>CAEMYA010000074.1:1297255-1341754 GCA_903131615.1 Diplodus sargus | reverse complement strand
ACCTGCTCTGCCGTATTTCTTTCTGCTGACTTTGCATTTTTGATGATGACTTTGCAAAGACTTGTGCTACCTTGCATGAAGCCCAAAGGAGAGAGTGATGAGGTGTGCTAGGAAGGCGGAAGGCGTCACAGCAACTTCCAATTTTTCATCCACTCTTAATTCCATCATTTTTTTTGTGCCACCAAAAGAATGTTTTTGTTGGACAAAGAGTTGGACTGAGAGAATCTCCTCACTGAGTATGTAATTGCAGGATAAAAAGGCTTTTGTATAAGTTATTTTTCATGGGAAAGCAGGCTACATCAAAAGTTGTTTCATCAATTTGTATGGCTCATTAAAAGATTGTGTAATGACGGGCTGAATGACTTAAAAAAAACAAAGTTATTCTTGTATAAAGAGGATTTCCTTGGTTTCATTCACACAAAAAGTAGAATGAATAAGAAAAACACAAATTAACAAAATGACTATCGGTTATTGGAAAGGAAATAGTTATTACATCTCGGATTGGCCAGAATTTCCATATTTGTTCATGCCTTATTTTAATAACAAAATCACAGGGGTCACATGTATGCTCCCAGTTTAAAATTGTGTGGCACTGTCTACAGTCTTGAGCCCTTATTCAACATTATAAGCCAACCTTAACAGGTGTTGTGTAATGTTACCTCTAAACCACAAACCTTTACTCTGAGTCATCAATTATCTAAACCACCAGGACAAGATAACTGTTCTCATCGTCCTTGAAATGTCAAGACACACAGTGAACACGCACACACGCGCACGCACGCACACGCACACGCACAATCACAATCACAAAAAATAAGTGAGGTGTGCAAGTGACTGCATAATGTGTGTGGTAAGGTGCCGGTGTTAATGAACCATAAGGAACTGACATGCTGGAAAGTCCCGTGAAGTCAGTGTTCCTGGGTTGTCCCTCTAATTTAAGTCTGTCAGATTTTTGCATGCATGATTAGGCTGTCAGAAGGTTATCTGTAAAGCCTTCGCCTGCAGGAATGTGCACACAAATACTGCTACTGTTAGTAAGAAAGAGAGAGACTATGGGATGAAAATGTGTTTATGTGAGGAAAAGGGGACAAAAAGAGTGTTTGGATGTTCTGCCTTTATCTGTAACATGCTTGTAAATATACTGACAACAAAACAATAAGTCTCTGTCACTTGAGGAGAAATTCTGTATCTGCATTATGTCTGAAATGGTGGGATATATCTTTGTGAATGGGTGTGTGAATTCCATCTGAATGCTGATGTTTTATGTCTTGTCAATTGCTGCCACTTAGTGTGTGTATGGGTTTGCAACAAAGAGTGTGTGTTTGCGCGCTATAATACAGTCAGTGTTGGAGTAATGTGACTTGAATGAGCAGAACCTCGAGGACAAAGTTGTATTCGTCACTCATCTTCATCCTCCCTCCTCCCACAGAAACTCCTCAGTGTTAGGTGGCATGATCTGACATATCTAGCTGTGTTCTCATTTCCCGTGTGGATCTGTGCCTTTAAATCCCTGCGCCTTGGTGCTCCAAATGCACTGTTGTGATGAGCTGAATACACACAGTACCAAGCTCCTCAATAGATTGCCACTGCTGTATTTACACCTCTGAGACCAGAGTTAATCCAGGCTCTGTTGTTCAGTTCCCACGGGATTGGGTGAAAAGTTCAGAAGAAATTAAGAATGTTCATATTGTCTTTCTCTTATAATCTATCCAGCTTTGTTGGAACTTCGCTCTGAATGTGTGAGAACAAACAAAGAAACAAAAAGATTTATCCCCTGAACTGAAACCACTTTCTGAACTGGAGCCAGCCATGGCTACATAAATAAACACCAGTCTGAGGAATACTAAGGATGTTGTTGAAGGTGAGTTGTTTAGTCCACATGAGTCATGTTTTCCCCATTGGTACAGTTTGTTTTGGTGGATCCGAACATGGCACTTCGATTCAGACCTAAACAAATGCACCAAAAGCCAGCCTGCTGAGCAGGTATGTCATACAGTTCAATAGACCAAGCACTGCCAACCTAGAAGGGTTTTGAGAGAGTTATAAACCCAACATCTCCTACAATGTTAAAGTCACCTCCTTACCAGTCGTGGGGACATGTCTGGAAGTACAGCTGTAGGACTGGAAAACTAGCTGTGTCGCCTTTTAAGTGAGATGTGATAGATCAAAGCTACATTCAGTGGGTTTATGTACTTCAGTGGACTTCTAATTTACACTTGGGTAGTAGATAATAGACACCTGACTACATTTTATTTTTGATTAGAGGTAATATTTATTCTGATAGCATAACTCCTGTAGATGTATGCAGACAGCATCTGAGCTCTTGGTGGTTTAAATAACTTATTCAAATGAAAGCGAAAGCTCTCTCCTCTGCGTCTCTCCTAATTTTCCTCTTGTTTGTTTTTGTCCTTGTGCTCAGCGCCGCTGCTGCCCCCTCTGATTATGTGTAAAAGGACATACATGTTCTCTGAAAGTAAATGCATATTCATTGTAATTACATCAAGAACAGAGATGTTGTGTTGCTCCCATTTTTAGCACTAGAGTGAATACTGCACATGCTTTATTAAGGAGCAGTTTATAAATATAAAAAAATACAAGAAATGGGCTTTTTGTCAAATCGTCCTTAGTGATACATCTCAGCGGGCTCATTGCTCTGTGCACAGAGGAGCACGACATCAGAGAGGCACAGAAGTAGCAAAGACTGAGGCAGAAATGCAACAGTCTGTTTCTTTGTATTTGAATCCCCTTGACATTTTACATCTACTGACTAAAAGGGTTGGTCAGACTTTGGTCATCTGTCTTGAACACTGAAAGATCAAGAGGCTTTAAAGAGAGGCAGCCTCACAGTGATTCAGCCTATCTGATCTTCTCCAAATGCTCACATCTAGTTTGTATCACTAGCTTTGCCAGCTTTGGTTATGAGTAACTGCCTTTTTAAGACATTGTAATCTGCAGTCTGAACTCAGACTCAAAATAAATATCTAAGCAATGTTTGATTGAGCTAAAGTACACATGCATTTGATGAAGATTTCCCCCCCTTTCATTTGTCTGGTCGACTCTGGACTTTTCTTGTAAGAATATATTATTTCAGACAATTTCTTCTTGATAATAATGTGTGTTTTTAAACAATTTATTTTCTTGCTTAGAAAGAAAAGCATGAACACTGAAACTGCTACCCATTTTTTTTTTTTTACATTTAAAGATTTTTATAGAACCCACAAGAAAGAAGTTACATTGCAAATGAGAGCTGCTTAAATTTCTCCATGAGTTGAATTCTGTGAGGGGTGATTTCAAATTCAGTGAATAGGCTTTTTCTTATTTCAGACCGTTTCTCAGGAGGAAAATCACAGGTGTAAATAATAACAATGATTTCTGAATTTCATTCAGCTGCCATAGTTGCAGGGTACTGACGCTGGAACAGCTTCTTTCCTCAGGCTGTTAGACTCATCAACATATCATCTGCACTTCAGTCTAGAAAATAGTTTTGTTTTTCTTTCTCTTATATAGCATAAAGTAACGTAAGCTCAGTTTTGTTTGACAACCCTGTTAAATATAAAATGGCAAATAAATGAACCATTAACATTGTACACTGTCCCACTGTCATGGCTAACTGAATACAACAGAGACTTTGTTAATGTTATCAGTAACATCTTTTCCACTTTGGCGAGTCAAAATCTCTGCTGCCAGAAAAGGCATTTAGGACAATGTAACATAAATAATCAAATCCTAGAGCGCAGAATTTAAATTGGCAGTGTTCATCGTGATGGTCCGCTCTTCTATGATAAGTCAATCTGTAAGCACAACCACTATATACAGTATGTCTGGATACATTTCAAAACTATCAGAATTTTTTCAAATATGGTTGTGCCTATTGGACGCCTCATATTTCATCTGTATGTGACAGCTAAACACAGTGGAGAGTCTCACACTGAGCTGAAATGAAAGGGGTGCACATAAATTAGGAAAAAAAACCCATAAAATATTTAGTTCCTCTCTTTCAGTTCGAGCAGTCATGCCTAAAATCGGCCAATTCCAGTTCCTGGCCAGTCGATCGGTGCGTCTCTAGATAAAATGTACTGAATCGTTGAGTCTATAATAGAAATGGATCTCCAGTCAACCTTTCTTTTTATTGTGACTGCATGCAGACAAAACTGAATAGTGATAGTGAGGTGTATAGAAATCCATTTTAACGCTGATGGTTTCATTATTCTATATCCTTTACACTGTGCAATCAATATTTACTTCATAATAATATGTAGAAAAAGAAATTTGTCTATTGCCAGTCAACAAAAATGAAAAATAATGTGTGTCTCCACCCTGTGATTCGCCTTTGATCCAAAATGTAATGTGTTCTTCCTTGGTCCATACTACGCCCTTCCAGCAATTTTCATGCACAAATTCATAAACTCCTTGGCAGAGGCATATTGAATTATAAGTTGCATGAATATAAATAAGCAGAGTAATAAATGATGTGCTCAATGACACATAACTAATAGCTAGTCATTGCTTGCTTATTTAATCCTCACATTTTATGTCTGCTCAAGTGAATTGGGTATCATACCAAATAGAGCCACAAATACTTTAGCTTTAGTGCTTGATTTCACCATTAGTTAATGAGTAACACAAGTGAGATTGTGATTTGCTTCAACAAAGAACAAAAAAGAGGAAGAAAAACCTGTTAATGATAATGTGTTCCACATGAGTTTACAGAAATGAACTTAAATGAGTGTGAGGCAGCAGCCCCAGAATCTCCACAAGGACTTAAATATATGCTGGAATTGTAAACACAACACCTGGGAAACCACTGCATGGAGCTGGAGTCAACATTGAATTTGCTCCACGTCCTTGCAGTTTTTCTGTTTGTCCCTCTCTGTCTGTCTCGCTGTCTCTCAGCCTGTCAGATTAATCTTAGTCTGTTTAAGCTGTGTAGCATCATTAATGATAGGTGGTACTGTGTGAGATGCTCGGAGATGAATGAGGGTGTTTGCCTTGGCCATTACTCCCTCTGTTAGAGCGAAGCAGCACGGGCACCTCGCAGCTCATCTAGATCAGTCTATATTTGCCTTGGGCTGGCGGGACCAAGGTCACTGAAGCTTTGCCATCACATTCACCTACTGTGAGGTCTACTACATATAAAGGCTAAGGTCATTTGTGTTGGAGCGCTGCAGTTTAAACGTTTGTGGGTTGATAAAGGCATCCTTCACTAATGTGTCAATGACAGAGTACTCATTGTTTTTGCATGCATGCGCGATGAGCATGGATTTGTCCATTTATTCAGGAGTTGCTGTATGTGTCTCTGATATCTAAGCCTGGTGTCAGTTCCTATTTATTCCTGTTATTGATCTACTCCTGGTCCTTTTCTTTTGCACACACACGCTCCCACACAACGCACTTCCCTCAGGGCGCTCGTTGCTTCTTCTTTGACCTTCATAGAGCTCCCAGGTCTCTCTTCCCTCCTCTCTCACTCTCACTATAAGTGTGCTGGCATTGAGGCAGAGAGCAGTTCACTAATAGAAAGTCTATTGACTGGGCCAGTCACTCATTGCTGCTATAATAGCTGCCGGGACCCTCTGGACGCCAGTCGATAAAAACGGCTTGTCTTGGCGAGAGGCCTTTGTCAGCAAGGAAGAAAATTAAATGTTTGATCGACCACTTTTAAGATGCAGTTTGTAGTGCATATGTGTGCATGAGCATGTTTGAGAGCAGGTTTGACACTGCAACAGAAAATCCTCTTTGATTGTCTGTCTCAGATTTTGCTGCAAGGGGAAGGTGTGTGTGTGTGTGTGTGTGTGTGTGTGGGTGTGTGTGTGTGTGTGTGTGTGTGTGTGTGTGTTTGTGTTTGTGTGTGTGAAGAATACCTGTGTGACCACTAATTCCCAGGAGGCTTGTTCTTCTGCCTGGACTGCAAACAGCTGGCACTGCTGTCTCACTGTTTGTTCCCACTGATCCACAAACACAAACTCATGCCAAGTCTCCCAAACCAACTTTTGGCAGAGGAAATTGAGTCTTAAAGGAGACAAAGTGACAACAAATTAAACTTTGCATAGTTAAAAATAGACAGCTGCGATAAATGTTTATCTGCCGTGTGCAGGGCTGGATACCGGTGCATGATTGAATTGTATCTGTAGCACTGAGTACAGTGTTGCCAACTGTCAGCTACAGAGAGCAGATAGTTCCTAATTAAAATCATATTATTCTTGTACATCTACTGCTGTTCAGAAAAAATTGAAAATGGGCACCCTGGCAAAAACTGGACGGTTCCTAAATACACATCACTGTTGTAATATACCATTCAGGTTTTTCATAGCACCACTCTCAGAGCACCAGAGTGCACTCTGGACACACTGTCTGAGGACACGGAGCAACAGAGTGCCAAGAACAGGCAGTGTTTCATGAACAGTTGAAATGGCAGTCCTCTCCTAAATGTAGCACCAGTGGACTGGTGAGTGAGTCAACTGAAATAATTCAACACACGGGAGCAGAGATGAGTTAGCTATTTATGTGTGCAATGTCAGCTAGCTGCTGGCTAGTATTATTGACAACCACTATCGTATTTTCACAGACATCATTACAGCTGTATGTCCCATCGTCTCTTACATTGTCATCATTACTGCTGCTACATTTTGTACTGTAACGACAGGAAAGTTTCTCTTTCCTCCACTTCTCTCACAGTTGACCCTTTTTGCTAATTCATACGGAAAGCTAACGCTCTACTACTTTGAACAGCCACACAATCATTTTTGTGCAGGGTGTCAGACTGGATTTAAAAGAAAGGTGTAGGTGCCATATCCAACCTTTGCATCACTTGCTGTGTTGCACTGCCACAGAAAAAAAGAGTATTTTTATGCTTATCTACCAAACAGCTGGACTAAACTTGCCATCGCTGTCTCTTTTTTCTCTCTCTCTCCACAAACACACACACACACACACACACACACACACACACACACACACACACACACACACACACACACACAATCACACACACATTGTAATGACTTCTCTTGTATAAATCAGTCTCAAGGCAGCCTTTTGTCCCATAATGCCAACATGCACCTCATTAGAATAGTCCCTATGGTGGCGCTGAGGGGAGGCGAGCAGGCTGTTTGATTGACAGCACTGGCATTCAGACTGAGGGAGGTGGAGACAGCACAGCAAGGTCACTGTCAGGGAGGAATAAAAATGGAGAGACCTGCTAGTGCTTAGAAAATCTGTGGCACATAGTGAACTACCTCAGTCATGTCCACACTCAGTCCCACAGCGGGGACTGAGCCCACAGGGTGAAGGACCAAGGGGAGACAATGGTATGCAGTGTGGATGTCTAGGTGACTTGTGAGCAACTGAAATATGTATCACCCTTTTTCTCTGGGCCACATGATCCTCAGGGGAGGGAGGTGCCTCATTGCAAAGCATGGCAGTATGGATGAGCTAATTCCACTGTCTCGCCACTAACCTCTGACACCTGCATCATGCCAATACTGGGCAGCTAGGGTGACAATCCAACATAAGGTCTTCACGTCTGAGACGCCAAATGTTCTGAGTGCTATTAAATTCAAGCGTCAGAGTCTCCGTCAGCGACCTTTAAGTGTGGTCTTTGTCAACACTTGAGCTGCTGTCCTTGTCAAGAGAGTTGATCACAGGAGTGAGATAACTGGGAAGGAGACTTGCTTCTAATTCTGTCCCACATTTGTGCTCGCGGCAGATGTGGAGGGAGAGCGGCTAATATGATTATGGCTCATTTCTGCCAAACTGCTGGTAATGCGGCTCAGGGAGAAGAACCAGTCCAAACGCATAAACACAAACCAACACTTGCACACACACCCACACCCCATGCACATTGTCACACACACACACACACACACACACACACACACACACACACACACACACACACACACACACACACACACACACACACACACACACACACACACATTGCTGGAAGACAGGCAACTGCTGATTGAATTAAGGTAAAATTAACTGGGAACTTTGTGAAAGTTGTGCTGCTTCCCCGCAGGCGACAATCCGATTAACTTAATTAACATACCTGGCTAGAGCTTCAACGCTGGAGAGGAAGACACGCTGACAGAGAAATAGACAATGTATGGATGTATGTGGAAGGAGGTAGTGGTGGTGGGCGGGGGGGTAAAATTGGGGTGAGGCAGTAGCCAGATGGAGAGGTGAGGGAGAGGGGAGGGAGGAGGAGTGAGGGGCTGGTACTGAGTGATATCTGCAGTGTGCAGGGTGTGAAGCGTGTCATCTGTCATCTAATAGAAAACCTGTGTGTGGCCGCAGCTGAAATACAAAAAACATACTTTCCTTTCCCTTCTCACACTCGCTCTCTGCTGCTGTTCGCGCCCATGGGGTAACCGGTCCAATCAGTAACAGTTACACCACTGTCCCCGTCCATCCGGCCTGCCTCGGTGTCTCTCAGCCGCACTCTCACCTGTCACATATGCAGGTGTGATGCAATTTCCCACAACTCTGTGTTTAGAATCTTAAGTAAGCCGTGACTGAGGACTTGATTGGAGGCTGCGTTAGTGACGGAGTTGTTTGATGCAGATTTTCAGACGGAGCTGCATTTGCGGAGCCGGGGTAACGAGCCTCTCATTTTTGCGTTCGGATGAATGCATCTGTTTACTGCTTGTTTGCAAACAGTTATCTATAAATGAAAAGCTTGATTGGCAAAAGATGCTCGCAATTAGTCGTTTGTGTGCAGGAAAGTGGATGTAATCACATGAACACACTGTCGCTGATGAGCTGTTTTGCCGTTGTTATCCTATAAATGATAGAACGAAATTGCATTAATACTCTATTGTCATACATGAGAGGTTGAAATCTGTCACACGTGAGAATCAGTTCAACTTTGATGTCACTGCAGCTGTTGTTTAAGGTGAGCGTGACCCTGGTACAGCTTTGTACAGTGAGGTAGCTGTAATGCCTGTGAGCTGACGTGTTCAGATTTAGTCTCTGAGGATCTCTTTACCCAGAAAGATGGCACCTGTCATGGTGTGTGTGGGTGTGTGTGTGTGTGGGTGTGGGTGCCTTTATCTGATGACAGGAGTGTGAATGCCACCGTATGAACAATACGTCATTCAGCAGGTTTTCATACATGTCAGCTGTCGTTGCTTCGAGAGAAGAACACCTTTTGCAAACTTTTCAAGGTGTCCTTGCTGGATAAACTCGTTTTCATTTTGATTACTACACAATCACAATAAATCCTTGTTTTGGTGTGTTGTGTTGACATGCTAGACGTGACGACTCGCATGTGTAAAGTGTCAGCTGCCTCCGCACGGATGTCAAAACAGCCACAGATTTTAGGAATGACATCATCCACCCGAGGGATCTGAGATATATTAGCAGTCTATTCAAACCCGTGCAGTGTTTCTCATCCCACAGCGATCATGATGACAGCCGCCCTCTGGTTTGTGACCTAAAAGATTATATATCTCTGCTCGTGGGGAGCTCAGCCCAGTTAACTCCCCGGCCTTTTACATTTACAGGCACAAAAGATGAGCCTACTTGCCGTGCAGTCACTTCATACTCTTCCCTCCTCTAATGAAGGCTAAGTGCGTTTTAGTGTTCTAATGGGTCTGCGTTACACTCTGTCTCATCCACTGCACTTACACAACATTGGCTGATTAAGGCCAAGACCCCTTGATATTCTGATTTCAAGAGGAAAGGGGTTGTGTATCGTTAGAGGGTAAGTAATGTTCATCCATTTCAATGTTTAATTAATCACTTCATGAAATTTTCAAGGCCTTAAACACATGGACCATATATTAAAGGGCTTTACACTGAGTCACTGCAGTGATTTGTTTCATTGAATTTGTGATAGTGTGTTCCAAAGAGTTATTTCATCGTAGCTCCAGGAGCAGGGGCCATAGGGACAGTAGAGACACTGTGATAAAAGATTTAATGTGGATCACGGAATGAAACATGTTGTGAATTTTTACTATATGGATAGTTGTGAATCAAGATAATCGTGAATGTTCTCAGCTGAACACGCATCTGTTACTATCTCTGTAGGCATGGCTTGCACATTGTATCCCCCATAAGATCAAGTTAAATGTACTGTGTGTGAATACGGATAACAAACCAAGAACAGCAGGGAGATGATGAGATGATTTATTTATCCTTAATTTGTGGAGGGGGAGTTTATAAGCTCCCCTTGCAATTAGTGATATAGACTTTTTAGCCACCCACTGGCCTGGCATGCCTATTTCAGTTTTTGTCATTGTTTTTGTTCACTGAGATCTTTTGCTAAATGAAGTTCGTGTGGACAGGATTCTTTTTTTCTTCTTCACAAAAGCAGAGGTGGAAAATATCTGCTTAGAAAAAATATCCGTATTAGTGTGTTCAAGCCTTAAACTATTATCCCGTCATGGTCACAAACTCTGACACATATAGGCACCAAGCCTTACACAGGCCCCTTTGTGGTGGTAATTCCCCAATGGGAATCTTGTATCTGAACCTGGGGATTCCTCCAGTTTTAGAGCAACACGTTTGAATTGGATTGGTTGCAAACCCTATACAGTGAATAATAAAGTCTTCAATGCAAGGACACCAGCAGACGTGTTAGCATGTGTGATGCTCTGCCAGGCCTGGGGTGCATCCATCTTTTGCTTTTTTCAGGGTGGTTTTCTGCTGTTTGGTCTGAAACACATGCTCAGCTGGTCTGAGGCCAAGGGGCTGATTGGCTCAGTTCAGCCATAAAAGCTCAGGATCACTGTCCTGCTTCATTAAAATTGAAATGAATAGAAAATGACAGACTAAATTTGACAGAGAATGTAAAAAATTGGCTGCAATTTGTGCACCATTCACCAAGGAAGGATGTCAGCACCCTTTAAGCTGATAGTCAGCGCTTTACCTCAAAGTTTCTCTTTTAATTTAAATCTCATATGCTGGAGGACAAAAGACAAAACAATATAAAATGTGTCACTGTTCTACTATTCACTGACTGCGCTGTACTTTACATGTATTCCATTACAATTAAGCCTTCTCTTTCGCTACCAGGCCATCCCCCTTTTCTCTCTGTCTCTCACACACATATAATGCTGATGCATTCAAAAATCTGGTGCCTTGTTCTGTTACTGTGCACACCTTTAATTTGTCTGTGTTAATGATTTTAAGGTAATTTTCTGCTTAGCTGAAACTCTTAATTGAAACTAGAGTTTCTTAGTGTTTCTGCACAGGAATCAGTTTTGTCTGACTTGTTTGACATTTTACATGATTTGCAGAAAGGTCATCACGCCATGCTGGCACTAATCTAAGGTAGCAGGTGTAGAAATTGCGCTTAGTTCTTAAAAAAATAGACGTAATATATTTGAGATCACCTTTTTAAAAGGATGTTTTACAGTTGGAGCTGTATCCCAGTTAAATTGTAAAACCTAATTCTAATTTGTTATTTAGAATTTAGTGGGATAATACAAAATTGTGTACTTGAGTGTACTTAAATATGTCAGTGTGCATATTCACTTTTGACTGACTCTTAACTGTGCAGTTGATTGACACTATTCTCCTATTTTGCAATTAACACTGGAAATGGAGCAGCAGTTTATCGCTTGATTAAGATGAACTGTTGATGGGAAAGCTCCAGAAAGATCAGAAACCAATTGAAAGGCACATTCTGTGTTTGGATAAAGCATTTGCTCAGAGATTTAGGCATTTAGGAATTTGATTGGACACCTTTATGTGTGTAAATTAGGAAGATAGAAATATTTCCTCTAAACTAACTGCTTAAAAATCTGTAAAGATTAGTATGTGGTGTTTACTGAATTGCATAGTCTCGTCAGGAAGATGAAGACAGAAAGTCTAGGTAACGATGTGTAAACTAAATGGAGCTGAAGAGCGAAGCGTAAACAAGCACCTGTCAGTCAAAGCAAAAATACCCCCACACATAGTTCTTGTAAAGCTTCAGTATCTCCTTGATGGAAAAATAACTTTAGAAATAGAAAGTAAATGTGAATAAATGTTGACTTTCTATCTAATGAGATGTTGCAGTTTACATTCATAGATACAATCAGGCCATTGCACAGTGGTTTCAGCAGTGGTGGTTATTGATTCTTCTTGGTTCACAGAGAGACAAAGCACCTGACTAGCAGCCTGTTAGCATTGACAACCTAATTTCAGCTGCAGACAGGCAGTCCGTGCATGTATGTGTGTATGTCTGCATGCTGGTTACAGATTTAGATCCCTGGTTTGGGGTGCGCTCTGCAGGCTGGGAGCAGGATGTTGAGATGACAGCAGTCACAGGGGGGAAACCATCAGATGTAGCTGTCAGCTGACAGACAGACTTATTACACCCCCTGTCCTCCCCTCATGAGCGGAGGCCCAGATACATACAGTATTAGGCCAAATGCTGCCTCACTAGCCCAGTTATTCATAGCCTAGTTTGGAAGAGTGTAGGTACTGTGGGACATCCCTCTAATATTTCAACACGTTAAATCCCTTTTGTTGAGTGTAAGCCAGAACGCGAAAACAACAACATCAAGAACAGGAGCGGCTCTATCGGGTAAATAGGTTTTTGGTGGGCAGTAAATTTCAGCATTTGTTTCAAACATTAAGTCGTCTGCAGTTCTGCTCTGTTTTATTTAAATGAAATGACTTTTCCTTTAAACGAACAAGATTGATTCGTCATGAAAGTCTCCAGATGGTGAAATAGATTTTAGATGGAGCGTGCATCTTGTAATGAATTTTTTAGGCTGCACGCACATTGCAGATGCTGTTTGCCAAAACACTCTCATATATCTCAACACAAATATACGGACACACACACTTGCATACATACATAAATACGCAAAAAAGACCTTTAAATTTACACACACACATGCCCACAGACATCTTTCTATCATCTAATCAGACACACAAAAAACACAAACACACACACTCCTTTAAATGGTGCAGTCAGGGGCTGAACCAGTGAATGTGTCAGATCAGAGTTTTAATTAAAGCTTCTCTGGCCAGCCGCGGAGCGGGAACAGCAAAAAGCTTTTTACTGGAGGAGCGTTTGGCACTTGGCAAAGCTTCCCCATTTGAAAAACAGCAAGCGACAGATTTGGATTATAGCAGAAGCCAAAACAATGTCTCTGCTTGACTGGAGCTGCAGCCTTGTTGTCTTTAGCTGAAAACAAGGTTAAAAATACTGGAGTAATCTGTCAGGGTTACTCATGCCATAATTTGATTATTATGTAACTTTGGGCCTTTGTCACAAAGGCATTATGACACACATTTACAACAAGGGCATCTGCATACACATAGTATTTTAGTGATGGTATTTTAACATTGAACATGTTTGAGTTGACCTTGAACGCAGCTGCACTGTAAAATTGCTGCATGAATAACTCAGACCATGAGATCTACTGTGATTCTTGAATCTCTATTTTCTTAAGAAGTCAAGGTCAATTGTTTGCCTATGTAGCTCCAACTAGTTTAAGTTTGGGGCAAGGTGGGGGTGGACAGACCATTTTTATTCTTGTTGGCTGCACAGCTCCAAGGACATCACTGTTGGTCTGTTGGTATGCATGTATGAAGCATAGCACAAAGCTGTAGTCAGCTGACAGCCAGCTGATCAGATCAGCATCAGTCACTGACCAACCATATCCACTCTTCCAAATTAGGCGGTCTATTTAAACCTAAGTCGTCACTCACTGATCTCTCCTTCAACACTGCTGCACGCACATCGCTGCTGCCGGCAAGCTTGCCACCACCACCCCAGCCTCCACCTGCTTAGTCTGAGTCTAAAATGGCTTAAATTTATTTAGTTGCTTCACTCTGCTCCTACGGGGGGTGTGCATCACATTCCCCGGGGTGACTTAGCATGCTGCCTGTCAAATCCGGGGAGTTTTTGGAGCGGAGCCTTCAGCGCCGAGCCCAACTGTATATCATTTGTTGCAATAAATGATTTAATCAATGACGAGAGTGTTCTTGAATGAATTGGCCTTAACAGCTTTCAGGTCATTTGTCATGAAATTTTAAGAGAAAAAAGCTTTCCCTTAACTTTTTGAACAAAAATAAGCTATTGACAACCCTGCTAATACCTGATACACAAAAGTTTTACTAGAACGGGGTCACTATCTGTCGAGCACTGTTAATTTACTGCTAATGCAAACTGAACATTTCCTACTGCTGCAGCTTCACATTGAAAGTATTTAACTGGTGAAACATTTTAAAGTAGGCCAGGAAGGCCAGGAAATGCAATGTGTTCAGTGAGTCATTTTCAGCATTTGTAGACTGTTTAGCTTTACTCTGTCTGTGGAAGTAGTTCGATGAAAAGAACGCTAACTTCTTAATGAGGTAACCAACCTTTTCTCCTTTTCCTCTTAAATTAGGCGCTAGGACAGGAGTTTTCAAAGGATGTTGTAAATAAGATCAGACATATTTCTTAATTGAAAACGGCAACAAATATTCAGTTAGATAAAACGTTGTTTGTGATTCATTGGTTTGCATTTTGCTCTCTTCTAACCAAGTCTAGGCTGCCTTGACCTTTAAAAGAACATTCAATGTGTGCCAGGCCAGGTTAGCCTGCAGACCTGCAAGAATAAATCAACCTGGACAGGTCATGTATCTCTGCAGACATGTTAGATAGCTACTCGCTAACATCCCGCCTCCGCCTTAAGGAATTAGCACCACTTGTACTTGGTGTTGATGCAGCTGCATTCAGTGCTGTGTGCTGCATATGTGTCTGGCTGCGTCACCCGCCAGCCTCTGATCCACTGTCTGAAATGGCAGCAGGGGCTGCGGGGCTGAATATTGTTATGGTGACAATGATTTTTGACAGGGAAGCTCTGACAGGCTCGACAATGAACAGCCTGCTGCACGGAGCAGAGCGGCGAAGTGGAAATCTGTTGCTGCTGGGCTGTCTGGGGTCACATCACCACTCTGACGGTAAAAGGCAGTTAGAGGCATGCAGACACAACATGAGACAGGTGAAGTTAGAGAAGCTTAAAACTATAAATCTGCGGTCTCTGATGTGTGGAATGGTGTTTTTCAAAAAGGTTAAATGGCACTAATGTTTGTGTATTTATGCAATGAGACAAACAGAAAAGCTCTCCTGTGCTTGTTGTCTGTCCTTGCTCTTTGTGATTATTGTAAGGGGTTTTTATAAATTATGATCACATATCTCTACACCTGCACCATCAATATAACCTTTTCCATCGGGCAGGCACTGTTATTACTACAATTAAATCAAAGAGAAGTTCAGAAATTTTCACAGTGAGCATTTTTCTCCCATGAGAGCCATTCACCAGTTTTCAGAGGAGGTGAGTCAGTGTTTACAATTGTTCCACATTCATTGAGAGACAGTGAGTGCCTCACAGTAATGAAATCATTACTCCGCTGCCTTCTCTGGAGAAAGATTTTGCTTTGTGCGACCCCGTTGCCTCACATGTCCTCTAAAATGTCAACTGAAGACGAATCTCCGTCTTGACATTTTCAACAAACGCTTAAGCTTCTCATAATGATTCAACTCTACAGGATCGCACGAAATAAACTGTAACTCCCAATCTACTGGGTACCATTAGTGTGACTCACTGATCTTTCATACGGTATGGAGCGATTACACAATCAATTACCACCGCTAATTCAGTGTAAACTCCACGGCGAGAGAGAGCAATGCTAGTACTGAAGAAGCGGAGCTGTGAGCTGCACCTACAGTAGTGAGATTACCTTTGCAGAAACACATCCCAGTAGAATGTGGGGTTACAGTGATAGGGTCATGAATATGGATGAGCTAAGATAACATGCCCTACTGTGGGCTAAGTGGAGTGGTGGCTTATTATTCTCACACCCACTGACTTATGGTACATAGAGGTTGGATGGCACAGTGGAAATGACATAATACCAGCTTTAATGTTTTATTTAGCTCATCTCCTGTTGACTACACTGGCCCATTAAGAGCACATAGAATCTCCAATTCGCACTGATTTCCTCTCCCTCATGTCATTTTCTCTATCCTCTCTTATGTGCAGTTGTTCTTCATGCATTTACTGCCCTGTTCTATTGTATCTAACAAGGGATATCTTGCAGCTGAGTGTAACTGCACTCAGGTCGAAAGTTGGTGGGTTATTATGCACATTTATTTCAACAAGAGTTTGGGGAAGGTGCGTGCGCGTGTGTGTGTGTGTGTGTGTGTTTTCGTGACGGTGCTCTAAGCGTACTCCAAACTTTCTGCCTCTCTCTTTCCACATGGAGCAGGTAGGGCCACGTTACCGTGGAAACTTTGTAGAGAGAACGAAGCATTGAAGCTAATTGCTTGATCAGAACAAATGTTCTGTTTTCTACTTTTTCTTTTTATCTTCTGCCAGTCTTCCTCTGCTTTCTTATTTAGCACAAGTTCACAGAAGAACACGCACACACACACACACACACACACACACAGACACTTTAGATCAGACCTCTATGCTTTTCACATTTAATGTGCTTCCTGTTTTTCTATATGAATTAATAACGAGCTGTCTCCACTGGGAGAGTCTATACAGTATGTTGTGCGTGTGTGTGTGTGTGTGTGTGTGTGTGTGTGTATAAGATACTCTAGTGTTCTCACATGAACAAAAAACATCTCATTATCATCTGCTAAGGATATATGAGGTGTGAACCTGTGCTGTAGGTTTATAAATGTGATCGGTAGTGCCTGCAGTAGTGGCCATAAAGAAGTATCAGTTATGCTTGATATGATATACATTAGAGCATGAATGATGCATTAGCATTCTCAGTAATGACCCCGTCCTGCCCATTTTCGCTCTGTGGTCCTTCTTTCCTGCTTCCTGTTAAAATGTATCCTGTATGTGCTTTATGTTAAAAGAAAAACAAGGTGACAAGATGGTTGAATGATGTTGCTGGGGGACTTGACCCTGTGCAAGGCGTTAATTGTCCTACTTAGCAACATCTAAGTCTTATTTAAATTCCAAATGTGCTTGAGGTCATTTAGAATCTATTTCGCCATCACGTAGCAGTGTTTCCCACAGAATAGCTGTGTACCTGTGATGAGGTGCAGAGTATCTGTAAATGACGACCTGAGAATGAGACTCCGAAATCCTGTCCCTACAATCCATGTGTCTACATAGTGTTACTTTAATTGTTCACCTTACAGTAAGGTAACACACACTGGCGAGCCTCGCCTTTCTGTTTCTCCCTGTAAGTGTCTGCTGCTCTGTTGACTGTTCTTTGTCAGCAGTATGTTTTTTTAAGTCCGCCAAAAAAACACTGCCTGCATTTTATAGTTTTTCATCCCCGAAGCTTATTGTTAATGACCAGTGTTGGGCCCTTTTAAAAGTAATTAGTTATAGTTACTAGTTACTTCTCCCAAAAAGTAACTGAGTTTGAAACTGAATTACTCCACTATGAAAGTAACTAGTTACCAGGGAAAGTAACTATTGCGTTCCTATTTTTTCTCCCCCCTTTTGAGCTCAGCATTCATTTTAGAATACGCGGCATCTATGTATTAAGAAAATGTCTTTCTGCATGGCACCCCGGCATTTTGCCAATGAGGGCTCTGAAGGAGTCTGAGTCAACTGTTGATAATGTGGGCATGTTCTCAACAACATAACCTGCCTATCGTTGCATTCAGTTCAGTCTGTGTCAAGCTGGAGCAGAAAAATCCAGCTTTAGCTGCTTGGACGGCTCCGTGTCCTTCTTAGCGGCCTGCTATCATCATCAACAGTCAACAACTGGGCCCTGGGACAAAATGTACACTTCACATGTATGTTCTTGCCGTTTACCTCAAGGAGATTAAAGTCGTTTCTGTACTTCCACTTTGAAAATGCCAACTTTCCCTCCGGACTTGCAATTGCTGCAGCTTTCCTCTGCTAGTTTGTATGTGTGAGGCTGCTGTGTGCGTGTGTGTTGTTTGTGTGTGAACTGAACATTCCCTTTGATTGGTTTACGAACTACCTTAACTCTACCTTAGCCAATCATCATCACTTATGCGGTTGTCTCGCCCCTCCCTCCTCCGTCACCAAAGAAAAAAAAAACAGCTTTGCAGCTCCTGTGGCTGAGAGCCAAGTTGGATGACGACAGCTTCAATGAGTAGCTTCAGTTTATAATGCACCACATTTAATGGTCGGTAATGGCATTGTAACGATGAAAATAGTAACTAGTTAGATTACCCGTTTCTGGAAAAACTCCATTAGTAATGCTGTTTATTTTAATGCCGTTATTCCCATCACTGTAATGACACATACTATCAGAACCTGTTAATATACCAGGACAGCCCACCAAAGAGGAATATATGTGTGGGAAACACCTCGTAGTTTGTCCAGAAATTACAAGTAAAATCAACACTTTTCTCTTAAAGTTTATCCCCGAAAAACAAATTGTCTCTCCTCCTTACTTAGAAAAATTTCATTTTTTTAACCTCTTAAGATTGATGTGCTGCCCAGATTAATCACTGCGAAGCAAATTTATCTTGTGATTGATCAATCACTGGCTCTTGCTGAGCTGTTTCAGACAGATCCTGTTGCATCTTCTCAGTATTTTTCATAATGTAATTCCTTTAAAAAGACAGCTGTTTGCAAACAGATTAGGTCGCTCTTATTATGAATTTTGTAGCTTTTACAGGCTGCAGGAAACCTTAAAAATGGGTAAATAGCCAAATTCAACAAAAATCTCAGACTCCAATTTTCATTCAGATTTGGACACATTAAAGGAGCTCTGTGGAACCTCTGTTGTGTTGGAAGCTGGTGGTCAGTTACTGTTAGTGGGCTCCATTTCTAAACTAACGTTAGCTACTTTGCTCTTTGCTAGCAGAGCCGAGACAGGCATTCTGGATACAACTTACTGAAAGACGAGAAAGTCTAATTTTTCATGTCGAATGGTTAACTTTTTCATAAAAACGTGAAACTTGGTACACTTGTACAGTTTGGCCTTGTATTAGCTGTTCTTCACTTGAACAGTTTATGATGGAATATATGGTATCATTGTAATCCTTGACCATCAAAACATAGGGGTAGACCTTTTCTGTGTTGTCATGTTTGACCGAGGAGCTATGATGCAAAATACATAATTTAGTTATGTCGGAAAGTAAAATGGCCGCCATATGGTGTTGTTATGATGGCTCCATCTCTGAAAATATTCAGGGCCCCAAACTGTACAAGTGAACCAATTTTCATGCTTTTTATGAAAAAGTGAAAAAAATGTCTGCATATTTTCCAGACTATTTACAATCTGCTCACATATGACCATTAAGAAAAGGATTAGTACATGTCAGCTGCTCCAAATTGTTCCATAGAGCCCTCTTTAATAGTTTGCATTTTGTATTGGATCTTATTACCCTTCTGCCTAAATCAGAAGTAGAAATATTCATTTGTATCACTGGATTTCTATATCACATATTCTGCATTCATATCTCTTGGTCATGTTGTGTATATAGCTTCACAGTATATTTGGCTGAGAGGAAAGGAGAGAGTGATAAGAGACATTAAAAATAAAAGGAGATAAATTAATAAAATAAATCCGTTAAAATATTTTTGTGTGGGTGATGGTGTAATCTCGAGGTTGTGTGTGTGTGGCAACATCGTCGCTGCCAGTAAAAGCAAATTTCACACATCGACATGCTGTTGCCAACAAACAGAAAAAGAAAGCAGGTCTGGATTTTGCAAGAGAAAATAGATGTAGTTATCATCTTCATTGTATTGATCATCAGGTGTGTTTTACAAATGTGCTCACGGTACACAGCTCAGAGAGTCTCCCACTGCCAGTGCAGTTGACAGCATCACATACACAGACACCCGGCCGCAAGCATCATATCACAGATATCCTACCCATAGATACATCTCTGTCATATATTATGTAACATCTGCTAAAATATGTGACTCATGGAACAGTCATCCTCTGCACGAAGTGTGATGTCTGCAAATGCAGACACCGCTTCTACTGTGATAACACCAGTGCTGGAGAGAAAGGAGCCAGTGTAAAGAGTCATCAGAACAGTCATGATGCACGACAGAAATGCCAAACGACTTCTTGTTGTTGTTTTTTTCCTCACGGCACCGTCGACAACAGGTGCGTTGGTCACTTTAGACATCATGTTAAAATCCAACAGTTTGTAGTCCTGCGTCGCCTTTTTGGCCGTTTCGTTGATCCACAGGCAAAACAGTCACATGAGTTTCCCTGTGGTTGTCCTCATGAAAACGTTGGACTTTGGTCCAACATCACAGACTCCTCAGTGCAGGATGACTTTATTTTCACATGACCCACCAAAAAACAGTTTATATTTATTTCAGTGCCAGCGTATTTCAATAATATCCTTAAGAAACACATTTCCTTTTCACCCTGTAGCTCAGTGCAGATAAACACTATAAATACAAAAACTCTTGTACTTCTTAAAACACAAACTTCACTTATTTACACAAACCACTTTTTTTTTTGCTTCGTTAGACTGTTTCACTTCAAACCCACATTGTCTGGTTGCTAATATTACAGTGTGATTGCATAAAACCATTACTCATCCATATGACTGCAGAAGAAAAACACTTTTAATCAGGTCATCTGTGGTTCGCTCTCCTCAGCATGAAATGAACGGAGCACAAAATAATTTTATTAAACGTGTTAACACACAAAGAAACAGAGCTCGAACCAACCAGAACTAACAGAGGATAGCTTAGTGCTGAGTGCTGTGCTTTTCAGTCCTTTCCCCAGCTTACAGAGAAATGCTGCTGAGTGCCTGCACAGCAAAGTGGAGCGTGTCTTCCCTTTGCTCATCTTATGATGCTACAATACGTTGTTGAAACTCACTTTACAGACACTCTGAAGACACTACAGATGAGGGGTGTTATACAGCGGTGACTGGTCTAATTTCTAGGTATAAAAAGGTTGTCCCTTTTTGATGAATAAATTAGATGTTGAAAAGAAGCCCGTTCAGTACTAAAAGGTGACCTCTTTCAGGTACAAGCATGTGCAGTAATGCATTACGAAGCTATCACTAGAAAGCAGCGCTATTGCCAAAAAAGGCGCAAGCAATAGGTTTCAAAAAGGCAAGTGAATGCAACGCTTTACATTTTGCATGCATTGACTTACATCCCAGTTGTTTTGTACATTGGCTGCTACATGGACTGGGATGTTTTTGTTTTTTTTACTCTGGTCATAGCAACAGAAAAATAAGAAATTATTATCTACATGTCGCCTGTCTCAACAGGGAAGAGAATTTTTGTCACCTCTGGACTGCAGCTGACATCAGTATTCAGTGCTGTGGGAATGTTTTCAACAGTAAATGATTGACAAAATTGCACAGAACCTCCCTTCAGAGCAGGAGTTTAGTTTTACTGTAAAAGTCTTTGTGCTGCTTTTCTCCTCTACCTTCTGTTCCGTAGCCACATCTCAACATTTTGATTCTACGGAATATATGAAAAGATGGGTTTTAAAATGACACATCCACCGTTTGAAAAGAAGTGACACCGATCCACTACATTTACAGACAACACAGGATTCAAACCAAAAATACCTTTGTTTGTTATGGAAATTCATGCAGTCTGTAATGGCTGAGGTCGTTGGGAGTTTTCTTGTCCTTGGGTTTGAACATCTGGGCCTGAGTAGGTCTCAAGTGGTCGGAAAGTGAGCCATGCATGTGCCACCATAAGCATCAATGTTTAAAACAAACCCCTGTGTTCACACATGGATCACTGTCAGAGCGCTTGGGTACGGCTAGATGCAGAGTTATTATTACGTCTGCTCTATGACTATCATTGTAATGGTTATTACCACTCTGGGCAACGCACTGACATCAGTTCAACTTTAGGATTGTGGTTCACACAGAAGTTATATGGCAATATGCAGCCGCAAGTCCTCTGCCGGCTGTTGGTGTGGAGATCTTATCAAACACTTCAGTGCTGAATAAGTCTCAGAGATACATTTTTAGATCAAAGATAGGAACAAACACTCAGAATGACCCACACGTGCATACTGCAGATGCGTACATGGATGCCAATGACACCCAGACGCACACACACACACACACACACACACACACACACACACACACACACACACACACACACGTGCACACACACACGCGCGCACACACAAAGACACACACACACTGAAGTTACTCTGCACTACTTTCTCATACTCCTCAGTGTCTGACACAAGTCCTCTTTTCTGAAGTTGTTTATTCCAATTTCCTCTTCTTTCCAGAGTGGCCTGTCTCCGTGGCTTACTGCTGGTGTTGCTTTAGGCTGAAAACAAAACACAGGAAAGAATTTGTTAGCCTTGTTTGTCTCTGACACAGGCAGATACGACAAGACAGGGCTCTTTAACCACAGGGAACATCAAGCCTACTGGGGAAAGATATTCTGCTTCTGCCATACTCAGTCCCTGGGAAGTAATCCCATTTACCTGTAAATCTGTGTCTCCTGAAATTCTTAATATAGTGTAGATTGCAAAAGAAACAGTCCTCACTGGTGATGTATCGAGACAAATGTGCAGAAATGTAATAATGTATCCCTGCTATGCTTTCAGAGCTCTGCTGCATAGAAAAGGCTTTCCTTATACCGGGAATGGCAGCTCTACTGTATGTGAAGCATTAACCAATAATCCTATTTCACAATCTTCTCATAATTACAGTCGTCTATTATGCCTTCTATCTGGCTGTTCCCCATATTAAAACAAAGGAGAACGATAGGAGCATAAACCCTCATGTTTAAGGTGCAATAAATACTGCGGATTTAGTCTTTATCTGGAGCTGCAGATTGTTTTTCACGATGACAGGCGCTGTGGCTGCATTCTGTAGCTTTATCACCATGAAACAAAGCAACTCTAGAGGCAAACACGCCAAATTTAATTAAAACAAAGAGATAAGTTAGGTTGGACCTCATGCAAAGCAAGATCCTGCTAATTGAGACGGCATTTTTCAGTGAAATGTATTTCATGGTGGCTGCAGGTCCTTAAAGACTTTGGAAATGTCTTAAATTCACAAATTATTATCTAAGTACAAGTTAATTCATTGGTCATTATATCCCAACAACAGCAACAAGATGGTGATGACAATGTTGTCTGCATCAAAGTTTGACTTTTAGGAAACACTGTCCACTGAGCACCAAGCATTAATTTTATATGCAGTCCACCTCTCCTTGTCCCGCTGCAGTCCTGCACTCAGCGTGCTTTTTTGGTTTACATTGTTTTCCAGTAACACCAGGACCTTGGTGGTGTTTCCTGCCACTGAAGAAACCATCACTGAAGTCCACACAGGGGCACAGACATTGAGTGCAACAGCTTGATCCGTGATGATGTGGTGGAGACAGACCTCTCCTAAAACCAGCTGGATTAGAAAGGCTCCTATCCCAACTCTCGTCCTTCCTGTGGTGGTCTGGTTGGTCAGGTTTGATGATCAAAAGATTCTGTGGGCAGTGACTGAAGTCTGAGACTGCTCTCAATCCAAAACATCCACTTTCTTAACCAATGCTAATGAAAACAATTTTTTCTTTCAATAGTAAAGCCGAACAATAACAGCTAAAAAAACTAAAATGTAGCAACATTTTGAGGAACAATCGGCCTCTGCATCTTCACGCATCACCTTGCCTTAAATATCTTTAAAGTTATCAAATTGTCTTAAATTGTCCGCTGGTGACCACCGTAGTGTCCGTCTGAATGGCCTGGAGGAGCTAGTTACTGTAACCTCCAGCTGCTTTTCTTTCACTTTCTACATAATTCAGACCTTATCATGGTGCTTCCATTAATCTCCACGATTGCAGGACGAGTCTCATTCATGTTATTGCACCAGTCAGCTTGAACAGGTGATTCACAGATTGAAGTTCCCCCCATGTTTCCCCATTCAGAATACACAAGGAACGATATTAGCTAAACAATGTATTGGTAACATTGCCAGGACAATGATTGTCCACCTGAATTTGGGTAAAGGTCATAAATCATCAGCCCAGTATGCATTAGGAAGTGGACTACATTTATAATGATAACAGACTGTAGGCTGAATGAGACGGGGTGGCTTGTACCTGTTTATTGAAGTCCTCAGTATATGTAAAGCTGATCTTTGCAAAGTATGACTGAAATTACAGTATTAAATTCTTATTCAGAGTTTAGTTTCAGTTATTCAATTGCCAAAGTGTCACAACAGAAAGCAATACAATACCTCTTTCTGTCTGCAGCTTTTTGGATAATTGTTCCTCTTGTCAGTTTGAGGAGCGTTCAAACTTTTTTTCATGGTGCAGTTATGAAATTTCTGTTGTTCAGAGACAAAAACAACTAAAGACCCACACAAAGTGAGATTTAGATGTTTGTCCCTGTACGTGGCTGTCGCTCCAAGTCTAAAATGAAAACACGTCCCACCCAAACAGCGCACAAATTCCACAGCTTCCATCACAGCCCTTGTTAAAATGCCAATTGGAGCGTTGCCCCACACACTTTCAACGCTGAGATGGAGGGAGAGATGGAGAGAGGGATGCACAGGCATCCTAGCTGTCAGCACCTATCCCGGTAATGGCTGTTAAAACAGTGGCCTCTACACCCTGTCCGCTCTGTCAGGACTCATCTAGTACTTTGGACTCTCTGAGGAGAGGGAGGCCACGACTCTGGCTGCATGTATTGTTCCCTGGGAGGGGACAGGTAGCGACAAGGAGGTAGAGGGAGGGCATCAAGAGGAGAATGGCCAGAGAGAGGACAGTATGGGGCAAAAAGAGGGGCTGAACAGATAAGAGTCTATTCTGGGATGCTGTTGGGAGTTGCATGGCTTATAGACAGAAAAAGTTGACATAAACTACTGTTCAAAAGTTTGGTATCACCTGCTGCGTAATATGGCCTGAAAATAATATTGCAATATTTTAAAGCTATATCACGATGCACAATATATATATCTTAAAATGTTTAAATCTCTTCAAACTAACTTCATAATGGCTACGACTGTGTGACAAAATCAAATATTCTAACATTTTTGACCAAATACCTCAAATGTTTTTATTGGAACAATATTGTGATAATGTTGTGATACTGTTGTTGTTGATACTTTCACAAAATATTAACACAATCAGATTTTTTGATAATCGATCCTCAGTAATGTGAATGTATGGGTAAAGGTAAATATTTGAAAAAAAACAAAACATTTATGCATTATGTCATTATTGTATAACAAAATGCAACATCTTAGAGTTAAAACAGTAAGAACACTAATGTATTATTAACATTTGACATTTTTGGCCCCATAAAGAACAATTTGATTGCCTTATGTCTAAAGAATATGTACCATCACAACGCTGAGATGCTTTATAATGGTATGTATGGTATGTTGGGTATTGCACTTGGTCATACTGCTATTCAAGTTATATTTCGATAAACCGGTCAACCCTATATTTTTCCCTGAAATTCCCTTTGATTGTGACTTCCGGTCCAGAAGAGTATAAGATCTTTGTAGATGGAACCACAACAATGCGATTGGTCTGATTTGTCAGTCCACACTATATTTAGTTGATAATCTGTGATCCAATTCGAATTGTGCTATCCCTAAACTAACCCCCTTACAGCTTTAAGAATAGTTTTGCTAAAATGGACTGTACTTGTCTTTCTAGTCTTAGCGACCACTCACACTTTCCAACACAAGTCAGTGGCACTGCACAAGTCAGCAGTGCCACCTGCTCATCAGAAGCAATAACCATTTATACGCACACACCCTCATGGATGAAAGAGCCACCAGGAGCAATTTGTATATGCTCCCAGTTCAGCACTCTGCCCCAAGATGCTTCAATATGTAGACTGCAGGGCTGGGAATTGAACCACTGACCTTCAAACTGGTGGACGACAGCTCTACCTCCTAAGCCACGCCTGATAATTCCAGGTTGATCACAGCCTTGCAGTGCACCTGTTCCTTTTTAAATCTGCAGAGATTTTGATGTTAAACATCAAATTTCTCTTTACCAGTGACTGGGGATTTCTATTATCTTAATGAACTCAAATTAATATTTGTCTTTTTCTGCCTTTTCAAATTGCTGTTTCATCTGCTTTTTGGAGCATTTGGGAGCAATTTTCTCTCCATGTTCAAACCATTTGTAAAGAGAACCTTCTACAACCTAAAAGCATGAAAGACCATTGAAAAGTATAGAGTGGACTTCTCACTGTACTGAATCCAGCTTTTGTGGCAGGATATCACAAACCTTTGAATGGTTGTGAGCAACTGGCGCAGAAGCAAAGTGCGGTCTTCATAAAGCCAGGAGAATAAATCTGTTGCCTTTAGATTATGCTCTATAGAACGGTACAACAACAAAACACCTCCTCATGAGCTAGAATTTCTTTTTTTCTTGACTTTTATTTCAGTGTGATTAAATCCCATTCATCTAAAGTGCATGTTTGACGCTTACACATTTATAATAGTGGGTAATACCAGGACAAGGGCTGGAAAGGTGATGGAGCCAAGTAAAGTAGAGGGTGAGACAGGAGGGGGTCAAAAACAGGTCATGATGTGAGCGAAGCGGTTTGTTAATAGACTAATCCAATATTCTCTCCCATGGCCACACATGTTGGATGTGAGACATACAAGGATGAGGCGGTGTGAGATAGAGAGAGAGAGAGAATTAACAGCCTCTGTGTCCGAGGGAAGTGTTTGCGAGGATGCGAAGGTCACCTTGGCACGCTGTGCGTGCGTGTGTGTTTGAGTGTGCCAGGTAAACGCAGTCCGACAGTGGCAGTTGCTAAGGGAGCGGAGCAGTGAGTCATGATTCAGGCATGACCCCCCTCCTCACCGCCTTCACCTTATTAACATGACAGACAGCAATGCTCAGGGCAGGCGGGCTGTGTGTGTGTGTGTGTGTGTGTGTGTAAACAGTTTGTGTGTTTGCGCAATTTTTGGTGGGCGGAAGGTGTGAGCAGGTAATGCCTTTGGAGGAGATGAGGAGAGCCTAAGGCGTTGGCCTGCATGTGTGTGTTCAAGTGTGACAGAGCGGAGCTCACCAGTGTCAGTCCTGAATTAACCTTTGACTTTGCCTCAAGCAGGGAGGGCGCACACACATACTCAAAACGTGACACACACACATACATGCAGCAAGCCTATTAGCAGGTCGATAACTCAACCATTCTGCATTTGGAGTTACTTTACTCACTTACACCAAGCAATGTCATCTCCCGGCCTCTCGGTCTCTGTCTCCCTCTTGAATGTGCATTAGTTTGTTTTGCAGTTTGTGTGTATGTGTCCCCTGTGATACTGATGCTGAATAATTACTAGGGTGAGTAGGCTAAATGGATTGTCCCCGACCTCACCATGATAGCCCGGGGGCATCAGCATCAGCATTACCATCAACATCACACACACACACACACACTCATACACAAGCACTCGCTATGCACATAAATGCACATTAAGGCAGGCCAGAGGTCAGAATTGTGTAACGAAAAAGCACCCAGAAAGCAAAGGCCATACAGTCCATGTGAGCGATTGTGAACATGATAATATTACACGGGTAGTTAAAGCAATGCAGTGTCATTGGTCAGAGCTACAACCCTGCTGACACGTCTCATCAAGTACACTGGCCTTACTGGTTGCCTTGTTTACTCTTATGGACTCTAGGGGGCTAATTAGTGCCCATCCTTGTTTTATTCTGGTGTTTCTATTTGTATTTCTTTAATGCTTCCTTGGACTTCAACTTTGGAGGCCGTCTAAAACCCATTGTAGCCTTGAGGATGTTCTGGACTGTGATTATGAGGTCTCTTAGCACTTTTTCTGGTTCAGAATACTGGGTGGCGTTAATAGAACAACGCTGTACCAGACAGAGAAAGATCTATATAGTGGAGCCTGACTGATGAATCAGCATGCCAATAAGCAGATCTTATCGGCATAATGTTGGCAGATTTACAGAAAAGCATTTGCTGCGCATAGATGTTTTATAGACACAGTGAGGTGTATATTTTGTTTTTATGTTATTATACTGCCTTAGTAATTGCTGCCACTGTCATTTTTTGATAATGAATATTCTATTGAACCTTTTAACAAGGGTTTAATGTAGTATTTGCATATTTATATAACACATAATCAAGGATTAGAAACATGTTCACTCATAGGAGCCTTTTATCATATCAGTGCTTCTACAGCACAAAAGAAAACATCAAGTTGTTGGTCAGTTGTACTGTTAAAAAAAAGACCGCACAACCTGCTGCATCCACTAGCACATCTGAATTGTTCTCTTCCAAAGACAGAACAAAGATACAACTTTTGAAACCTGATTAGAAATTACCCACTGTACTGTGTATTGGTGCAGGCATACTTTGTCGCTGGAAGCAGTCTTCCATCGACAGAACATTTCCCATCAACATGTGGGCTCAGCTCCTGTCTGCTGATTGCAGGGTTCAAAATTAGTGGCGATTTCTGTCAAGTCAATTTTATTTATTTAGCCCAAAATCATAGCCACATTTCCTCAGTGGGCTTTACGGTCTGTACATGAATGACATCCTCTGTCCTCAGAACGACAAATCCATGTTGAAATTGGCAGTGAGTGAGCTTGCCTGCAGCCAGATTCCTGGTGTGTGTTTGCTCAAGGGAGCTGATAGCAAATAGTGCCTATATAGCTAATTGAGCTAACAGCTGAACACACCTTACGATTGAGAGTTTCACTTCAGAGGAACATGAAGCATTAACTGTGTACTGTGGTTTAATGTGACAACACAACACGTTTACAGTAAATACATGTTTTGAATCATGAGCACAGTTTGGAGGTGAAAGTACTTGAATGCTAAAACGTTTAACTTGATGATAATGATAGATGATGATAACAAAGTAAAGAAACATTTTGACTTTGGCAATTTATCTTCCCTCGGGGTGGTTAAAGTTGTTCTGGGATGGTGGCCTTATGCTCCTTCTTTAAATATCACTTTTTTTTAGAGTACTGCACTCTGGAACCAACATGGCAATTTAAAGTTCATCTATTTGGTTCAGCTCTGTCTGCTGCCCACTTGTGTCCCTGTCTGCTAGCCAGCAAAGTGCCTTGGCTTAACTGCAACATACTGTAAACTGTGAAAATGTTCTGCCAAGTTTATCTAGTTTTATCTCCGCTGTTATCTTCCTGTACAGGTCCAATTACAGCAGCCAGTCTGGAGCGACTGTGTGGAGTCTGCTGGGTTTCAAATGACCTGCAGCTGACTGTGTATAAAGCAGATGCATGATACAGATAGGGAGAGCTGGCAGATAGATGCATCCAGCTGTTTAAAGAACAGAGAAATCTGTTGTTGTTTTATGATGACACATTCCTAATGCCAAACACCACACACACACACACACACTCACACATACAAACACACACAAATATATGTAGAAACGCATACACAGTTTTCATGGATGTTTCTTCGGTGAGAGCTAATCCCCTGCCGTTGTCAGCTGTGCTTTCGTCTCCTCCGAAAGCTCCTTACACAAGCCAAAGCTCATCCTGAGTGTGAAGAACACACACACACGGCCCACAAGAAATACGTATACGTATACACACTCACTCAAAGTTTGGGTGGAAGATCTCACATCACTCTGGCAAAGCCCTGTCCACCCTGTAAATAACCCAGAGATATGAACAACAACTCAATAGCCTCTTATCCATAAGGACTCACACAAGCCGCTACATTAACACATATGCGTGCACACATAGCTACACACAAATATATAAAGAGCATTTTTAGCAGCGCGACAATCCATAATCAGACAGCTTGTTCTTAGAAAACGTAGAGTTTGTAAAAGACTCATGCACACATACACATAAACACACCCACACCCAGCCTTCATTCATAGGGCCTTATGTCTTCGCCTTACAGGTTGTCTAGTCTTATATCTGTGCTGCAACCAGTGTGTGTGTGTGTGTGTGTGTGTACACTCCCATGTCAGCAGAAAAGCGACACTTTGAACAATATGCTGCACAATACGATGTGACAGGGGCATTATTTGCTATCATGCCCACATACTACTCTGTTACCAAGGCTAAAATATAACTGCAAGTTGATGCAGGGAAGGGTTTGTGTATGTGAGTGAGAGAGATGTAGCTTGAAGCACTTACTATCACACATTCATGCACCCGTATTGTGTTTCACCTGAGTGACGAGGTGAAGGCTGAGGAAGTGAGGTCGATGAGGTGGAACCTTCGGTCTTGTTTCCCAGAGGATCGATGGAGCAGTGCAACGGAGCTGGCAAGACTTATTTCCACTACCAGTGTTCACTCCGACTAAACAGAATTCAGCAGGCGTTTGCAATAAGTCTGGGAGGGCTCAGGGCTGTCGCACCATACAATCGCTTGTGCTTTGAGGGCTCTCTCATGGACTTTTTCCCAATTAATGCACGCTGTCTGCAATCCTGCCATCCTGCAGATGCTTCTTAATGGCCCCCCTGCAATGTATTTTGGTATTTTTATGAAATGTCATGTTTCTCTGAGTATTTGACAAATTGTACGCTGTTTCTAACATGGAATAATGACGTATGACTAAAGTAGAGTCTGATATGTCATCCTCCAATAATGGAAAAGGTGCCTATGTAAATAGGTTGACACCAATTTGCTCTTTTAATAAAATGGGGTGAAAATCCATAGACAATAACCCTTAGACATTTAAGTAAAGAGCTGTTGACGAAATCTGAACCTTCACCTCTCATCCAAAAGGTTGCTTCAGTCATAACTAACTGGAAGGGAGCTGCCTGCTTTTAAACTCTTTGTGGGAGTGTCCTTAAAGTGTTGTTAAGGCCACGTGTGATCTCTAAGTCTCAGAATCACTGGGGCAACTTTTGGGTCATTGGTCCAACTGGCCTTCATGTAGGTTGCGAGGGCTAGGTCAGCCCAGGTGTGAATGGTTGTCAAGCTGTCTGGGGAGGGAACTCAGTACTGCAACGTAGGTGGGTGATAAGTAATGTTGTTATTAGTTAGTTTATTATGCTGTAGTTAGAACTGAAGAAGCCTCTTGGATGAGAGGTGAAACGTCCAGTTGCCTGTGCTACAGTGCTTAACCTGGATTACTGAAAACCTCCGTCAACATGGGACATTAGTGTTTTGAGTTCAGGGAAGAAACTCTGACAATCCTGCTCTCCTCTCTCTGACTAAAGAATTCGATAATTATCTTCTAAACACAGAGGCCTCATAAGGTCCCTTACATAACATTCCATTACCTTACCTAAACTTGAAAAGGTCATCTTACTACAGACTGTCAGTAGAGTATCCTTTCCTTCTGCTGACAGCCCCGCAAACAGTCCTGGGAAAATCCACTGCTCTGACGCCCAGCTCTACACACTTCTAGACCAAACCTCCTCCACTTCAGACCCCTTCCTGTAAGCCTGTCTGATAACGTGGATGAGGTCCATCCTCCCCTTCTGTCCAGTGACCTTTTGGTACCAGCCCTGTAAATGCCCCTCTCAGTACCTCCCTCTCAGTGTGTCTCTTACTGCCCTCTGTCCGTTGATGCTCTGTCATGCCACTCTGTCTCTCCGAAGCAGTACTGCCTAGCAGCTATCAGCAAGACTAAGTTCTTCTCAATGTACACTCCAGATCTGTGCTTTATATCTCTTGCTCCAACATTTCATCTCAGTTTAGGGAGATTTTTGCTGAAATGTTGTTTTTTTTTATCCTGCTCTTTGCACCTCTCTGTCTCCAGTAAATCCTGTTTCTGTCTGTTTTACTACATTTCTCCACGTCCCTCTGTCTCTCCTGATCAACTTTGTCCTCAGCTTTTTCTATCTCTTTGCCCTTTTTAAAAAAAATTGTTTTGCCTGTCTTTCAAACACGATTTGTCTTTCTGTCTCACTGCATCCACCTCCCATCTGTCTCTCGGTGTCTGCGGTGCATACCATCCCTCCTGTGTCTATCAGTCTTGCTTACACTCTCATAAAGATGACTCTTTCAGTGTGTCTGCCCTCTTTTCCGCTTCATGACAGTAAATCTGACAGACGGAGAGAATTATGAGCTGCCATTTTAAATGATATACAGCCTCTGTGCTGAGACATTACACATCTCAACAATCACACTCTTTAGGGGTTTAGCTGATGTTCCTATCTCTGCCGACTCAGACGGAGGGAGGAGCTGTTTTTAGGCATTCAGTGTCTTGCTTAGTGGCATGTAGTAGTTATTGGCCTTCTTGTCGCATCCAAAAACACAATAAAACGGATGTGTCTCCTACTCAACAACATCTCTATCCAAATACAGTCGTTTATGGTAATTACCAAACCTTGTCATGTTCATCATCAAGTTTTGCTGAGAACTTTATACCAAAGTACACCTGCCAAATGTCTCTCTCTGCTAACAAAGAAAAAATAATCACACCAGCTTCAGTGTAGTACATCGACAGTAACCTTTCAATTCTGTTTGAAATTTTTGAATGTCAGTTTTTCGTGCCTTGATCTCCATAAACCAAATACCAGCTGCTATCTCCGCACCTCAGCCAACCTCTCTGAATGGACTGATACCACACTGGGGAGGAGAAGAATAAGTTTGCATTGGGTTTTGAGTCAACTTTCCTTGAAATGTCTTAGCACATCTACAATTTTACCTCTGTGCCTCCTCTTCAGCGTTGGCATCACTCAAATATACTTTTAATAAATCTTCTTTATTTTTTTTCCCTTTATGTTAACTCCTCCATAAAGAATTGTCTCTGAACAAACCATGTCAAATAGCACTGTATGTCAAAAATGTATCCTGTAGGGATAGTTTACACTATTATCAAAAATATTTTTTATTTTCTCCTACATGTAGTGCTATACATCCATCTTGATTGTTTTGGTGTAAGTTTTGCAGCTCAGCTCCAAGCACAAACAAAACATTCATTCAAATTCATCAAAAACTGAACAGCAATGTCTCCCTTGCAGAAATCATGAACTGGTTACTCAAGATACTCCAACTCATGCATGATGGTTCCCATAATAATAATAAAAATCATCTTCTCTTTTCTAACCAGTGGATATCAGCATTTGGAACTTGGCCACAAGAAAATAATTTCTTTTATTTGCTTTCTGTGTCATCCTTCTTCCCTCTCTGCCTTTTCTCATGCTTGTTATTGCCGCTGTTTTTCTCACTCCACCCACCACTCTCTGTCTCAGCATTAACTTGTTTGCAGAAGTTTGGTGGATGCAGCCCGGACAAGTTATGCTCTAGGGTGGATAAACACAGACATTTCAGCTGAAGTGTCTCCACTCTCGGCAAAAGAAAGAAGAAACGGCCCCAACAACAAAGTTATATCCTCAAGCAGCCTTTTATCTGGCAAACACTCAGTTTAGAACACACCGAATTTCCATTATGTTGCTTTACATTCAAAGATATGCATAGATGGCCGCGCGCACACACACACACGAACACACACACACACAGCACACAGCACACAGCACACACACACACAGCACACAAGCATCACAGAACAGCCTACGGCAATGCTTTGAGCCATTTCATGATAAATGCATGAAATGTAAGTGTTCCATATTGTGCTCTCTTCCTGCTGGTGGATATAATTTCCCTGACATCAGCTGTGATTACATTTTCTGAAATCAATGATGAAAATGACCAAACCTCATCGTGCAATTGTCATTCTTCGTTAAAAATAACCTTGTTTCCATTACGCTGCGCTCAGTCTGCTCCACATCTCTTTGCATGGCTCACATGTAAATGATGAATGAATTTCAGCCAGTGAATGTCGGCTGTGCCATTCCCCTCATCAGATATTTAAAAATTTAAAGCCCCATCATCATCAAAACATTTTAAATACCAACAGAAATGTGCTTTAATTTGCAAGTAGGGCTGACCGTAATGACTTTCAGTTTCTGTGTCTTTTCCCTCTGCCATTGTCATTGCAAACAATGCATTTCTTTTCTTGGCTGCATCAACACAAAATGTGTCCAAGAAAATCTACTGTTTGAATCTATCTGAAATTTTCCCAATGATCAGCCATTCCTTTTCTCTTCAGCCCTCAGCAGTCGGTACTGAACTTTTTGCTTGAATCATTACTCAACCTGTTTGTGCAGTTGAACAGGGCACAATATTAGCATCTGATACCAGGCACATGCTGATGAAACATACAAGGTCCTGAAAGATTTTCTTCACTTAGCAGCCAAAAAACCCCAAAGGTAATCTACTGAGCAGCTGGCAAAATTTGAAAATGCAGTAGCTACTTGGCCGTGACCCTGCATGTGCATGAACCCCGGTGGCAACATCTGCATAGTGTGACATCATGTGCACTTCTATGGGGCAGGACAGGAAAAGGATTGTGGAAATGTTAATACATGTTTCCAATGGACACACACGCAGGCGGGAAGCTGGTTGTCCTAGCCTCACACTGCCTCCCTTATCTCTCTCTCGCCGTGAGGGCTTTTCTCTTTGTGTCTTCTTCATAGTCTCAGTGCAATGAATTGTAGTGGGGATAAGCTCTCACACATTCAGATGGTTTTTCATTTGTTGCACTAATTTGTATACATGAAAAAAGATTAAAGTGGAAAAAGACAACTTTTCAACTCGCTGTTTCCCTATGGTATAACTTGGTGCCACTATTGCAAACACAGTATTAGCAACATGGCTACCGCTAGCTGCCTGGCTACTGTCCAAATCAGAAAAAAACAACTGTAAGAGTCCCAATTTGATGTAGAAACACTGGACTCAGTGTAATACATAGGAAGAATAAAACACTTGGTTGTGTTAACAAGTTGACAGGTTTTATTACTTACTGACCTAGTAGAACGATTGCCAGTTTTAAACTGTCTGAAGTCCTGCTACTCAGGGAAAACATATCCAAGGGCAGCCAGACCCTTGACACAACACCGGTGCTCTCCACTGAGTGAATGTCTGTCTGTTCACTCTTGCTTCCCTCTTCGCTCTCTGTGCCTCCTCCATCAGCAGGGTTCTTTTTTTTTTTTTAAAGTGTGCTGTTTCCTCTCTTCCTGTTTTGGTTGCGTAATGTGACTTTCATTTTTGCGGTGGGCAGGCCAAATAGCTAATTAAAAGCGAGGTTGATAGTGAACCGATCTATATGTGGATGGTGTCATTTGTCTGCAGCCATTACACTGTGCAACCAGTATTTACTTCAGAATGACAAGTACAGGTGGATTTGCTGTTTTGGAAGATTATGAACTGTCGCCTTTTTATGGATTTTATTGACTATCATTCTATCCATGTATGTACTCACTTGTTCTGATGCTTGGAGCCCTGGAGGTGTGCATGGTACTGCTCGATGGAGTTGAGGACCACACTGCAGACGCTGCAGGAATAACTACTACGCAGCCCTGGTGGGACACAGACACACAAGTACAGAGGTTACTGTGAGGACACTCACTCACTCACTAACAATCCTTAAGAGTCGTCGTTGTCGCTGTCATCATCGGCATGAGCAACAATACAAATCTAAAACGACTCCAAATAAAAGCCTTATTTTTATTCTCTGCAGTGCGGGGTAATTTTCCTAATTAGAGTGCATCTGGAAAAAAGATTTGATTAGAGTAATCATTAGGCAAAAGCCAGTTACATTTTTAGATCCTTAGATCACTGCCTCCTTCTTCTTTCTCATGCCCGTGTGCAAATGTGTGTATGTGTGAGTGCACTTGTGAAACTTGAACTTGAAGACGAAGAATGAGAACACTGGGGGTGAGAAGAAAACGGTGCAGAAGGTTTCTGTACATGAGCATCACTGTCTATGGCTCTGCACGCGCACACATTTGTATTGTATCGGTGAATGCATGCTTGAGATGGTGGGGCTCGGACACAGATGTTAACTAATTAGAGGGTTTGCAGGTGGTCGAGATTAACACCCAAAAATAGATGGATGAGGATGGAGATCCTGACAGAGTGGGGTGAAGAGGGATGGGCGGAGGATTAGGTAGACAGAGCGGGTAAGAAGAGGGAACAGTAAGGTTTGCATCAAGTGATGAAGGAGATGGAGACATGGTAAGGACAATGCTGCAGTGATGTAAGATGCATGCCAGGGTTTGATGATCACAGAGAAAACATGACGCGCGTTTGCACCACCCCAAAAAACTCCCTCTTACACATGTGGTGATGACAGAGTGGCAGCGCTGATTTTGATTTCAAAATCTCTCTTTCACAAGGGCAGAGGAAGATTCTCTCTGATTGGACGAGGATGGGGCAGCGTGACATAATTGGCTGTGTGTTCTTTGTCAGAGATGCGATGAAGTGCTATTTTTGTTTCCTGCGCGCTGCACAGCCGTCACTGCAGAACTTTGCTCAGATCACAGATGAACAACCCTGACGCTTCAAGGTTGTGTGACAAGACGGGCAGCCTGTCCATGTTCAACCCCTCCTCGTCCGCGCCTTTCTTTTCCATGAACATGGAGTCTTGAGACTGAATGCTTAATTCTGGGAGTGGCGACTGAAATCGGCTGATATTTGCTTGCGTGTGGGTGCCCTTTTCCCTGCTGTCATTACTGTCCTTGAGATTTATGAGTTGTCTTGTGTATTCCATCACCTTTTGACCCTCTGTGGCGGTAATTGGTGAAGTATGCTGGGAGATGAAGTTGTAATATTGTTAGGGAGTGGTGGGAGGTCATTTATACTGGGCTGGGGCTCCATAATGTGGCATATCCACTCCCTGTTGTCTCCGAGTCGCTCTGTCTGTTTCAGAGGTGATTAAGGACAAGCAGTCATTTACAAGAAAGCCACGACTGAATAAGTTGCCTGGAGTAAGCACAGTCTTGGCTTAAGTGTTGATATTTTGCATCTGTTAGGAGCTAATAACGAAGTCTGGTGTGTGTAGGAGAGAAAAAAAAAAGAGAGATAGTACATCCTCTTCTGCCAAAATGTCATTACTTCTGTTCTCTCTTAATGAAAAGGCTATTAATTGGAGAGGAGATAATTTGGAAAAGAAAGGAATGATAAGTCTCTCATTCTCTTTCCGTTTCTCCTCCACGTAATTCTATACTGCCACAAGGATTACACAAAGAGGTCTTTTGTCGTATAGACGATTAAGTGTGTTTTATGTGCCCGTGTGTGTATGTGCACACACACAAAGGCAGCATCCCTGCTTTTAGCCTGATTGATGTCACCTCCCCACCGGCTGACCGAGTAACACTGATGCACAGCATGCTGCAGTTTGTGTCTGTCCCAGAAAATGCTTTCGAACACACATTTCATGCACACATGTGCGCGCGCGCACACACACACGCTGTGTTTCGGTTAATAAAGCAGTTCTGGCATAAGACAACACTGTGCCCTAATCCATGTTAATTACATACAGGGAGAGTGTGCGCGCAAGTGACAGCATGCAGCACAGGGTTGTGAATGTGTGTTTTTTTTGTGAGCACGAGCAGTATTTGTGAGGGTGCTCTAAGCCTTGTTAATTACACAAGAAGATCTGCCAGGAAGAGAGAGAAGTGGGGGTGAGATGAGCTCAGGCGGTGGGTGTGGAGCTGTTTGTGGCTGTCGTTTAATGCACAGTCTTCTGGCGTCGCTGGCACCCCCGGTATGGAGACGCCTAAATATGTGTCAAAAATGTAATAAAAGACAAAATGATGTTCTTTTCAAGTGCCTTGTTGCAAGAAATTTAACATCTTCCCGCAGTTTTAGAGTCAGATATATTTTATCTTCGCCTCCGCTCAAGCTACAATAATGACCCATTTGGAGTGTAATGTTCACGGCTCGTTTCATTAGGAAGCTCTGCCAAGCCTCATACCTTTAATTTGTGAGTCTCAGAGGGTTTGCAGGGAGTGGTCAGCTCTGACGTTTGTGAAGTCTAGTGTTACATGAGCACTGTTGGTTAAATCGAGGGATGGTTTTCAGATGCTCAGGGAGGAATTGAGCTGTGTGTACTGAACATCAATGTACATATGGATCGTTTCATGGTAGTTTTTCCTTTATTTTCCACGTCCTTCCTGTGAGACGACTGCAACTGGGAATCTCACTGTAAGGTACTCATCTATAATTTCATTCACCATGGAGGCAGGATAATAGTTTACAGCGCTCTTGCTACCCCGGAGCCTTTGTGCTGTGGCATACCATTAGTTTACCATGTGCTTTGCAAGATTAAAAAGGAACTGGATCCAAAAAGAAGCCCACTGAGATGCAATCAAACCAGCAGTCTGCAGCAAAAGGCTTGACAGTTTGTCTCACAGGAATATATCACAAATACCACAGCAGAGAGGGGTTGAGCATTGGGTGAGAATCATTTTGAGTCCAAATGGAATTTTACCAAGAAACAAACTTTGAAGGACTTGTAGGGAGACTAATTAGTTTTGCGGTGGATGTGACAGTAATTGGCGAGACCATCTGTTTTAGACAATGAATTATCGTAGACATAATACAGACTTGATGAACTAATGCTTTTCAATAAAAAGACCAGATACTTTCATATTTTTCTCAGTTTATTATTTTATATTTGTTTCCTAGTCTCTGATTAATAATACTTAAATTTAGTTCATAAGAATATATTTACATTCGGGATGGGTATTGTATTGTTTGAGCCTATTTGTTATCTGTGGCTAAATGATACCTGGATTTGATATCAAATCCTGTCAACAAAACTTTTCAACACCTTAGTTTAGAAACCTGCTTTAACATCATGCTTTAAAAGTTTATCATTCAACTAAATGTGCCAAACTCCTTATTTCATCATTGTTGAAGCAGTAATAATTGTTTTTATTGCTACTTGGGGGCCACTTATACAAGGTACAAACATAAAAATAGACATTATGTAACATCAATATGGCGAACACATGTAGCAAACCAGCTGCGACACCCATCACCTGTCTACTGTATCAGCCAATAGCGCGCTCTGCCTCTGTAACGCTCTTTGTGTGATATGCAGTTGCATGGAGTATGGAGCAAAATAGCTACGCACAGGTAACATTATAAGCATGTGTCTGATGGAAACCAGGGGTGAGACTTGCACTGGTCTTTGTCATGACTTAGTCTCAGTTTAGATGGTCTTGACAACAATACTGTATGGATTTACAGGTTGTTTGTTTGTTGGATTCAGTTTTAGCTCAGCAACATATCTGCAAAAGTTTTCAACTGCATCTTGCACTGTTGTGCTTTCGCTTAAACAGAGTCTTCTGACAGACAGACATAGGTGTCTTCAATATGTGTCTCCAGGACAACTATTTTGCAATGATACGACACACGCACACACGCATGCACATACTCACACACACACACACACACACACACACACACACACACACACACAGACACACACACACACACACACACACACACACACACACTACGCTGATAATTAGCATTCATTTGGAGATGTGTTTCTGCCCACCTGACAAGTATGTGTTGAACACTCCCAATTACGGAGGGAATATCTGATTCTTTGCTCCACCAGCTAGTGGCTTATTTTGTCTGCCATTTGGTGCTGAGCAGGTGGCATTCAGTGGGTGAAAACAGCTGCCTCCTGGTTCTGGAAACAACACTGACAAGAGCAGTGAAGCGAAACACAAAAGTTAGGCTGGTAAACCGAAACAATGAGCTGAAAGATGCTAAAATGCTCCGTAGAGCTGAGTGGAGCCAGGAAGCTGTCGATTTTGTCATTATGAGTCGCCCCTTTCACATTACACATAGTCACTGGAACTGGTGTCAAAGGTAAAGGCCAAGTTTATCATCATGTTTGCAATCATACATGGTACAATGTTTAGTCAAATTCAGTTTCTACACATCCTGAGTATTAGGGGAAGTTGGCAGTCATCATGTGGTACCCAGAGACCAAGGGGTTCATAGTTAATAATTAAAAACAATTATTTTGTTTAGTTAGGAAGGCATTTTGTCTTAAATCAGGATATGAGTAAACAATGTAATTTTCTTGACATTTTATGGTACCTGATGTTATAGCTACATTTAAGTCTGTACTCGAGGGGATTGAGCTTTCATAGAAGACCTACTTTATCGTTTGTAATCTGTATGTGGGTCTACCATGCCTGCAATGTATCTTGTTTATGTGTGCATGTATGTCCGCTTGCTTGTGCGACTGTATCACAGCGTGCGCTCCATCTCATGGGAGAGGAGGTCAGCTCTGTCTCCCAACTCAGGCACAGTCATCAATTACACACAATTGTCTCTGCTTTGGTACCTCACCCTCTCCTGGGGTCCTCACAGACACACACACACATACACAGACGCACTCCGCAGTCCTAGACACTTATCTCACTGCCTCTAATTCTCTACAGTCTCCTGAGAGAAGACACAGTGCGCTGGCTCTGTCTTGAGGGGTTTCTACCCCTGTCGTGATTTATGTAAAGACACAGCTGAGTCAGGCAGGCTCCGTCCCTCGCCAGTACCCACCCCCACTGAAACTCTGTCCACCTCCATAATCCTTTTTCCAAGGGTTTTGTCTGGCACCTAGCCGTAGAAAATAACGACAATCTCCCCTGTGCCCTGTCTGCACGATTACACCAGAAAAATTCAAGAGTAGGAAACAATGTCGATAAAAATGTCATGGGGATTTTGTGATACGTTTCGGTCTTTGAGAGAAGGGGGGGGGGGCAGTACAGTGAAGTACAAGCAAAGGTCAGTATCATCAATAGGACACAACCAGATAATACAGCAAGGGAGACTGTCGGGAGAGAGAAGGAATATTGGTGTGTAAATAATTCACCTGTGCCTTGTGGGGAGCTAATGAGGAAGACAGATGAGACATGACAAGAGATCAGAGCCCCTAGTGGTGCACACGCACACATTTACACACAAAACAGTCATAGCAACAACAAACAAGGACACAAGACAGAGTGCAGCAGCAGGAAGGCGGTGTGAAAAAGATAAGAAGGATGTAAAAAGTATACAGTTCCACAGAAGGAGAGGAAGGACAAAAAGGCAGAGATGAATCTGCACTTGGCTGAGACCAAATTTCTCCTTACTCCCCCCCCTTGCTCAGCTGCCGCTTCGTTCGACCCTCCCTCTGAGATTACACCAGGCACACCTGTGACTTCACACCTGAAGTGGTGATAAAAGCCAATCAGATGTGAGAAAGTTGCACCGATGGAAATGTGTCGAACTGAAGAGCAGGGCGACCATTAGTGATGGAGACGTATTTTGATGAACAAAGTGTTTCAGACTAAAGGCGCCAGAACAAACACTTGATTGATGGCACATATAATAGATCCCGTCAGGAGCGAGCTCACTTAGAAATCTTAGACCAGTTGCCCTTGAAAAGAAGACGGGTAATAGATTTTGCCATGGAGTGTCAATCTCCGCTGAGCGTGATTTATCTCTGATATAAGAAAAGGAAAATCGGACTTTTAAAATTGTGCATTATATATTTGAATTTTAAATGTGCTCTGTTGTTATATACCGAGAATTTAAGTCCAAATAACCCCAAAAACCGCTGAGGTTGTGGGATCTGGGTCACAGTGTGTGGATGGAGGACGATATCCAACATGACACCTCTTAAAGCCTCTGAGCCAGTGTAGGCGGCAACATGACTCATGCTTTTAATATGATTGGCTTCTTGAGATGATGGTTTGTGTCATGGCACCTGGAGCACAAAGCAAACGGCACGGCTTCGCCTCACAGAGGATCTGCATGTGTGTGTGGTGGCGTCAAACTTGTGTGTGTATGTGTGTGTGTGTGTGCGCTGTAGAGGTGTTGTGTGGCGCTCGTGTGCATGCTGGGCTGCATGCTGCAGTGGGATGATGTTGGACGATCTCACTCATAGGAACCAGAAAAGGAAAAGGCACTTTCTGTGCCAGATACTATTAATAATTTCATTAGAATACCCTTCTGGCAGTAATGTGTGTGTAAGCATGTGAATCAGTGTCCTCTTACTGCTACATTTGTATGTGGAAGTGTTTGCGTGGGAGAAGGAAGGAATAAAAGGAGAGAAACACAGTAATTAATACCCAGGACTCGCTATCAAAACTGTAGTTTGAACTCAGTTTTAACAATTAATAATGTACAGTAGAACCTTTTTCCTAACTGCCTTATTAATCCTTCAGTCTGAGTGGGACTCATGTTGAAGCCATCAGCAAATGTACAGGCGTGTAATGTGTGGTTATTTAGCTGCCTGAGCTCCAGCACTATGTATGTATGCTATATGCAACATGCCAACAGAGGCCCCATGGCTGTTTTTGACAGTTTGACACAGTGCGATGCTAGTGTGACAGCTCTGCCGTTACATGAGGAGGCCGTGAACCCAGACATGGGAAGGTCAGACTGCGACGAACAGATGATAAATTAGATGTGTCAAGATTTCACTTCGGAGAGACAAATATTTACTTGGGATGATGGATGAGCTAACTCATTATTTTTCTGGCTTAGAGTCCAACCAAAGCATTCCAAAGAGTACTCCAGTGATTAATTGTACATATACATAAAGTTGGGGAATTATTCAAAAAGCAATGGTCAGAGTTGGTTCACCAGAGGTATCCAGATTTAGTCCACTAATGTAAATCAAGCTCCAAACATGTTGCCTTCTGCAGTTACGATACGCAACCTTCTTTCTTTTTTTTGTTGTTGGACCTAAACCACCAGATCCATGTCTGTCAAACTGCAAGCCAGGCATTCAGCTGTGATATCCGGATAGTGTCACCTCATTAATTTCTCATAATTTACAAAGCGCCTTCAGAGCCATAAATTAAATTAAAGCTGCTGTAAGCATTATTGTTAAAATCTTATTAAAATATGTATTAAATAGCTCTGTATTCCGAGTGTTTGGTCAGTAACCCATCTCTTTCCTCCCTGCACTCATGTTCTAAGAGAGAGTAAAGAAACGTTCTGGTATCCCTGCACGCTTTATGCAATCGGGACAAATAATTCCATAAAGCGGTGGAATGAGAAATGAAAAGGGGGCAAAAAAAACTGCCTCTGAAAAAAAAAAAAAGGAGTCATGCATATGTGGTGATGCAGAGTGAGGGGAGTGGATTGCTGCCGGCATAACAGACAGGAAGTTCGCTAAAACGTCCAAAATGGTTTGTTTAAACTTGAAACAACCATCGCCACAGGGTGACCTCTAGGGCTGCTTGATTATGACAAAAATCAAGATTATTTTGGTCAAAATTGAGATCCTGATTATTTTGATCACTCATTAACGTCCGACATTTGTTGAACTTTAAAGAAAAAACTGTTTTTCCTCGAGCTACAAACATAATTCAACCAAAAATGATAATATTATGAATATAATGACATTCGTCACCAGTATCATAGCAGCGGGGATTGAAACGCATCAAAGTCTAGGTGACAGCAGCTGACATGACCAAGTTTTTCCATCAGTGACTCCCTTAACTGCAGTAAGCTCAACTAAACATGTCACAACCTGGCCAAGAGTAAGTTTGGCTTTATAGGGAGGGTCGAAAAAGCACCGCTGTAAAGAAAAGCGGTGTGCTGGATTTATAACAGCACAAGATAAAATGAGGCATAATAATCATTTTATCTCTTTTAACTTATTTTAATGATCATTGGAAGCTGAAATTGAAAATAAAATGTGATTATTTGCCCAGCCCTGATGCACCCACAGACTTTCAACCATAAAAGTGGTTTAGTGTCTCTTTAATTCAGGAAAGTCTCATTATGGCCCTCCTGCAGAACTATAAAACTTTATAATTCTGCATCTAAATTTTAATTTTAAGAAGGAATTCCAACCATCTGTATCACATTAATTGTTTACTGGATGAACACTCCGACTGCAGAGGAGGTTGATCAAAGGAAAGGACACACAAAGTAAGCTTTAAGGACACAGAAGACATGTAGTCAGCTGTAGAGGCCATGTTTGTGTCCACATACATGGTGGATTTGAATCTTTACAGTAACTGGCTGATGTTGCTAATTTTATCTGTGAGTTAGTGGTGTGGCTTACTTCTGTATTACATCTGTGAAATGTACACCACAATAAAAGGCATATGGACATTCAGTCCACCCTCACCGCCACAGATCTCGAATGTGATCTCCCCCTGATCGCCTTTCAACATACAAAGTCGCAACAACCCCAGTACCCGCCTCTTGACACTTGTGTCGGGCTCGGGCCCAAGAGGCTGACCTGTGCTCTCCGTGGCATCCAGACTGCCCGCTAGCTGCTCCAGGAGGCGTGCTCTGGCTGCGTTCCTGCGGTGTTTCTTGCCCTCGTAGTGCTGCTGGGCCATCAGTGGGTTGTTGAACCAGGCTCCGCACAAGCAGCAGTACTTCCCCGCCTCTCTGCCGCCGTTTCCACCGACTACCGCCATGGGCCAGGGCAAGGCGGGAGGAGGGGGACACGCCGTGGGGTCTGCAGGAACCGGAGTGGAAGGGGAAGAATCTGGGGGGAGAGGTGAACAGATAGGCGCAGAGTGAGTGATTACAGAGGGAGGAGGAGAGTGAGGGAGCTTATTAACGTTTATTCAAATGCAAATTGAGTTTTAAGGCAAAAATTACATGAAATAAAATATTTTCATGGACTACATTAACATTGAAATGTCAGGCATTCATATTCAGATGCATAAACACACAGACGGATGAAACCTCAAATACATCTCAAACTCGTATGTGTTCATTTAAAAGCTTTAGATAGATTTAGATAGTACTGATCGAAAGTGAGAGTAAAGAGTAATAGACTGCTGTAAGCCACATCTGTGCAGCATAGATGAGGGTCAGGAGGAAGCTGTCAGCGCTCCAGGGACCAGTCTGCAAGTGCTAGAAACTGATTTTCTACTCACATCTACTGTACTCGCAAAAC
>CAEMYA010000074.1:1263312-1297198 GCA_903131615.1 Diplodus sargus | reverse complement strand
TTTCATCTTTCCTCCTTTTTCATCCTCTCCTCTCCTCTCCTCTCCTCTCCTCTCCTCTCCTCTGTGAGCAAAAAAGATTTGGCAGACTTCCAGGTGACCTGCTACTCATGACATGACACCGGTTACCATGGTGATTGCCCATTAATAGCCAACAGGCAGGGACATGTCCACAGGACGCGGTCACGGCTCACGCAGCGAAGACTGAGATTGTGCGTATGTGGCTACATGTGCGTTTGTGTGTGCATGTGGGTGCGGATGGAACGTATAGACCACGCTTTTTAAAAACTGTGTGATCGCTGAAGTGTGTGTGTGTGTGTTTGTGTTTGTGTGCATGAATGAAGCTCCAGAATAGGATGCTCGGGTGTGTGTAAGGTACAGTGTGCGTATCAAAGAAATCCTCTCCGCTCAAACTGTTTATTTGAACACAGAGAGGGGGTGTTAGGTCCGCGGCCAGATCGTGTGAGAAAGCTTCAGATGCCAGATGGCATGTCCAAATGTGCCGGCACGCCATCTACAATGTGTCAATGAGATCTACCGACTATGACTACACAGCCTCAATACTGCATGTTTTAACATTTTATATCACGAACAAAAGCCTACTCACTTGTCCTCTCACTGATAACAAATGAAGTGCAGGCATGAATTGACCACGAGTGTGAGGTGCGTTAGTTTGTGTGTGATTTAAAAAAAAAATTATTTATTTATCTTTCTGTGTTGACTTGACTCTAGCCCCTGCGAGCTGATTGGTTGCTCATACCTTGATGTGTCTTGGGGCTCTGTTCACATAGTTACTGTATCTATGGCCGTGTCTCGGCTCATCTCACCAACCACGCCCACTCACATTGCCTTCGCCTGTGTTTGCCTTCGCCTCACTATAATCTCACTTACAACCCTGCATCTCTTCTACTGCCTTTTCATTTTTCTGCTATTAATCTCAAAGACGAGGCCGTCCAATCCCTGGTGTGACACTCGTTTGTGTGTGTTTGCGTGAGGCCGTGCGTGAGTGAAGCTCCTGAGCTCTGACGGCTCCGAGGAAGAGAAACGGCGCGTGCTGAGCAGCAACAGGGAGAGATCCTCGGATGTGTTTTTTTTTCCTCTCCCATCCCTTGTTTTCCCACCCTTTCTTTTCTCATAACTGTGATCTCTGCACACTGGAGCAGAAGTAAGTGTTTTTCACGGAGTGGGGAGCAGGGAGTGTGTGTGGTGATGTGCGTGCAGGAGGAGGAGGAGGAGGATGAGGAGGAGGTGGTGTGTGCGATAGGCGAGGGAACACAGGTACAGTCTCTGCTCTTTACCTCTCAAGGGCTTCTCCGTCACACATGGCCTTTGCTTTCTCTGTCTTCACTGTGTGGTTTTGTGAATGTGTGTGTGTGTGTGTATGTTCGCATGTGCCTGTTTGCGTCTCGCACAAACGTTCAAGCATCAGTCATCCTGCCTATGTGTGTTTCTGACGATTGTGTGTCCATTCGTGCGCGGGCCTGTCAGCTCGGATGTGCATCTTCTGTGGAGCGCTCATCTCAGAGTGATCATGAAGGCTACTTTTGACTTTAATCTCTCCTGAAATCTTCTTCTTCTCTCCCAGGTCACTCTTTCCTCTCGTCTCGCTCATGTTCTCTTGTTTCTTTTCCTCCAGGTCCCACTGTCACAAAACCGCGCAAACTCCACGGCAGCGGCTGTGCAGAAGTGACACTTCTCCAAAGTAGGCCAAAGTTTGGCAAAAGCCACGCAGGGGCTTGATTATAAGACTCCGTTTTTTAGCGATTGTGTGTTTATGGCTCTTTGAATTTTCACTCTGAATCCAATTTGAATCACATTATGTAAAGCTTCCCCGGAGACTACTCTCCAGCACTGACACTTAAAAAAAAAAATATTGCTCACCTTAAACAATCACAAGCACGAACAAAAATCAATTTGAGGATGTTTTGACTTGTTCAGAAGTTTTTTTTTTTATTATTATTATTAATCATGAGACCTTAATAAATGAAAGGCTGTCTTCACTTTCAAAGTTTTACTCCTTTGGCCTCTGGCAGACACTTCTTCCTCCCTTTTCATAACCAGGCTAGAGTTTTTGACTGAGGCGTTGCTAAAGCCGCACAAATCCACTTCAGATACAAAATACATGCTTTGAACTAAAAATAGTTCAATGCTACGTGTCGCCGAAAATGAAATGTCTGGGTGACTCGTGGGAGCAGAGGTGAGACGGCGGTTTAAAGACGAAGGTAATAATGCCCAGTGGTGGTGAGGACAGGCTCTGTGTGCAAACACCAAGACTGGAATCCAATACAGGTATTGATCAGCCAGGGCTGACAGGGTTGATCATTAGCGTACCGGTTTATAGTCAGAACACTGATAGATTGGACTTGTCAAGCTTTCACTTTCAAGTCTGGCCCGAAGACACACAGACAAGAACCAGCTAGCTCAAAGAATCACTTTAATACTCTATTCTCTTTGTCTCCAAACGCACACTCGGCCACTGCTGTGATCATTGTCAAAGTATCTCGGGTTCAAGTGCTGTATGAGGCAAGCCTCCAACAGTGCATGGTTGGATGCGTGGGTTTGATCACCTTGCTAGAATCGAGCCCAGAGGTAGAGGGTGTGAGGTACCTGTGTTCGTGGGGCTGGTCATGGCTGCGGGTAGGTTGGTCGGCTCTCCCAGCACGAGGCGGACTCTCTTGGCATGGGTTTTGCCCTGGTAGTGGGACTGGGCCACGATGGCAGAGGTGAAGAACATGTTACACAAGGTACAGCACTTGTTCCTGTCCACCTCTGTCTCTGCACAGTCCTACAGGAGGAGGGGAGAGGCAGGAGAGCGTGAGGGAGGTGAAGAAGCAAACAGGGTGGTGGAGGTGAAGACAGGAATGATGTGAAAAGAGAGGTGGGAAGAGGTGAAGGTGAGAAGAGAGACGCAGGAGGAGATGAGAAATGTAGAGGTACACTTTGCACCGACCTCCCTATGTTTTGTCTTTTTACCACTCTTTCTCTCTCTCTCTCTCTCTCTCTCTATCACACACACAAACACACACACACACACACACACACACACACACACGCTCGCACACATACACAAGCAAAGAGAAGGCTGATCAAATATTCATCTGTCTCTCTGGGCTGAGACTGTGGCTTGGCCCCTTCACCGCTGCTGGTTCATTACTAATGATGAGGGGGAGTTGCTCCCCACGGGAGAGAGGGAACACAAACAAAAAGACCGGCCGCCTGATTGACACAAATGAACAAGCACACACGCACCACACATGCAAATACACAAGAACACACACACACACATGCTAAATTCAAGCCGTATATTTGCTAATTCTCCGTAGCTGTTCTCTGCGATTCTAAACTTGGAAAACTGAAATACACTGTAGGTTGCTTGTCAGGAAAAGGATACCAGTCCAGTAATATTCAGAAATCATCCAAAATAGCAGTAATGATTTCAGTGATCCTGGCATTGGCTTCTCTTTAGCAACGAGCGCCACATTTTTCGAGCAGACTTTAGAAGTTGGAATATTTTCATTAATTTCGATCGTTTTCCGTCCATTACATGTGACGGCCAGTTGGCCGCGCAGCCCCGCTGCACAGGCACCACGTTGTTTTGCACATAACAAGCTTCTCCAAGGCGTTTTTGAAGCGAGTCTCTGTGTGGTCGGGGTCTTAATGTGCACAAAATGTTCCGAAAAATCTGAGATATACTCTAAAAACTCTCTAATGACAAAACTCTTTTGACAACAACTGTGTGAAAAACATACAAAAAAGAGCCTTTAAGTGTCCACACATTTTAGTGTCTTGTGGTCAGAGATTTTATAGTTCTACTTAAGGGATATCAAACTGCTTCCGCGTACAACGATACGCTTCGTGCTTTCGGCCTTGTAGAAACAGTTTGCAGGAAAGCCCTGTCCTGTTTAAACATGACAGCCCCCCCCATGCACAGAGCAAGGTTTAGAAACACATGCTTTTCTGGGATTTGGTGAGCCTGTATGAGGACCTGACCTCAACCCCATCCAACACCTTTGGGATGAATTAGGACAGACTGTGAGCCAGACCATATCATCCAGCATCCTTGCCTGACCTGACTAATGCTCTGGAGGCTGAATGGGAGCAGCCAGGTTTGTGGACGGCCTTGCCAAAATTGTGGAGGCAGTTATAGCAGCATAATAATGTTTGTAGTTTTGGTATGAGGTAGGACTTAATCACACAGAGGGTGTCATGTTCTTAACATATATGGAATAAAACAGGGAGTGGATAAAAAAAAGCAAACAACAGATGAAACACGGTTGTCTTCAAAGAGGAGATATATTTCACTCTTTCAGTGCAGCCTTTTCATTCTGCACGTTCACAGCTGTTTCCCGAGTCTCTTTCTTCTGCTTGCTGCGCACACTGAACCTCCACCTTCTCACTGTCAGTTCACCCACACTCTTCTCCTCTCTGCCTCTGCGTCTTCCCCTTCTTTTCTGTTTGTTTGCACACCTCTCCCGTCTGTCCCTCCCTTTCATTTTTCTCCCTTCTTCCTTTTCACACCAGCGCTCTCTCTGGTCCCGGTGTCGAGTCGGGTCGGAGGAGAGAAGCCTCCGTCTCTGCGAGGGGGAGGACAATAATAGAAAAGCGTCTGCGACACCATATCTGTGTGTGTGGGCGTGCGCGGCGCGTCTCTGTGGATGCATGTGTGTGTATGTGTGTGTGTCTCGTGTCAGCCCTGGTTAGCGTCACAGACAGCGGATGTGAGAGTTAAGGACACCTTTACCTTCCAGGCTTAGCTTTGTCTCTCAGCTGTCCCGTCCCCCCTCTCCTCCTCCCTTCGTCTTCTCTCCCTTCTTTCTCCATCCCTCTCTTCCTCTCTTGCTTTTTTGTCTTTTTGCCTTGCCCTCGGTCTCAGCCCTTTTCTCTCTCTCTTTCCTCCATCCCTCCCTCCCTCCCTCTGGGCACCAGTCTCAGTGACTCTGTGTGTTGTGGGATGAAATATTTATCTATATTGGCAGGCCTTCGCCACCCCTTCTCCTCCTCCCCCGCTACGCCTCGCCTCCTCTCCTTCCCCGTGTCTGTCCCTGCTGTGATCATGTTAAAGGCTTTCTCTGAACTGTCCCATACTACCCCCCACCCCCACCCCCCTCCATCTCCACCAGTAACTCACTTCCTTCTCCTTCTCAGTTGGTACAGATTCATTAATTGCGCTTTGTAGGCACATTTAGCAAGTGTTTGCATATTTGTGTTTGTATGTAAAAAGAAGTTGGTCTATATTTACCCCGTGATCTTTATTCATGATTGTATCATGGGAGACACATCGCCCGTGAGGACGAGTCTCATTCCCTCTCACTCCATCCATCCCTCTCACCTACTCTTCCCCCCCTCCCTCATTACCATCTCTCTTCATTCTGATCCTCCCTCATGTGTACTTTCTGCTCCTCCTCTCCTACTATTGTTCTTCCCCTCCACATCCCCCCCCCCGTTCGCCTACATTGTCTACATCTTCTCTCCCCATGGGCAGAGCTGCTAAGATCTGGTTCTGCCCAAATCTTGTTGCACATGGATGAGGAAAACGAACCGCGGCGAGCCGATGTCCCGCGACTGCGCGGTTTTAGACTCGGGACGAAGAGGCTGAGCTGACTCTCTGTGGCAGCCTGCAGTAGCAGTGGTCTCACCTGTCACAACACACCGAAGAGTAAAAGAAGCAGTCGACCGAGCTTTGACTGAAACACAATGAAGAATGCACTTGAAAGGAGGAAGGCAACGCAAATCCTGTCGCTCAGTGACAGATGTTACACCAGGGATTCAGTGAGAGTGCCGGGAAAGTTTTAAACAATTTCAAGTGTGTGTGGGTGACTGACATGTGAATAATTGGCGGCTCATTACAGCTGCCACTCCGCTGAACCACTTTAAACAATAAACAGCATCTCCGGCTCACTGTTTCCCTCCGTCGCCTGTCTCCGCTGAAAGTCATCAACCTTTTTGTTTCATCGCGTTTGATTTCTGGATTCCTGCCGTCGCTCATCTCAATATTCCTCCCTGTGTTTTGTCGCTCACCGTCTCTACCTGTCGCACCTCGCGCATCTGTTGAGGGCTGATTTGCATGCGACCCAATTGTTGTTCCTGTTTGTGTGCGCGCCAGAAATCTGCATGTGGGCCTTCCAGTGACGTCTGTATTGCAGAATATTTTGTGTTTGGGTGGCTTCGTTGCTCATGCACCTAACAATAGACTCCTAATTAGCTGTGTTAATCTTCATCTCCTTCTGTTTTGCTTTCTCTCTGCTCCTCCTTACTTTTCTCCTACTGCTCTGTGTCGAGGCGCTGTGGGAAACATTGCTAAATATACACATGGAGCAGCGCAGGGAAACAGACGCTCTCATTTGGAGTTTGAAGAAGCGCTGAAAGTGTAAATTGAAAGGAGCGACGGTGCAAATATAGCATTAGAGGAGAATGAAAGGCGAGGGGGGGGAAAAGGCATTTTGTTATCTCTTGCCCTTTTGCGCGAGAAGAAAACTGCTCAGACGGAGAAAAAGAGCACAGTGGAGAATAGGGGGAGAATAAAGGATAAAGTCCCCCCCTCCCCTTTCATCTGGGAGCACCTTTACGACCTACTTTCTCCATGTTTGTTCTATGGTAACACTCTCACCTTCACACAAACACACAAACCTCGAGGCATGGCATTTTACACCGGGTGGAGGCTGGCATTTGATTCACTCCTTGAAAATCCTGCTCTGCCGCTCCCATTGGACTGCACCGTGTCAATCGTTACGAGAACAGAGGGGCAAAACACTGAGATGAAATGCAGAGTAAAGATGTGCAAAACTGCCCCGGGGAGAAAAAGAGAGGGGGAAAAAAAAAAAGAGAAGATGAAAGATGTGAAAGACAAAAACTTGGTCCCAAATTGAATGGTGAGAATTTCATCTCTGGAGATTAGCTTCATCTTACATCAGTTCTCCAGCCTTGTCAGATAATCAATGTCATATCTCTGCGTGAAAGGTTATGAACAAAGTGCTAGCTGTGGCGCTCACAGTACGGTACAGTAGATGAGCTGAGTGTGTGTATGTCCCTGCGTGTGCTCATAGCCTTTTGGTGTGTATTCAGTGTCCCGTATGAGGTGAGAGCCAGGAGGGGCTGAGTCACGTCTTATTCACTTAGGGAGACAGATGGAGACGCAGGTGTGTATATCTCTACAGTATGTGTGAGTGCGTTTGTCAGCCCGCGTGCCCTCCACATGCCTCCAGTATTTCATGAGCGTCTGCAGCATGGTGCACATTTATCACCTTTTCTCCATCTGATTGTACGGCTTGTGTTGAGAAACATATTCAGCATTTCAAGAGTCTTAAAGTATGAGACGGTTCACACGCACGTCGCAGTTGGGTATAGTTCTGTCGTGGCTATTGCTATTTTTAGTTCAGTCTGATGCTTCAAAGGCTCACTGCTAACGATTATTTTCATTGTCCATTAATATGTTGATTATCTTCTCAACTGATCTATTAGCCTTTTGGTTTATAACATGTTAGAAAATAACAAAAATATGCCAGTTAGTATCTCAGAAGCCCAAGATGAAGCCCTCAAATGTCTTGCTTTGTGCACGACTCAAAGATATTCAGTTTACTGTCATAGAGGGGTAAAGAAACCAGACAATAGTTTTCCCTTTTGCTTCTCTTCTCTCTCCAGCTGTCCTTTTTTGTTCCCCCAACCATTACGTCAGTCATATTTGATGTGTTTCACCATATATAAATGCTTCCTCGGAGAGGCTGTTAACATGTGCACTATTATTCCTATTCTAAGCAATTATCGTGTCTCGCTCCTCTCCGGCTGACGGCTTTTCACTCTGCCTTCGAGTGTGGCTGTGAGGAACAGCTATAAACACCATCTACAAACTCTTTTCAAGCATCACACGGGCCTGTATATAATAAGTCTGCATTGATTTAATTTTTGCTGTGGATCTTCTTGAATGGATCTCAAACTTTTGGCTTATGAAATAGATATGCAAAGAGACTTTGGATGCACATAGGTATAGGAGACACACTACATGTGATGGTGAGGGGACAAACCCATCCAGGAATACAATGAGGTTCTGCTTTGTAAAAGAGACAAGGTGTCACCTTTCCAACAAAGAACATTAATTCATCAACACACATGGTTTAAGGAAGATGTGACTCCTAGCCCACTTGGTAGTTCTGGCTGCTTATATTTAAAATGTGTTAATCCAGATCTGTCTTCATGCTTTTGCCCTGCTGGATTTATGGATTTGATCTTAAATCTGCTTCCTTTGAAGATGTTTGCTTGCAGCCACAAACATCATTTTTTTCAGGGTTTTCAAACTTTGCATTGCTTATTCGTGAAGTGCAACCTGAGATCAGTCGCCGGGGATAAACATTTCAGCTCCCTCTTCCTTTTCTTGTGAATGTCCTGTCCGTGGAGGACAGAGGGTCATCGCTGCACAGAGCTAATTGGCCCAGCACCACGTCCCAGGGTCTTGGCTGTTGGCGCTGCACCTCCTCCCCTCCGTCTCTGCCCTTTCTCTCTCTGGCACAGCTAGATTTGTCAGTTAGTTTGATAAGCTTTATTTTTCCACCAGCTGTGTCCGCAGAGTGTGTAGCTCATGTATACTGCGTGTGTATGTGCGTTCTTCACCATGTGGGATTTATAGGCTTGCCGGATAAATGGGGCACACAATGTACTATAGTGCTGTATCCCTCCACACAATAGTCTATTACGTTCACATTTCTTTTTCACACACACACACACACACACACACACAGATACACACAGACACACAGACACACACACACACAGACACACACACACACACACACAAAACCCACAAACACAAGTGAAATTTTAATCAACGGCAAAATAGATGTTTGCTTCGGATGGATGCAAATGCAGCCTCAGCATTTGCTACAATTGCAGAACAGGGCCTTGGAAATAAACAGACACAATGGCCCACCTACGGCACACAAACACACACACACATACACGCACACAGACACACAAACATTGGTAATGCACTGACCTCCCTAGGCATGGCCTGCAATAGTCAGATATAGAGCTGCTTTGGTGGCGTTTGCCTTCGACTAAATCTTACCAGAAGCACCACAGCGAAAGCACAACCTCTCCTGAGAGAATTATAGCACAACAACTGCACACAACAGATCAGATGTTCCCATGAGCACTAGGCTGCTGTGGAAAAGCCTGAGGGTGGACAGGCCTAGTGAAGGATTAGACTGAGGCCAGTCACGAGTGTCTGTCATGAAAACATGCTTCAGTTTGCGATTACAAACATCTGGTTGATCTGTTGGCCACTTAGTTGATAAATGGAGTTAGAAGTTACAAACATTCATGCGAGGGGATCGTTGTATGTTCAGCAACACAGACAGAAACACACACACACACACACAATGAGAGCATACTGGGTTATCTGGCCTCAGTCTCTTGGAAGGTGGTCCGCCGTCTTCAGGGTGAAGCATGTAGAACAGACGTACCTTGTTGGCATGTTTCTTACTCTGAGAAAGAGAGGGAGGGGGAAAAAAAAGAGAGGGTGAGAGTGTCAGCCAGTGAACTGAGTTTTATTCTATCAAGTCAGCCAAGAGGAGAAAAATCAATGTATGTCACTCCACCTTGGCAACTCCCTCCGAGCTCTTATCTCTGTTTCAGCTGATGATGCTAGCAGACATTTCGCCCCGCGGCTAGCAGACTAATGGCCCGGGCCAGCCTCCGCTTTTTGGGAGGCCAGTGTGAGGTTGTCAGGCTAGGGGAAGGGGGGCGGGATTAAGGTCTCTTCACTTCATATGTACTCTGTGGGACTGTCAGATGCTAAAGCGAGCTGTTAATTTAAACTTGAAATTGACATGGGCTGATCAGAAGTTGCTATATTTAATAGAAAACTATTTATAGAAGAACTTGAAGAAGAAGAAGAAGAAGAATTGAGCTTCAGATCAATGTTTTTGATCACAGGGGTAAGAGAACTATTTAAAGAACAAGTTTTTCCTTATACTTGGATGAATGAACTTTAATCAGCTATCCAATGAGTATTTTCAATTTCAGACACGCTCTCCCTCAACCTTAATTCATATAGCATGAAAAAAAAGATAATAGATTAGAAAGAGTCTGCCTAATATTCAGAGCTTTTGGTAAAAAGATGTGCATAACTGTTCTGTTGAGGGTTTTTTTGTACTGCTTACTCATTTCCCATTGCTGCGTTGTTGTTGCCCCACCTGACAAAGCTATAATAAGCAGAACTATACAGTAGTGTTTATGTGAAAGGACAGCGAGCTGTCCTTGAAGCTGCTAACTGTCGCTTTAATGCAGAACAATGAAAATCACTGGACACACTGCAGGGGAAAAGATTAGCACAAGTGTGTGTGTGTGTGTGTGTGTGTCAAGACAACTCTGTGTGTTTGTGTACAAGGTTGACGCAGCCATCATGCTCCATACATAGCATTTTATTGGCATGCCCTGACCTTCACTCCTGTCTACAATACAACATCTATTATTATCTATAAATTCCACCCCGGGTGCAATTTTTCCAACGAAGTGTTGACAGTTTGTGTCTTTACTGCCACACGTGCAATCAAACACACGTTACTGCACGCCAGAGGGAGGAGACAAGTCATGATTGTGTGTATGAAAAGCATCAAGAAAATATTGATTGCAGTGATGGGCATTTAAAGTCATTTCCGTATGTGAGCGCTTGCACTAAATACTACGAACACGAGTACTCATGAGCATCCCTGGCTGATTTAGGAGCGATAGAGGTGATTTAAAAGTGCCTTCAGTTTGATCCAGAGCTGTAGTCCCCTGAGGCTGATCACTTCACTGTTGAATCCAGATGATTTGTGGATTTAAGTTTTGTAGATGGAAATGTAACTTTGGGTCTATATCATGGCTGCTCAACAGCACAAAAAGAGAAAGCGACTGAAGACTCTGACAAGACACTGTACTGCTCCAGTGCTTAGATTGGATCCTCTGCCCCCGGGACAAGAAAGCCCCCCCCCACCCCTCTACCTCACTTGCCTCCTCACTTGTCAGACTACTTTAATGCATTTTGTCAGTGTTTGTGTGTGTGTGTGTGTGTGTATGCTTGTGTTTATAGGTGTATAAATGGTCATGCAGTAGATGGCTCAGGGATATGGGCTAAAAGCGGGACCTTGTGTCACCATGGTTACCCTGCACTGACCCTCACCCTCCTCTAATGGACTGTGCATGTCCCTCCGTCTCTTCAGTCTCTGTTTTTTTCCCCAGTGACAGATCAAGTCGGAGGAGACAGACGGGGCAAAGGACAACTATTAAAAATGTCTGCCACATCATCCCTGTGTGTTTGTGTGCACGTTCAGAATGTATCTCACATTACACACGGTCAGATTCACGTCCTCACGCCAAGCCACACTACTACTTTGTAGAGCATGGACAAAAAGATAGAAACCATGTAGGGGATCACCGTCACGATATATGTGTATATTATTTAATAGATCTAACCTATCTGTATAGTCACAGTCAGCTAGAATCTGTCATCAGGTAAACAGGTAAGCTGCAACCATGGAAACAACTGCTCGGCAAGTGTACACAAACTCTGTCCGCTATAAAAAAAACCCATGTATATTTGTTAGTTTGTTGTTAGCTAGCTAGCTATTAATGCGAACTGTTAATTGCTGTAATTAATAAAAGTTAGAAATAGTAATAGAGTGCTGCAGGAATGAGCTCTAAAACCTGGATATAAATGAGCGTCTCTGCACTTTTGTCTCAAATTCAATGTTTTTTTTTTTTTAATGGGTTTTCAGTTAGACGTCTGATCCAAAACACAAGCTTAAGAGATTTTCACGTTTTGTTTTCAGCCTAAAATACGTCAGTAATTACCCCGCGTTTGAATTATGAAGCGCTTACGTGTCTTTACAAGCGGCAGTTGCTAACAACAGGCTGAATGACACTACAGAGGTTGTCGGGGAAACTAACCGTCATCACAGCCCCTAATCTACTCTGTGGACCGTCTTTATTGCATTTATGCTTCAGAAATCATAAAGGTGTTCCCACAGGCATGTGTCATCCCTGTGGCTCTTTTTTTTTAACAAATATTTTTGTGATGTTCTTGGCAGTAATTGAAAGCTTCAGGTGAATGACCTCCACCTTCTGTGCTGGCTTAAGATTAGATTGCAACCATATTTGTGATGGCTGACAACAGTAGCATAGGGTATGTGTGTACATAAAAACTGTAAATTAAATAGCACTAAGTTGCATCTGGGTTCTCCAACGGCTACCAAAAAATTAATCTTTTTTCACCTTAATTGTACGCCTTTCTTCAGCTTTCTCATTGTTATTTCTGTGTCTTCTTTAAAACAATATAAATTAACCCACAAATTAACTGTGCTACAGGTCGAGCTGCCCTACCTTGCCTCATCTCCTTTTTGAATCTAACAAGTCCAAACTGTCTTGTCTCCATGATCCACTGACCTCTACAGATACCTTTTTTGTCAGCGGGGGACACTGAGGACAAACAGTGAATCATATCTGACAGAAGCAAACATCGTTGAATCGTGCAGACAGACTTGGGTTGAGAGACAGAAAAAGATTGCGTTCACATGCGCGCGGACACAAACACACTGTCGTTGTCCCTGTTAATTCTCTCCAGATAAGGGCCTTGTCCTCATTAGTCTGCTTGTTAATCCCAATTGTGTCTTGTAATCAAGGACGACCTCAATGCAGTACATGCATATGTGCCCGTGCGCACACATACACACACGTGCGCGCACACACACACACTAGTTAAATAATGCACCAGGGTGATTATTTAATGGCCTTTCATTGAATTACTCTCAGGGAGTCTGCTGAGAGGTAGACAAGATTAAACACAAAGTGTGCGTGTGTGTTTGTTTGTGTAACCAGCATTACCATGCTGCATTAAGTCCATGTATAATGGATGAGCAGTGTCTTGAACGGCACAAGCACAAATTGGTACAAATAAGGCTGATGCAAAGTGTGCAGTGCGGGAATCTATCTGTCAACCAGAGATCGTAGAATTGTGAGTTATTTTCCGTGCACATGTTCCTGTGTGAGCAGAGACGGACTCACCTCATAGTGAGCGGTGCGCTGGGACTCGGAGATGAGCTGGGCATTGCAGATGTTGCAATAGCTCTCTGTGAACAAGCCTCCATCCACGACGCCCGCAGACTTCATCTTCATCTGAGACTACACAAAAACACCCCCCCCAAAAAACATATGCAAATATGAATGTGATTAAATGCAGGACGGAATAAAATGTCAGTGAACCCTTAAAGTGTGTGTTAGGGGTACATAAGCATGCAAGTATCTCATCTTAATTTAGAAACAGTTTTCCCTCAGAGCGACAGATTCATTGTGACAGTTCAGCCCCAAATAAGTTGATCCTCTGTGTCAGAACATACTCTCATGGATGAGTTTTGGCTCCACTCTTGGAAACAGTGGCCGGAGGCTCTGGCTTGAGTTTCTGTATCTGACTTAGCAATAAACTGTTAAATATACATTTCTTACATTTTCGGCATCATTTACAAACACTTCAGAAGCAGATAGAAAAAGCAAAGATTACTATTGTGATCCTATGGTTTTACTTATATAATGCAGAGTTTGAGTTGACAATCATAATCTGTTACACAACTAGTAACACCAGCAAACATTTAGTTGAGTTAAAAAGTACAATTTTATACAGTGGTGGTGGAGCATGATGGTAGAAACGTTGTTCCTCCGCCTTCAGCCATGTAAATTAAACAAAGGAACATTGTTAAAAAGTTTATGAACATTCAAGATTTCTGGCCAACCATATTAATCAGCTGCTTCCATTTAGAACCAGTTGCAAATAGTCTGATCCTTAGTTTACCAGCTTCTTTCATCAATGTGGTCATGTTTTTCTGACAGTTTTGCATTGCAGTGACATCAAACTCGTGCTTCTCTCTCGGAACAAGAAGATGTCATGGCGGAGAGGACGAAATTGTCTATAGCGTAGTTTCATTTCACGAGAACCAGTGCTAGTTGTAATGTGTGTAAAATGAGAATTTCACGTCGTCAAGAATTGGCTGAAACGTCTTTCTACAAAGCATGGTCTTAAATTCTGTGAATGGCACGTCTTTGACACGCTATGCACGAGTGCCACTGCTTCAACTGAGCTGCCTGCCTGTGAATGAGCAGCCCTGCAGGCAGGCTTTACAGTTGTTCTCTTTGACGAGGAAAACCTACATAAAAACGAATGCTGTACCAATATTTCCTCATTTCAGATGGTGTCACATTGTTGCACCAGTTAGCTCAACTAAAATCATTCAGGAATTAAAAAAGAAACCGATAAAGGGTCGGACGGATCAGCAGAATCGATCAAGGCCTTGGTATCAATACATGTCATCAGGTCCCATCCTTATGAATCAATTGGACAAAGTGTTTTGATTGCCTTTTTGTGTGATAAATATTTTAAACTCTTCTGCTGCATACTGTTTGTACACTGGCTTCAGTTTAAGCTCTACTCTGCACCTCTACTTATAACTTTCCAAAAAATGTGTTAACATTTCATATATAAGCGAAGAAGCATTGGATCAAAGACACCTTTCCAATCCCTCACAGAAACTTTCAAGAATTTCTCAACACTAGCAGAACAGCAAACAGCAAGGCCAAGAGCAACTTTGGTGAGGGTTATAGTCTCTGAGGTAAACTGCTAAAGGTCTCCAGCAAGATTCCCTGGTGAGAAACAGTGTCTTAAAACCTTGTCAGTGTTGGTATAGCCCAACCAGTAAAAACCATGGAGACCTGAGCACCCCACTGGGAGCCGTGGCTCTGGTTTCTTAACAACCTGGCAGCAGTGTTTTCTCTTGCCTTTATACTGAGTAATAGAAAATTGTTTAATGATGTGCTCTGGGGTCTTGTGTTCAATTTTCTGTTCTCTTCATTATGTGTGCCCCGTAGGCACCGCACTGACAGGGCCGGGGTGAGTAACGGGTCTGCAGGGAGCGGTCCAGGAACATCAACCATTAAACGGGATGAGCTCCTCGCCTCACGGAAGCAACAGCACAGGGTGATTGTAGGGGCCAAAGTGTTTCATAGTGCAGGACACACAGATGCCGCGGTGGTCAGCTCCAGTAACTTTACATTGTCATCCCGAGTATCGCAGCATCAGCAGGGAAAAGTAGTGACGGTTCATATCTAGTCTGTAATTAGCTTTAGCCGATGCTCAACACACATGCGAGTGCACACACACACTTAAACACACTACTGGTAATTACCCCTGTCTGTTCTCCTTGTCCTGTCACCGCAACCTGGACATGCTGTACAGAAGGCTCCTCCATTATCTAATTGAGTTGCAGGACGCCCCCTATACATTAAAACCAAACAGCACTGCAGATGCGTTTCACATACAATGCAGTTGAACCTGTCTGTGAGGTATAATATTCACTCTGAAATGTGACTGATGACAGGCAGGAAACTTGTTTAGTCCCAAGGCATGGACGCATTATTACCTCCACTATGTGAGGTGTCCTGTGAGGCACGAAGGAACAGATATATTTTGCAAACTGACACATTAGATTTGCTGCAGAATTTGTTTCCTCCAGGACTTTCACTGTGGCAAGAGAAAGACCTTGCGCTGTCTGTCTGGACGTCAGCCAGGCAGAAACGAGTCTATCTTTTAATCTTGCGGCTAATTAAAAGCGATTGTGACTGCAGAAATATCCCTATCTGCCTAATATCTCTATTACCTCTGATTATTACATGCAAGATGGGAGATGTAGGCTAATTAATAGAGGCAATCTGTTGGTGAGATTAATGGAATGGCAGGCCCGTCGAAGCGAAAAGATGGGAAAGGAGATTGTGGGGAAAAAAATAATGAAAGCGAGAAGGAGAGAGGAAAAAAGAGTCGGGGAGGGGGAGGTTTATTATTGGAGCATGTGGTATCTTCATGTTACATGGGTTTAGAGATCTTAATGGAAAAGAGGTTTCATTCCTACCATATCGGACCGAAGCAGTTGGCTCTTATGTTTTATGAAAATCTAACTGATTGTAACTTAAGCGTCAGTTTCGAAAACCAGCGTGAACCACAGATCGTCATGCGTTATGTTTAGTATCAGACGGTTCAACTTCAGTTCATCTTTCAATCCCGTCTTGGTTTACAGTTTAGTTTGCAACTTATTTTTCGCTCGGATGCATTCAGAGGTCACTGGAAGCTATGCAACTGACGGTGACGGCCGTGTGTAACGAGTAAAGAGAGTTTATATATAGATGATACGTGCTGGAGGAGCCTGGTGTCAGACGAGCAGTCGGAACTTTCAACGCCCCGAGAAATCTATTTTCTCAATCAGCGTCTCAGTTTGAGTGATGGGCTCTACATGGAACAAAAGTTCCTGCCAAAGTTGGAACACTAAGTAAGTCAAAATGTCGTGAATAAAGTCGAAATGTTGAGAACAAACTTGACATTTCAAGATTACAGTCGACCTTTTTTAGATGGCGTCAATCAGAATGCCTCGTGTAGATGAATCGGTGAAACTGTCATCAGAACTGGATTTAGTAACAAAGACATGATTTCTGTTTTGGCTCATAAACCCAGTGCAGTTGTCACTATCAGGACTTTAAAGAGATTGTTACACTACACACACAAAGTTACACTCCAAGAATATGATAATGGCAGAGACCTTAAGAGACCTTATTATCAACATTTCTACTTTTTCTTGCAGTGCATAATTGGAACAAAAACCAAAAACTTTCCCCTCTTCTTTTTTCTCACCCCTGGCCCTAATGCTCTTTTGTAAGTGAGAGTATTCTGTCGAAGAGTTTGCCATTTATAGCAAAGCCAATACAGCTGGATTTGGCATGAAAGGTTCTGCTCCTCGAGGGAAACTTTTGAGGGTCTCAGGCAATGAATGTCTTTTTGAAATTTAGAAACACATTGGCTCTCTCATTACAGATGGTATTCCTTGTAATTGTCAAAATTATTTCATCCTTGTTTTCAAATTAATTTATTTTCAACTCTTACCTTTTACTGTAAAGCTCTTCATAACCCTCTACATAACTTCACACATTGTCAGATTAACAGAGACTGGGAATTGCCCATTCCAGTGGAGGGTAAACAGGGTGCGGTAATGGACAGTAAAGGATTATGACGTATTTAATTTGGCTTTACAAAACAAAAGAAAACAATTGTATTGTTTTTACACAGAGTAAAATTATAAAAAATTGATGTTGCATATGTGTGCGATACAGCTTTCACGAATAAAGCTTTGGGGGCTCTGAAGCTTCAGTGAGAATCCCATGAATATTTGAGGCTATCACGGCGTACGAGGAAGAGTGTCGAGTCTTTTTTGGTGCAGCCTCTGCCACTGGAGTTTGGGCCCCAGGGAGAGGAGCCGGTGCCACTGGTATTAACTAAAAGGGATACATTTAAGTGAATACATAAAGTTTAACAATGTTTTTTATGTGTGATGCCACTGCAACACGCCATATTCTTTCAACCCAATGTCTCCCAATGTACAGTATTAATGGACGGGGGGGCTATGCTGCTTATGATCCCATGAGTTCTTAACATTTGCCTTTGTTAGACCGCTTTACTAATCATTGAAAAAGAACGCGCAGTCCAAGCTTTGCATTTGGTCACTCTAAAACCCCTTTCACACAGGACAGATAGAATAATCCCCGACACCGAGTGGCTTTTCTCTGTCATTGTGTTTATTGGCTCCAGTCCTGATCAGCAGGGGTAAAAAAACATGACACCTGGCTGAACGTGCTAATTTTTGTTCCTTTTTTCTGTCTCAGAAGTTGGCGCATACATCCACCCGCCTCAGTTCCATAAGCATCGGAAAACTTGTTCAGTTTCAAGGAGAGACTCTGTAAAGCATAACACATGTTGATGGTCTCCATGCAGCTATTTTTACTGTCCTCTGTTTTTTCAGACGTGTTTGTGACATTAAAACATGACACACGAGAGAAAAGAAAGGCAACTCGCTCATCTACCGGCAATGGCAAAGGAGTCAGTAGCTGAGAGATTAGAAAACATGCATATATATGCTAATTTGTTGCAAAAATTCTATAACTGTCTGTCTAATTCCATTAAGTAAAGAGCTCTGAGGCTGGAGATCGCAACCATAAATAGCATAGCAGAGCATATTGTCCATTCACTGTTGAAAAATCTGAGTCGCAGCAATGGTTCTGGGATTCTGCTGGGAGAACTTATCCCCCTTCATAAAAAAAATATGTGAATATTAAATGCCACATCCAGTACCAGAATTACAGCACAGGAGGTTGGATCAGGGGAGGGAGCTGCGGCAGGAAGTGAGGTTGGTGGGTCAGGTTAAAATGGCCGTGTTGCCTACCCTCATGAGAATCAGGGCATGTTATGAGGCACACAGCTGTGCAGCCGCCAATCAATCAGCCATGTGAAAAATCAGGATTTTGCAGGATTTGATTCACAGTTTCATGACAGTTGATGGGTTGTCTGCTTCTGTTGCCAGGCCGTTGCCAATCAAATGAAGCTAACCACACACAGCCCTGGTGATTGAGATTAGCATAGTTTTCAAACACCAGTGCTAATACATGCCAGTTTGACAGATAACAATTAAGGATGTTTTAATAATCTTAAGGGGCACTTTTACGATCAAATCACTATTTTTATGTAATATACAGGTAATAATTATACACAAAGGTTTGACCCATATACATTCACAAAAAAGCCTAGGTTGCATTTTGGCGAGAGGTCACTTTAAGTTTGATGTTTCCTCATCCAGTTGTGAGTATCCAACGTTCAGAGAGAAATACCTCAAGACTCAATGAAAATGCATATGAAAAAGAGGTGACTGCATATAAAAACACGGAGTGGACAAAACATCTAAAGGTTTGTGAAATGATGAACATTATGCCAAAACAGTAGCTCATATTAAAAATGAAAAAAAAAAAAAGCCCTGAACTCAATTAGAAGCAGAATTGCAGAAATAAGTCTTAGCGAGAGCATGAAAGCCTGAGGCTCTGAAGACAGAATGAACCTTGAGGGTATTCCCTTTTAAGACCACATCAAGTATTTAACATCAGTGTGAACTCTGAGCCCTCCCTCAAATCTCAGCCTCTGGGCCACCATTCATTAAAAAGCTGGCACTGAATCGGACACGGCTTTTTGTTCTTTTGTAATAAATGCAACCACTTAGACTGTTTTCTGTCGCCAGGGCTTAGAATATTAATTAGTTTGTACTATCACTTGCTAATATATAGCGTTGTACTATGCAAGGGCCCTTTTGTGCAGACAGAGATATGGTGTGATGTTTTATCCTGATGGAGAGACGGCGCTCCTATTACAATTCACACATTTTCATTTCTCTTACGGCCCTGAAAACCCACCTTTGTTCAGTAAGATACATACTGAAGACGGACTGGTGAAAGAAAAGAAAGAAATGTGCCGCATTGAATAAATTACGAGAGAGGGTGAGTGATAAAGAGACAGACAGAGAGAGAGAGAGAGAGAGAGAGAGAGAGAACAGCAGGTGGTTGGGGCAGCAGGGCTTCTTTTAACTTCCCCCCTTCCCTTCCTTCCTCCTCAATCTTTCCGTTTTTTCTCCTTGAGGACGGTGACTGCTGTGAACCGGACTGTCTGTTCCCCTCTTCGTCTTCCCCCTCTCACATTTCATATAGTTCTTATCTCATTCAAAAGAAAGTGGTGCTCTGATTCAACTGTCAAATTATGCATACAGACGATGAAATATCGACATCAGCCTGGGAGCCAATGACCTGTCTAATGAGTCCCTAGTGGGAATAACAAGAGAAAGGGTTCCAGGGTTAATACTATGGAACCCTATATTGTAAAGGCACTCTTCCGTGTCACTTTGATGTTCCACATTACAATTCTTTCCCTGTTTCACTCTTGGTAATGTAATCTTTCTGAACACTGTCTTCCCTCTGCCTGCCAGCCCCACCCCCCCTCGAAACCAGCTCCAAGATTAACAACCCTCCCCTTTGTACAGTAGCAATCAAAGGTACTAGGCTGAGGGAAATGAAGTCTTTAAAAGGAGCCGGAGCTCAAGTCTGATCCGAATCCACATTCATTATGTTTGCACTGCAGGAGCTTGCTTTGTACTCTCCTTGCTCAATACTGAAAACTGCAAACATACACAAACTCAAATACAGCCAGGGTACAAACACAGAAGTCTCGCTGTGGGATGTAAAACTATGAGCTAAAACCTAATGACCCTAAAATGAGTGACAAACATATGTGATTGGGGTGCTTGTGTGCACATCAGAGAGCGTACCGTCTCTGGGAGGTTAGTTTTTCAAAGGGAAGAACTTAAAGGAAAAAGTACCACCCAAGAATTACATTTCCGTCATTGTCTACTCCTCCTGCGAGCCGATGGAAGGGTGGCTGAAGTTTCATCGTCCACAAAACATTTCTGGAGCGTCACAGCAAAACAGAGTCACAGCATTTTCCCAAACAAGTAGATGGGGACTTGTGGCTCGGCTTGTCATCGGAACAATCTACTTCACTTGTTTGGGAAAACACTTTTTTGCTGTGAAGCTTAAGAAGTAAATGCTCTGTGGACCAGGAAACTCCCCCATATGAGGGGGATTTCTTTTATTCTAGGGTTAACTTTAAAGTAAGAATGTCTTACATTAGCATCATAATAAACTTAATCTGATTCTTTTTAGGAGGGCGTATTGCGTCAGCATGGTACATGTTGGACAAAGACTCTGTCACAATTTGACATTTTATCTGACTTTATCTTATTGTAAGCAGTCATTTTGTTAATCACTTTTTTGCTGTTTTACCAACATGTTTTAATCAGGTAAAGGTTTTACTAATTGAACGTCAGGATTTTAACTTTACAACCTCACTGCAAACTCTTGAGTGCTGCTTGCTTAGCAAATTTTGTCTGAAGGCTAACGACTAGATCCCACCAGATATACGTGTCCGGTCGGGCTCCGCTATGTAACGGACCCGCCACGGCAGCGGAGCTAATAGGTTTCACTCTAGTCTATGTGTCTACTTCCACTGGCTCCGCTGCGTTGCGTATCTGCTCCGTCCCAGCTCTGGCAACCCGGTCCCTTCCGGAGCAGATATGCAGGACTTATATATACAAATATCACAAAAAAGAGACAAATACAAGCTCTTCTACTAATCCTTCGGTTGGTAACACTTCGTGTTCTTGTTTTTAGAACACATACCTATAACTTTGGTAGTGCGTGATTGCGTAATTATCATGGGAACTCTGTGGTCTGGCAACTCCAGCTGTCCGGCACTCAAAACGCAGCCGATGGGGGTTGCCAGGTGACAGATGACAGAGAAAAAAAACGTACTGCAGCCGGAATGCAATGGACATCTTAGAGTAAGCTAGCCAGCAGCTTTTACTGAGGATTTTAAACAATCTTAATTTTGCATTGTTCTGCTCGCCCTCTACTGCATTGCGTCAATGGATCCACTGATGCTATGCACTTTCTGTGACCTCATTCTGAACTCTCGTGACTGCTTGTGTTCTGGCCGGACGTCCCCACCTACTTTCCTTTTGTAGCAGTAAGATTTCATTAATTGTCTGTAAAGCCTCATTTAACTGATATTTACAAATTGGCCTTTTCACCCCTGATGAGTTTACATCGATGGTTTGTTTCAACTTAGTCACCAGCAGGGTAAAGTCTCCTGGGAGGAGAAGGCCCTGCATACAAATACACACTTAATGCCAAGGTCAGGTCACCCATTACTTTCCCTGAGTCAGTGTGTGCGTCTGTGACACTTCCTCTCCCTTTGCTCACTGCTTGTTGTGCCCCAAATTCCATTTTTGACCTAATTTTCCTGTCTGAGTTATTTGCGAGTCGTCTTGATATTTACCGAGTGAAAGACTATATTCACACACACACAAACACACACACTATGCTTTTCCATCTCTGTGTCTCTGGCTTTTCTCCATCTCTTCTACCTCCTTTATCTCCCAGTGGTGGAAATATGGCCTTGAGGGCAGGGATTACTCATGAGGGATGGTGTAGACTTATCTACTCTTGTGAGAGAGGAGCAGATAAGCTACTGTATTATGCACCTTCACACTGGAATAAATTGCAAAGAAACTCGAAGTTAGAGATGCTCATTCCTCTTCGGAATACTTGCTGATATTTCTTTTCATATCTAGCTTATATTTTAGAGGAGTGTAAATGCTCACTCTTGGCTCTTGCTGCAAAAGAGATTACGATCTTAATGAGACTTGCAGAATAAATACATTTTAACGACAAAATGAAAAGAAAAGGAAAAATGAAGTTTTTAAAATTCACGCACTGTAAACCTTTTTGGTACAGTCGTAATGACGATAGTCTGGAATGATGTTAACTGAATGCATGGTCAGATTCTTCTTTTTAGCCGTGTTGGCGCTCTATCGATGGCGGTGTTGGTGGATCAGTCGGTCAACCACTTTGGTAAAGACTGAAATATCTGAGCTGCTATCGCATGAATTAAAAAAATGTTTTAAACATTCATGTCTCCCTCTGGATGAATGGTTTTAACTCAATTAAACTCAATTTATGGCTCCTCGATGATGTATTTTACTGACTTATGTGATCTCCCGAAATTTCCTTCAGAGCCACCGTGAGGTGTAAATGTATTTAGCAATCACCTGAAAACATAGTCTGTCATCAGCTTGGCTGTGGTCTTATCTTACTTCTGCACAAACATCGCTCATGGGTGATTTGATTGATTGATCATGATAAGATGTAGAATCTGAGCAGTTAACCACCTCAGCTAAACACATTTTTGGAGACCTCCGAAACCACCTTTTTTTTGTTGTCGTGGTGAAATAGCACAGTGAAGAGAAAAGTTTAACTTCTTGGATCTTTGAGTTTCTCCAGTTTAAAAGGGATAGATGAGATTGAACCGGAGGTCCCCATCAGCACTCGCTCTACACTTCATAACCTCTCTGCCTTCATCAGACCTTTTTATTCATGAGGGTGCTGTGGTACTTTTATCTCTGAAAATCTCTCTCTCTCTCTCTGGGCCATTACTTGTTAATGGTATTAATAGCAGATCTTCCCCTTTAGGCCACAATATGGATTCATTAGAGGGTGAATGAAGACTATTATCCAGGGCAGAGTTAGGTTTTCCCAGTTTAACCGAGCACATCTCCCTGTGTCTGAGTTTATGTGTGCGCGTGTGTGTGTGTGTTTGTGTGTGCTTGTGCGTGTGTGTGTTCAGTAGACTCTTAGGCAAACTGAGTTAATGGGGGGAAACCAACGGCGACCTGTTTAAATGGGGATCGTTATGTTACTGTAACATATGGGGAATGCAATGCTTGATGGCAACAAAACTGTTGGAGTCTATCTGTTCCATTAGCAACTAATTGCACCCTTTTTATACATCGGCACATTCTGTCCAAATGTTCTTTTTCACTTTCGTATAACTTTTCCCAGATTTCATCTCCATGTTATCCGCTTCAAAGCAGTAGAGCAATTACAGATGTCTGGATTTTTTTTTTTCACCAAAATTCAATACAAAGTGCATTAGATCTGAGACTTCAGTGATGTCACAGCGAGGTTTGACTATCCAACAAAACCAAGAAAGTGGTGTGATCAATAAAAAGAGGGCCTTCAAAACATGGCATTGCACTCAGCACATGCTTTAAGGATTTAGGCTGTTGGGAGCCCATGGGAGGCACTGAGTGCACCTAACAATGAAATTCAATATTTTCATGAATGTATTTTCCTAAACCTTGACAGAAACTAATTTAAAAGCTAACAAAAATTTCACACATAGGAAATATTACGTATTTTTCAAAGTCGGATATGTATTATACCGGTTGGCAGATTAGAGCTACATGGGAAAAGGGAGCGAACAGATTTCCCATGAGGCAGCATGCACCTCAACATAAAAGACACGCATTACCTCAGAGACCGAGCTGGAGTGAGACACACAAGTAATACATCCAGAAGATGTTGGGAAGGAAAACAAGAAATGTAAGAGAAACCAGCCATAACATTGCAATAAGCGTAACGACTGAAGTGACACTAGCCAAATAATGCTTCATAATGACTTTCCTCCTCCGTATCGCTCCATCCTCTCTCACTTGCCTTCTCTTTGTCTTCATTATTGAACTGACGAGACTGCAAACAGCTAATTAGCAATATGACAGTTCCCCTCTTACTAATTAGTAAAATAAGCTCCCTGTTCTGTGAAACAAAAGGCTCGGGCAATGCTCCGGTAAATCTGGTGGTTTGACTGAAAAGCATGTGCGTAAATATTTTCAGTGTCGTGCAGCTGAGAGATGATGATGTATTTCAGTCCTGAGGGGACGTGTACACAAATATCCTTGTGGGATCAGCTGTCAATCACAGGCTGTGTGTGTTTGTGTTAGTAGGTGCACGTTGTCATGCCTGCAGGGATCCCCACAATAAGCCAGAGGTGAAATAAAGCTAATTAATGCACCTTTTGTAAGAGGTGTGTGTCTGCATGTGTGTGATTTCTAAAGTGTCTTTCACAGTAGCCGTTTTTAGAGTTTAGGGCAGCAAGCCGCCAAAATTGGGGGTCTGTTTTGGTCCGCTGATTTGCCGCCTCAGAGGGTACATTTATCTCCGCCTCGCCTGCTATCTAAATCCAAGGCGTCAACGTGCCGGCCCCTGCGTAAGATGGGCGGAGGTGTCGATGACCTGCACTGTTGTGCGACCACTTTCGGATCACTTCATCCGCAGACATTAAGATGAGCAACTGGACAGCCGCTGAGATCTGGGAGATGCTAGTGTCTCCTCGGTCTCCGGAGCTTTTTCGTTGTGTCCGCTTGTTGTTGTAGCGACAAACTAGGAACGGTCGCTAAGGTCCCCCCGCCAAGAACCCAGTTCTAAACTCCAATGTGGTGCAATGTAAAGCTCTTTTTTTGAAGACAAATTTGTTGTCACTGTTCGCAGCCCAACTTTGAGCTTCACGTCACGTCACATGTTTACGTCTACCCCGGAGGCGGCTTTTGGAAAAGGAGGAATATTACGCCTCCGTTTTAGAAAGACAGGGCGGCACATTGCCGCCCTTACCTTGGAGCAAATATGCCGCCTTTCCTATCTAAACAGCTAGTGTTTCTATAAATGCTCACAAATACACCCTGGATTTCTGTTGTATGCATTTCCTGCTACATTACCTACTGTGCAACTGTGCTGGAATAATTACACAGGTCAGTGATGGGGTTTAATAAGGCAATCACAACAGTTTTAACAACTTTGGTTATTTACATGCTGGGCCGACCATGGCATCCTTGGGATTGATTGTATTTTTTTTTGGTCCAGTTTGCTGGTAGCTCTGTTCTCTGAGAGAGTGTTAATACATTCAAAGGATTGATTTTAGCTTCAGGGTTAAACTGTTAGAGTTCGAGTGGCCCTTCTAAAGAGCTAAAGGAACAAGGACGCAGTCAAAGGCATTGATCATGGTGCTCAACAATCAAATGATCAAACAAAAGAAGAAATACAGTGAAATGTTGACAACAACCTGAAACCATAAATAAGGCTAAAACTTTCAGCCACTTTGCAATTAAGTTTATGCGGTAAATCAAATGAGAACGTCTGAAAATAAACTCATAGCAAAAACCTCGGAATCAAAGAAATGCCACTTTAATTCCATACTTTTAATTCAACCACACACCATCCTACTAACTACTAGGGGTGGGAATCACAGTGACTCAAGATATGATATGTTAGTATAGTATCAGGGATTATGTGATAATTAATATATTGCCAGACAGTCATCAAATTATGGATTACAGTGTCTGTCACTGTGTTTCCCACAGGTTGTTAATCAGCTTATGGCTGTGATGGCATGACCTCTGTCTGAGTTGCTCTGTTTTAGCCCAAATGCCGAGTCTGCTCTGCTTGGTCAGCTACCACATGCCTGATCCCCCACAGCCCACGTGTTTCCAACGTGAATACAGACATACACTATGCAAATGTGTGACATGGCGATGAAGTGTGATGTCAAGAAGTCACAGAATTACAAGCGAGACTACTGACGATGCATTTAAGGTACGTCAGGAGCCGTGTTGTCTGTAGGACAGTGGGCTCTTGCTGACGTGGACTTTTGGACCTTTTACATTTCCAAGCGGCGATATGAGACACTGAAGGAAAGGAAAAAAACGAAAGTAGCATAGTAGGTCTCATTAACATTTTGCATACTTCACACGGTCCATTCATACTACAATGAGCCCACGTAGATAAAGCCTATGTGTGGGGAACACTGGGCATAATTTTGACATTTAACAGGACTGTTTTTTGAAAGTGACTTAATGTATGAGTTGACGCTGTTGCCTAAGTTAAGCTTATGTGTGGGAAACACATGAAGAACACAAAATAACCCTAAAAAGGGAAAGTACAGGATTTATGTCTTTAGTAACCGCATTGTGGTGTCAGTTCCAGGGACTGAAATAACACAATGTATAAAAAAAAGTGCACAGAGTTTTAGCTTAGTGCCTCTTTATAACGCACACTGACCGCAACTCATCCATGCCCACCTGTGCCATCATTCCAATGTATAACAGCGATAAACTGGCAAAAGTCTGAACTGTCAGAAAAATTCTGGACTTAAAAGGATACAACTCTGTGTAAATTAAGTTTACAGAAGTCCTGAAACAGTGACTGGTTGGACAAATAGTCAGGGGAATCTGTTTAGATCACCTCCATGTTTCAATAAAAATATCAATATTTGGCGCCAGTGTATCGACAATCATTTGACAAGAGGGAGTCAAACGACATATTGCCCCATCAATACTTGGTCCCTCCCGTAATAATTAGTTGGGTCAATGTCACAGTCAAGTAAGATAACTGCAAAGCGTTAAAGGACCATTGTGGTTGCTGTCATGCTGAGCTCACTATGTGATCCACAGGATTCATTCTATTTAACTTTTTTTTTTTTCAGTTCAGTTTCCTGGTAGCTCTGTTCTTTAAGAGAGTGTTTATATTGAGAGGATTGATTTTGGCTCGTGGCCTCAACTGTTAGAGCTGTCTTGGCCCTCAAGTGTGCGATGGAGAGCAGTGCTTCCAGCAAACTGGAGCTTAAAAGAACAAGGAAACAATCAATGGCATTGATCGTAGCAATCAGTAGTCAAATGATCAAACAAAAGAATTAAAGTGCATGTTGAAAACAACCCTGAAACAGAAAAGGAGACTTTCTTATAGGATTAAGCTCACAGTAAATCAAATGAGATCAAAGAAGAGCACAATCAGCTGACGATGAACCAAAATAAGTTAGAGTTAACATAACAATACCAATCCGCCTGTTTCAGTCAAAGAAACTCTGCCTCCTTTGCCATTTGATTTACTGAATATGATTTGTTTTCCAATCACGAGTATGACTTTGTTATGGGATTAAAACTGTGAAGGCATGGTGTTTGCTATGTGAGTCATATAGCCTCCACATGCACACACCAACCCCATCAACAAACGTGGCAAGCGGGCATATAAACCCCATACTGTGATGTGTCCGTGTGCTGTGAAAATTATGACCAAACGCACAGGCACACAGAGGAATACGCTATTGATATATATACGCCTGCATGCTGTGACAGTGCATCACACACTCGTACACACACAGAAATAGGGCATGACCTTGCAGCACCTCGCCCATATAAATAGGAATCTACCGCTGGGCGCTTCTTCACCTTCTTCCTCTGTTCCTTGCATCTGTGGATGTTTCATGAAGTTTAGAGCTAGTGAATAACGTATTTAGGCAAATTGAAAGATGCGGAAGAATGAATTCTGGATCTGATAAGCATATTTACCCCACCCTCATTCACTAATGCACCCACAGAATCACCCTCTCCTTCCCTCATTCCCCTCCCCATCTGGCAGCGGGCCAGTTTCCGAACATGGTGATGGAGCAAAAGAAAATTGATTTCTAAAGAGCTCTGTCTGCTATTCCCGGATATGAAATATGCAACCAGTTATTAGCCTAACACTGATATTAACATAACACGACAACCGTGTCAAGATATATATTAAAGATGTCTCTCAGGCTCACGCCGAGAGAGACTTGAAATAGACTAAAAAGTGATAAACCGCCACTTGTTCAAAGCATGCCGAATCATTATCAATACGGCACGATTGTGATGATATCTGCTTTGTTTCAGAGGAGAAAGAGGAAGACAAAAAGCTTTCTGGAAGAGGTTGGCACTGCGCGGAAGCGGCTATGAGACGGACGGACTCAATATCTCGCTCGCGTAGACAGGCCCAGCGGGCGGCTCAACATCGGTTATCATGCAGCTATTAATGAATCTACACTAAGAAAGGTCAAACGGCCGACACACTGATGTGCAGGGACACACACACATTAACAGAGAGAAGCAGATGAACCCATGCAAAGGCTCGCCTGCACACAGTCTGCACAAAGGTCACAGTATACGGCGTGAGAGAAAGAGATATTTGAAGAGGATATGCTGCCTGTTGCTAAGGAGCACTCCTGGAAGAAAACATACACACACACACACCTACACATGATTCTCTATCAATCTTAAAGAAAGTAGAGCAACGCACACATACACTCACACATGCGTGCGCGCACACACGCGCTCGCTCAATCAATCCCTGTCCTATTGCAGAAGAGAAGAGGCTACTCTCTCATCACTGCCTCATTTATAGCTGTGTGTGTGTATGTGTGTGTGTGTGTGTGTCTGATTGCGTCTCAATGAGTGTGTTTAAGTGTTTATGTGCTTTATTTGTATGTATAGAGGGAAACGCAGGCACTTTTCAAGAACAACATCGCTCCTTTGCTTATTCCTAAAGGACCGGGGTAAATTATGCCAGTCGGTTAATCAGATTCTCCCCCAGATGCAGTTCAGCACATCATGAGAGACAGAAGGAGGGAGAGTGAAACAGACTCCTGCACGGCGAGAGCTGCACTGTATGTGTTCCACATTATAAACATGTTAATTAACTTGCTTTGCTTTTGAGTTACATACAGTGTAGTGTAGAAAATGACCATAAATATAAGCGTTTACAGCGATACTGTATCTTTAAATAAGATAACGTTCACTATGTTATCACATATTCTACAGAAACCTGAAGGGTTGCAGTGTGAAACATACACAATATGATATGCAGTTATGACTACTTGGAATATGGTGTGGAGCTAAAACAATCAGTCGATCATCAGGATTTTGATAATCAATTGGGTGTAAAGTCAATTTTCATGGCAAAATGCTCAAATTTTGCTCGCTTCAGCCTCCTGAACGTGATGTCTTGCTTTTCACTGTCTGAATAATATTAATATGAACATTTGGGATTTTTTTGATAAGGCTGCAATCAAGGATTATTTCAATTATGTGCTGATTACCTTCTTGATTAATCAGTAAATGTTTTAATCTGCAGGTCAGAAACCGTTGAAAAATGTCTGACGTAGATCCCTGAAGCACGAGATGATATTCTCTTGATGTGTACGGCAAAACCCAAAGACATTATATATACGATATATATGATCACACGCATCAAAGGAAATAAGGAAATCGGAAAGTCTGTTGAACAATCGATCAAATTGACTGAGCAGTCTGGCTGTAGTTTAGAACTGCAACAAGCGTTTTCGAGCTCTTCCAGACATTTTTCTCAAATTTCAACCATTTTACAGACCAAATGATTCATCCGTTATTTGGCACATTCAAAGTAATGAAAATACTCATCTGTTGCAGCTCTGATATTGCTCTGAGACTTTGCAGCCCTGCCTGCTGCAGTGACCTGAAGCAAAGCAGAAGTCAGCGCGTGCTGATCAATAACTGTATGTAGACAGAGCGTGAAGCCTCAGCTCAGCTCACACGGTTGGGCTACATGTGGGAAAATGAAAGCAGAGCGCTGAGAGCAGAGAGTGCAGTTTGGGGTAAATACAGGACGGCTGCACGGGATGAATACACTGAACTGTTCTACTTCATGACACTTCACTGCAGCGTGTGTGAAAGAGTGATATTTTCCTGTGTGACCTAAGTCCTGCTGACAGGCAGGCGAGTGCTGTGTAAAGGCCATAAGCTGGGATCATGCTGCCTCAGACGCCCAGTGAGGCTGACTGGACATTCTTCCCCAAGTGACAAATACTCGCAGTAAGAGGGCTCTCAGGGAGATGGACAGGAGCCAGCCAAACTCCATGCATCATGTATCAGAGCTAATCCTCACTGTATCTGACATGGCTCTCATTTTCATTTTTCACAGAAAGTCATTACTGAAGGTGGGGCACAGCGTGTTGGGAAAAGTTTAGAAATCATCGCTGCCTCTGGTTCAGACCACACCAGCTCTGTCTCTCAGTTAGAGCTGGCCAGCTGAAGCCCACTGAGGAAATTACATTTGACTTGTCTTGAAATGATGATGGTTAATTATCTGAATAAAAGATGAATCTGCAGTGATAACCTATTAATCATTTAAATCATTTATTAAGCAGGAAAAACCAAAACGTTCTCTGCGTTCACCTTTTTCCAGTGTGAGGATGAGCCGCAGTGGAAACTGAGCATGTGTGCACTGCCTTAAGGACAGCAAGGCACATTTTGGGACCTCATCTTGAACTCTGATACCCCCCCACCCAATATTTTCAGACAGTTTCTTGAAAAAAATAAAATAAAATAACAAAACAAGCATTATAGGAAAAGTCTGACACTGTGCAGCAGTAGATTGTGATATCAATACCCTGCCTCTCTTTCTGTACAGAAATATCACAAAGTTCGCAGACGTTGCTTCAAACTCCACTGACACTCTCCCAGCAGGGATCCCACAGAGAAAATGAGTGATTTAAGGGTGCCAAAAAACTTTCGGGGTGCTTATTAAGGATGACCCAGACTTCAAATTCAATCCATCAGTACGGATCAATTATTAATCTGTTGAACAAACTCGACGGTCAGGGTTTCCCCATCACTCACCTTGCGCAGAGGCAGTGACTCCTCTCCACGAAACCGACAACCATCCGCCGACTGCCTGTTTTTAATCCCTCAGCGCACCTGTGCAGTAAAGAATCCCTCCAAAACGTAGCTGGAGCGTCAGCAGGTGGCAGTTGCGCTCTCGAGTAAAGGTATTTTGTTTATTTTCTTGGTTTGAAACCGCACCACCTCCCCTCCAAAAAAAATAAAAAATAAAAAAATTAAATAAAATTAAAAAAAGAACTCCCTCACGCTGCTCTCCGTCGTGATGCGCGCGTCCTCTGGCAACTCCTCTCCGGTCCGTAGTATCGCGGAGGGAAGAGGAAGAAGAAAAACGCAGCTCTGTTGATATCATCCACTCACCACTCCGACCGAAAGGGAAGACGAAAACAAAAACAAACTCAGCTATTCCGGGAGGGGAAGAGGAGAGGAGGAAGAAGAAAAAGTGCGAGCAGCCTTCGCCGGGATGAATGGGAGGCGGAGAGCGCGCTCTGCCCGCACCGTGTGTGCCAGCGTGTGATAGTGGTGAGCACTGAACGCTGCTGGGTTCGCAGAGTGAGTGAGTGGGAGCACTGGTCGAGTGAGTAGGTTTTCCGCACGGTGCACCCACATCGGTATCATCTTACATAAAGACGAACAGAGGCAGCGAGCGCGCCCAAATTCATTCAAATTCCAAAACGGCGCTGATGGAGTGTCGACAGAGGGGAAGCCTGCCCAGGTGCTCCATCAGCACCATGCCGCACTCTGAGACGCTTCATCATCTCCTGGAACTTTGTTGTGTCCGTGCATTATAGCTTGGCTGCATGTTCTCAAAATAATATTTTCAGGCTACATTTCCATTCATGATACATCTCGATATTTCGAAATCTCCTCAAGTACGCTTCATAAATGCTCGGACCGTGTGACAAAATCAAATATCCTGATATTTTTTAACCAAATACTTCGATACCAATATTGCAACAATGTTCTAATGATGATTATCTGTACTGCCACACTGAGGTTTTGATATATAACAACAATAATAATAATTGTAATAATTTTCATCGCCATCATTATCATCAACATCATCATATGGGTAAAGGCAAGTATTGGAACAAGTAGAGCAGTCTGGTAACTGTAATGCAGCCAGTAAAGGAGAAATATGATGCTAATTTTTAGCTTCATCAATTTATTGTGGGTTTCTACTAGAAAATGTTTTTATGCTTTAATGCGAAAAAAAGTTTTCTTATTCAGGAGCACTGTATTCCCCATCAGTCTGATACGCTCTGTTTTACTTACTGTCTCTTTAAGCTGCCAAAAACCTGGCCTGCTCTGATTGGACAGCTCACGCACGCCTGAGCCAACACCGCTAACACCTCCAGAACCGTTGTGCTAAATCACTTCTTACATTCCAAAACTAAATCAGGAAATGTGACATGGTGACGTAGTGTGATGTCGCAGAGTTAAAGGCGAGACTGTTGGCGAGGCGTTTTAGGAGCAGCGTTGTCTGCGGGAGAGAGGAGCTCCTGTTCGTGCCAACTTTGGCCTTTTTCATTTTCAAAACCTTTCACATGCACGTGAACCTCTATAAAGCACTGAAGGAAAGGAGAAAAAAACACAAGAATCATAACAGGGTGCCCAGCCCTGCTGTGCATTCTTGCTCTGTTGACCTGAGGTAATGTTTTTGTGGTAAAGAAAAAAAAGAATACTGACCAAGTTGTATTTTATGGTTTTTCAGCCACTGGGTCGGGAGCACTCACTAAGAGAGAGAGAGGGTGGCAGGAGGATTAATTAGACGGGAGTAAAGAAGAAAATATGTTTCTGCTGCCCCAGTCTGTTTTCCCACAAATCTTTTTTGCTTGTTACACACTGAGTTTGACCTTCTCGAACGTCAAGATATTATTCAGACTAGCAAGGGGAAAATCGTGTGTTTGGTCGCCGTGCTCACAGCCCACTGACGTAGGTATAGTGCAGCCTGTAACGAGGGATGCAAAGTGCTGCTTTCTTAAGGGTTGCAAGCCTTGAAAACACAAGTAAAGAGCCACTCTGGTAGCCTATCCTCTGTGAATGAGCCCATTCCTCACGGTGCTTCTCGTCCACGTCGTCATGTAATAGGTGTTGTGAGCTTCTTGCCATTTTTCCCAGCATGCAGTTGACTGAAAACATTGAAGTGTCTTGGATGGGTTTAATTTACCTTTAACATTTCTATCAGCAGTGCAATTAATTTTGACGATTTAAGTGTTTGGAGTGGCTCGGGAGACGGTGCCTCAAGATGGTTGTAAGTGTTAATAGCTTTGTCTGTTCAGATGGAAAAGCGCTGGATACAGTGAGTGCAGTCCGTGTACTATTCGGCCAAAAAATTTCTCAACAATTTTCATAATCGATTAAACACTTCACCTTTCACTTTCACCAAGCGAGTGTGACAACTGGTCTCCTTTCTCAATTCTACGTAAGCAGACATAAGAGATGTCTGCATATTGAATGGGACATTTGGGATTTGGACTTTTAGTCAGACAAGACGTCATATTTGGCTAAGGGAACTTTTAATTGCCATTTGTCACTATTTACTGTATTTTTATAGACTCACCAATGAGTCAATCAGATCTAACAAAGCCCTGCTTTATTGCACCCGACCAAAGCTGTGAATATTGACACAGTTGTTCATTTGTCCAAATGCCTCTAATCTCTCCTCTTCACACTGCATCCTTCTCGATTTTACGCTGAGGACCTGACCGATCAAGAGAAAAACTAGATGTGTTGTCGTGCCGCAGGTCTGATTTAAAAACTCAGACACTCTTGTCAAAGCTGACAGATTCTACTCATCATTATCTGAACAAAATCCAATTGCTTCACATGAACCCATAATTCAGGAGGAGTGTTTCTCAGGAATTGGAATAAACACGCGATTGGCTTTGAGTCCCGGTCGAACGGAGACAAACATGACGCAGCCGTGAATCAGAGTCCGACTCACAGCAACCCCACGTTTGCTGCCAGAATGCTTCACACAGCCAACAATAACCACCCTTGATCTATCAAATACGACATTAATTCACTGTGGTCCGCAAACACTTCCCAAAGCAATCATATGCACCAAATTTAGAGCTTAGCTGAAAAGAATGACATTGCTATGCCCCCCCCCCCCC
>CAEMYA010000074.1:1201374-1263299 GCA_903131615.1 Diplodus sargus | reverse complement strand
ACACACACACACACACACACATGCGCACACAAGCGTGCACTCACAGAACCGTATACACACGAACCCACTGACACAATGCACATCGACGAGATGAAAGGGCCAATTTATCAAACCACCAGCCGAGGCAGGCCTGAGGACGTATAGTGCCAGCACTGGTCTGCAGAAAGAGGGCAGGATGTGCCTCTGAGTATGTGTGTGTGTGTGTGCGTGTGTGGAACTTTGTGTGACTTTTCTTTATTTTTTTTTCTGCCTTGACAGTAAAGTCGTTCCTCCCACCATAACATGCACTCCTGCCTTCGGGGTAATTTTCCCGAGTAAAATGCATCACCTTTTAACACTGATGCCGGCTGACGTGGCTGCACGACAGGAGAATTACAGTCCTTGTGATTGTCAGGTGCTTTAGTGTAAAGAGGAAAAAGTGTGTGCGCGTGTGTGTGTGTTAGTTTGTTGAAAAAAGGCATGGAGAGCGAGAAAAGGGAGGGAGGGAGAGTTGGCGCCGGGGTCTGTCCCGCGTTATTTCTCATTAAACTGCAAGATCAATGTTTGTTCTCTGAGCTTTACAGCATTTACAAGCCCGAACTAATCCACTATTAGAGTGCTGCATGACAGAGCTGCGGAGAGGGCGCAGAGCGGCGCTTGGAAAGAGAAGAAGAACAGCAACAGACTGCTTCTGGCGTCTGTAAACGGTCTTTGTGTACATGCGACAGGGCCTGCGCGTCACGCGGGTTGCGGATGGACATTTCGCTGCACGGCATCGATCAATTGTGGGATGCCTTTTAGTCTTGAAACTGTCCATCTTTCTGAGAAGAGAGGCAGACGTGGACACAAAGAGAAAATAAATGGTCGAGCACCTGATGTTCGACAAGGACAGATGTGTTGTGTGCTCAAATAATATATAAAAGCCAATGGTGAAAAAACTGGAGGATTGATGGAGGCTCCTTCGGCGTGACATTTCATTCTCTTCAGACATTTCATCCACTGACTTAAACCACTGATTGTTTTGACAATCATCAATCAACTCCTATGAATTATTGTGAGCAGATTCTCCACGTGGGAGAACCGCTGTGTCTTGAGGAGCTTCTCACCCGTCTGAGATCATGTGTTTACTCTGTTCTGAATGGATGGTTTTGGTGTAACACGGCGGTGTAAATGTTTCAGACGTACACATGCTGACAAGGAGAAAATTCTTGAGGATGCACTGAATTATTAATAAAACACACAACACGCTGCAACGCCTCTGAATATCAACATAAAAATATACGCTTTTTGGCAAATACAGACTTGGAGTATGACTAAAAATAAAGTTTATTATCTCATTACAATTAACGCTGGCCTTCGAACACTCCAACAGCGCTGACAGACCCTTGTCTACGCTACAAATGAAACCTGCGGTGGAAAAGTAAAGCCATGAAGACCAAATACTACAAGGGCACAGAGAAATCAGCTGAGATTAAATTGATACACCGGATTTTATTTCCACTCATCCGCTAACTCCCCTAGCTGAGGGAGTGTTTATATTTAGAACTGAATATGTGTTTATGTGCGAGGGAGAACATTTCAAACGCTAGTCCCCAGATTTTGTGATGTCGGCTTCAGTGCGGTGCATCTGTTGGGTTTTGGCTGCTGGGATACTGGCCCGGTCTGCTTGATATGGCTCCAAGGTCCGGGGGCAGCCTGCCGGCACTGCCAGTTGGTGGTCAGCCCGAGCGGGGCTGGGTTGCCCATTATCGTTGGGGAAAAAAAAGGAAAAGATGATGAAGTGAGGACATCTCCAAGAATCATGGTCCCAGAAGTATTTACAAAACTGATACATCTTTGTTTGTCCACCATGGGTCGGGGACACAGAAATAGACACGGAGCACTGGGACACGAACAGAGTCTTCATGTGTGGAAAGCATTAGTTAGGAGAACACAAGGATACGGACAAATATGAGTATGTGCACTTTCCAATAAAGTGTTTATTGGTAACAGGTGAGGGGGGGATCCGGAGATGGAGATTTGATTTCAGGAGCATCAGCACTTTACACACTCACCCGTCAGATCACTTACAAATAGCCATATATAGAGGACAGCTGACACTGAGAGCGTACAGAAGCAGCTAAATCAAAATTAACGTGATCTTGTCACCGCCCCGAACGCCAGGCGAGGAATAAAGAGCGAGGACAGATGCGTAATTGATATCTACAGCTTCGACTACGGCACTAATTCACTGTCATTACTGTCTTCTCCCTTTTATTACCCTTGGCTTATTAAGGCAACTCAAACAGAAATACCTGCTCTTGGTTTTGCTGCATAGAAAGCTCCAAATGTGTGCGCCTCGTGCCTTGCATGAGAAAGATTATGGAGCCGTTTTATATCCGCGGAGAGCTCCTCTTAAACCTCACTGTTAATTCTGCTTGTATATATTATATTAAGTTGATTTGTTTCTCAAATCATTAGCTTTAACTCTTTTTAATCTTATTATTACGACACATCAAGAAAAAAACAGGATCAAAGTGAAACTGAGTGTCCTCAAACAGCTGCTGCCAACATGATTTGTGGAGAACTCCCAGAAAGATTTATGTCAGCCCCGCCGCTCAAACATGATACTTGTCATCAGATGTCTGGAGCTGTATTTTTACACTAACAACACCTGCGGGAATGGAATATGCATGAGGGTCTGTCATGTGGAAGATGTGTGAGAAACAAATTATTTAGAGGGCTGTTGAGAATATTTTATTCTCCTCATACCAAAACTTGATGATCATTCAAACTCGCAGTAACATGAGGCGTATCTCGTGCAGTTGATCGCGCTTGTTTTCTTTGCCAAAGCAGTGTCCAGATACAACGACTGAAACGCTGTACGGTCCTCATTAGCGTGTAATTAATAGGATGCTGCTTTTGGTGAGCAGTGACATTTGTTGACCTCTAAACATTTGCTGCGCTTTAGATACCGTCCTTTCTCTTCACACTCTGGTCTGCAGTTGGTAGCTGTCACCATCTAGAGGAGAAATGAACACAGTGCAATGTCCGTCAGTATTGTTCACACCACAGTAAATGTATTAAGATAAGATACGATTCGATGTTCGTCTATTGATCCCCCTTGGGAGAAATTCGCAGGTACAACACAGCAGGAAAATAAGTAGCACCACAAGACTAAGTCTCACAAATAGAGACAATAAAAAAGAGATATTGGAAGAATGAAATAACAATTTGAATAGAAAATATGCTAAAAACTATTACAATAAAGATAAACATACTATATACAGTAACTGTCCTTGTATTAGCTTCAAGAAAGCTATTTCTGCTTGCAATCCCTTGTTAAAGGGAAGATATGTATACATAAATGTGCGTGTAAAATACATGCATGACCTTAGACGGAAAAGGCACAAAATGAAGTTGAGTGGTTCCTTGGTTGCCACTCTGCCCCGAGAGGTGACATTATCCAGTTTCTACAGCCCAACTGATATATCAGGGTGTAGATTGGTATATATATGAAATATAAAAACTCAGTCTTGTGTGGATTATGCAGGATAATGCAGACAAACATGCTTGGATTCATTTATAATTATGCAATTCACAGTAAGTTTACTGTTTCAGGGCACTGGTGTCATTTCAGACAATAGAATAACAGTAAAAGTTATTATTAAACCGTATTATTAAAATGTGTGCCGATATATATATCACTATTGGAATTTCCTTCAACCTAAAATAGGTATCAGCAATGGCCCAAAGAGTCGAGCATCGATCGGGCTCCAGTCTTTTCCTCTCCATAATGTTGTTATTCACCTTGCGACCCCTGAAATGTATCCTGTGATGTCCTCTTGAAGGTCCTGACCTCCAGGTTGTTGTGCTTTAGAGTCAAAAAGGCCCCAGGTTAGAAGCAGATTTGGATTTGCGTCTCACAGAAACAAAATGTAATATATTGCCAAGATGGAGTCTCACAGCATTTTAATGCGATTTCATTAATCTCATTATCATCTGGATAATCCAAACATACTGCACGTCTCTCGGAACTTATTCTGCCAGGTTTGGTATCGCAGTATATACGAGACATTAAAGCTCCTTATCTCTTCAACCCTTCTCTGTTGTTGCCATTTTCTTGACATTGAGATCAACTTTTCTGTCTTAATCTTCCGGCCTCCACAGAGGTGCCAGCCGGTGTTGTCAGCGTAGATAGCTGCAGGCGACGCCTGACCTCTCAGCCCGCTGCTCGAACTTTGGATGCCCTCTCTCCTTCTCAGCAGTTTTAAGGGTATTTATAGTTAGAATTTCATGGTGCGCTGGTGTTTGCATGGTGGATTAAGAAGCACAGCCTGATTTAAATTTGTGATTATGCCAGGCTGCAAAGAAACACCCACATTCAAAGTGTCCGTTCAAGACGAGATGCACATATGTTGAAGTATTAAAGCAGATAAACATAGGCATTTAAGTCTGATAGTTTGGTTCTATTTAACTGTGGTGTTTTATAAATGATAGTTTTGTATTATTTCACCACAGTGGTGGAAGGAATGCTCAGACTTTTTACTTAAATGGATCCTCTCCTTGTGTGGAGGACTGTCTCGCCAGCTGTAGGGTGCATGAGAAGACACAAGATGGCACCAGAGCGCTGCAGTTTCACCTGTGGGCTGAGCGAAGACCAACGTGAGAGTCAAGTCGAAACCTCAGAGATGTTTTATGACACACAATCAGCTGAGTGCTTCCATTTAGACCAACATTAATTACATTTATGGCGTATTGAGTTTACACAGTGGAATTGAGTTTTCTTTGCTGAAATCATTTTGAGTTGATTTACTCCATCTTTTCCACTCGGTTGCCCATAATTAGATCCAAATGACTCAGCCCTCATTACAGATGTCTCCCTGGAATTTAAACACTTGTGTCAACTCGCTGTGCATCTGCCTGTGCTCTTAAGTGTGTGTGTGTGTGTGTGTGTGTGTGTGTGTGTGTGTGTGTGTATGTGTGTGTGTTCCCTGGAGGAATTCAATTATGCTACAGTACATACGTGCATTTACATTCTTGTTCTCTGGTTCTGGTTGTGTGTTTCTCAGCCATGTATGGTACTTTTCTCCCTCGCCAGAAGTCTGTGTGAGCGCCTCTCTCGTTCTCACTGGGAGGTGGGCTCATACTTATCCCCCTAAAATCCCACTTTCTACCTCATCAGATCCCAGCCTTCCACTTCTCCAATCACTCCCAAATTTTGCCTGTGTTCCAGAGGATCTTATCGAGATCTCTTTGGTGTATTCAAGTAGGAATACTGTATCGAGGTTACACGTTTTCCCATAAGCATCAGATTATAAAGACGTCTACATGTACGTGCGCACACACATTTAAATACATGTGTTTGCATTGTACAATATATACATTGGCATGCAGTTGACTTTAACTTTACACATTCGTTTCGCCACAATCATTCCCAAACGTCTTTAACTGTAAGCTCTACCTAGACTCTGTGAATTTCCATTGTGTATCCATGCCGCTCCGAACAATGACATGATCCTCAAATGGCTTTATTTTAAATCCCCAGAAATCCGTAACAACCACCGGCATAAAAGTAAAGCAGGGTAGCCCATTCCAACGAGACATTATTCTCTTTCCTCTAAACAAAAGGGACTCGGCTTTCCAGCTAACGAGACTGAACTCGCGGTCCTGTGGTTGGACCAGAACAAAAACATTTGCAGGCGCCGCAAACTGCAGGGTCTCTGTGTCGTCGTGTGTGTGACCATGACTGTCCGAATGACATGTGTGCATATGTGTGTGTGTGTGTGTGTGTGTGTGTGTGTGTGTGTGTTGAGGTTTTTGACCTGTGCTATATATTTCCTCTCCAGCAGATGATAAGATTACAGGAGTGGTTTTAGGGTCTACCTGCAGCCCACAGCAGGGCTCCCAGGGACTGAGTGTGTATGTGTACATTGTGTGAGTGTATTCGGGGGGGAAACTTGTAATCTCAATCAAAACATTACAGTGGAAAAAGTCACCAGATTCATGTAATGAAGCCAGCCATCCCGCTCACTTGTACTCACAACCAACAACAGCATGCTGACAAATACTGACAAAAACTGCCAGCAGCGACATGGAGGCGACGAGCACCAAAGAGAAGATGAAGCATACATGTATGAAACATGCTTTTCTACAATCCCCTTTGAGGAATTTCCTCCTGTTTCTATCATGCCCCAAATTCACGTGTTCATCACAGCCCAACGCAATAAAGTATCGCAATTGTGTTGGTAAGCTGCATCCACATGATGCTGATGCTTCCTTTCACATCTGGTGTAGATTGAAAGTTGGCCACATTTTGACCAAACAAATAAAAGGGGGGAAATACGTTGTTTTGTGAAAGAGTTTGAGAGAAACAGACGAAACCAAGAGCCGCTAATGCTATTTTTACGAATTAAATGTGCACATGTATTTGTGTTTGTGTTTTCTGGGATGGTTACAGATTTTGATTTTGGATTTATGCCTAGTGGCTAGTTTGGCACCTACAAAGCATAACTGCTATGTTGTTGTTAACAGTGCTAGGTCAGGCATGTGTGAGCTGACCAATCAGAGGAGACTAGGTCTTCGGGAGGGCGGCCTTGGTAACCCAAGATAAAACGATGAACCTGAAAATGGGCATAATAACTGAAGCTTACTAATTGTTGACTTTATTCCTTCATGTATTTTCCATCTTGACTCTGTTGATAGTGTCAAATCAGTCTGCGCTAGTGGCTGCTAATCAATCTCCAGGCTCCATTATTCATCAGTCAAAACGTTTGGATGGAAATTGAACATTTTTCTCAAATTTTTCTGCCAATTTGTTTGCATGTCAGCTCAAAGATCTGCTGATAGACCACAATTGCAATATGCTTCCTTTCGGGTGGGGTCACGAGAGGGCGACTTTGTTAGGAAAAGAAGCAAAAATTTGTTCTTGGCGAAAGGGAATTTGATACAGTATGTGGAAATGTGTCAGACACACCAGCCAGCTGAAATGAACGCTGAATTAAAGCTGCTAAATGAACCACTGTAATGAAACCAAAATGTGTTCCATGAAGGCAAATTTTTAGTTTATTTTAATTACAAAGACTCAATCTTTCATTCTCCATCACTCCTCAAATAGTCATATTGTAAATGTGACAATACTCCACCCGGCCCAGCACGTTGGGACCTGCGGTGCATTCCTCTTACCGTGTTCCTATAGGTCAGCCAAATGGCCAATTTGGCTGACCAAACTGAAAATTTAATATTACACCGCAAGTGTTTAAACAGACAGTCTGAGAGAAATGGAAGTGGTGGCTCGTTAAAGACAAACAGAATTACCTGTGAGGGCTATGCTAACCTCACTGTGTGTGTACTCTGTCTCCCGAGTGTGTACCCGTCCACTTGTGTGAGTGTGACGACCGTTATTGCGCTAATTCAATATCCATCATTTCCTACAGTTTTCTCCTACATTCTGGTGTGTTTTGCCAAGATATGATTGACAGCTGCTGAGCCAAACCGGTTCTCTCTGATGTGCATTTGTGTGTTTGGCCCTCGCTCAATAGGTCTGCAGTCAGTGATTTATGTCTCTCACATGGACGCACAGTTGGGCATCCTGGGGGAAAATGGTAGACGACGCAGAGATCAGGGTTGGGATATCTGTGTGTGTGTGTGTGTGTGTTACAGTACGCTTCAATGATGTCTCTCAGGTGAGTGTGGATCCAAGGTGTCGAGGGGAAAAGCCTGCCTTCCTGCTACTCTACTTCACATCCATCATAGCTGCTGATAACGAGCTGTTTGCTTAATTGCACCTGGAGATCCATCATGCAGAAGACCGCTGATGACACCGTCACATGAGCTCTTGTGAGCCATGAGTCCCCTTGTTTCACATCTGCCCCTCCTGAAGCTGTCCTTAGTGTATTTAATGTACAGCAGAAGGCCTCTTTCGCCTGTCCACCCTGGCTGTGGGACTACTGTGTAGCACTTCTGTAAGTACGTTGACTGCATAAACAGGGTTATTTTCAAATTATGCCCATTATGCTTTGTTTCCCTGTATTGTGTGTGTGTGTGTGTGTGTGTGTGTGTGTGTGTGTGTGTGTGTGTGTGTGTGTGTTCCCATGACTGGGTAGATGAGCACATCATGTTCTGTGTGTGCCACCATGTGGGTATACTGTATATATAAGCAGAGTGCAACGTGTGTGTTCTGGCCTGCTTAATGAAAATGTGTTCCTCACTGACGTGGCATTTGGAACAAGTAACGTGTTTAGTGAGACAGAGACGTGTGTCATCAGCCGGGGACAGGGTGGGGAGGAGATTTATGGGGTGCTGAGACTGACTCATGTCGCTAATGCTTATGTAGGCTTGGAGATAAAGAATAATCATAAACACTTATGGCCAACAACTTCCCAACAGACGTTCCGAACAGCACGCAGCCAATACATACATACTGTACGCAAATCTTACGCCGTTCACACACTCACAAATGACCACACACACACACACGGATTGGACGGGTTTTCCCGAATGCCTATAGGACTCGGCCTTGCCATTCTCCTGTCCACACAGCACTGACACATTCTAAATGAACAGACAGGGAGAGGGAGGGTTGAAATGTATTTTATATGCAATGATTTATTATCTGCAGATGGACTATTAAATTGTTACCACCCTGACGAGAACAGTTAGGACGCAGATTGAATCCTCACTCTGTGCCGCGTCCCGCACTGCCCGCAGGCTTTCCAGAGCCCAGGTGCTCCCGCTATCCTGCCGCAGTGTGTGTGTTGACCATGACGGCTGCACTCTGGCTCGCCTCAGACCTGCAGGTCTTGCTTGGGTCCAGATGTGGTCTTTGGACCCTGGATGATTGGCAATGGAGGGCCAACTGGACTCGGCTAACGTCTTCCCAGGGACCCCCACTGGGCCAGAAGTGAGGGCTAGGCAGGGTCACAGGATTCAGATAGAGCAGGGTGTCATTGCTGTTTGATGATGCAATGGGTAGTTCCGCCTTGCAAGTGAATTGGTCCGATGGGTGTCCCAACCATGCTTTATGTGTCTGTAAAGTGCACTGAGGTGTGTTTTATGGTTTGTTTTCAAGCTGCCTACAGTAGTGGTAACCAAGGAACTATTGAACTTCATTTAAAGCCTTTACTTTTTTTCTTGTCATTTGTGTGTCTGACATGGAAAGAAAACTCTACAGGGAGCTCACATGTTCCTACAAAAGCTAATAAAGCTACTAAATCTCTTAAAGGTGCTCTTTATCATCATTCCTGTACTTTGATGAAGCTGACATTTTTAAATTACGTGATATTCAGTATAAAGACGGCTGGCAGAAGAACTGGAAGTTTGGAAAATTGAGGAGATTAAGAGAGCTGAACTAAAAAGTTTGAAATGGAGGGCAAGTCAAATCAAAGATTACTTCAGCTGAAACCTTAGTATTTGGAGTAAAGCTCTCATGCTGCAACATCACAAATTAGCTAAATCCTCAAAAGAGCAGGCATTTTTATTTCATCTGCAGAGTTCCATTAATCACCGGTTGTGTATATGCAATAACAAAGCCATGAGTGCACGTACGGTACAGTACACTGAGGTGATGTATGAACTACACACTCGGTGTACAGTGCCATACTATACTCACACATGCACACATAAATATAAGTGCACGTGCATGCACATATATAGGCATAGAGCAGTGCCAACTAAAACAGGGCTACATCAAGAAACCTCAGTAAGATTTACTGCTCGACTATATGTGATATGCAACCGGTGGGAGTGAGGGGTAGCAGGAGGGTCGGCAGGTTACAGTGTGTTCTCCAGGTCTGAGACTGAAAAATGGAACCCACAGTGGACTTTAGACAAGTAGGGACTACATTTTCACTTAGTCCTACATTCCTCTATCCATGTCTCTCATCAGCGTCTAATTGGCATTTAGCTGCTTCAATGGTGCTCTGTGGGTGTGTGTGTGTGCGTGTGTGTCTTTGAGAAAGAGAAAGGAGTGTGTCTGTGTGTGTGCGCGTGTGTGTGTGTGTGTGTGTGTGTATGTTCATTCTTCGTGACGACAAGTTTAGACCTTGTGAGTGGGTCCTTTTTGGAAAGTGTGGAGATTTTGGCCCTGCCAAACTAGATTTATTGCACGGCTTTCTTGAAGTTATACTTAACATTTCCACATTAAATGTCTAAAAACAACTACACCCATGTCACACATTTTATTGAGTTGACTTGTCTACCTGCATTATTCCAAATGTTTACAATAATATTATTACCACTAACTACGATTACAATACGTTACAATACAATCCGTCGACGCGTCTGAGCCACGTCAGATATATTTTTCAACAGCAGTGGGAGTTGTTTAACAGTGAAGACGACTCCAGTGGTCCCATGCTACTTCACTACATCATCAAAATGTGTCACTCGTTGAGAAGGATCCAGCTGCAGCCTTAAAAGATATAAAAACCATGCCCACTACAATACACGCCCATTTCTTAAATCAGTCTTGGCATGTTGGGAAGGCGGCTTGCAGAGTGCAAAGTAAAGACATTTGTGTAAAAGTAAAAGTAGTCAGTAAAAACATACCAGAATAATATACTTAAGTACAGTGATGAAATATTTGTACTTTGTAACTTTCCACCTCTGACACTGACTAGGGCTTTTATTGTGAAAGGTACAAAACAGTAATAGTCAGTTTGGATTTTGCTGCAGTTGTGAGCAGATTGTTTGCGGTGTTTGCCATCTTTGTTTAGATTACGGAATATTGTGTTGTTATCACCTTCATTGAAGGTAACTTATAACTCTTAGTTCCAAAATTATTAAAATTCTTCTTCTGTGGCCAATCCAGCAAACAGACCATGCACAAACCATTTAGAAGCTAAAGTTCCTTCCTTGATTGAGAGGGCCCTAGTGGCAGAAATTACAAACTGTTCAGCTAAAAGTGTCCGTTCTGGGCTACTGTAGTGCTACGTAACCAACTCTGTGGAAGAGACCGAAAAAGGCAACGATCTCAGCAACAGGAGATACACGCTAATGAAATCATAACTGTGAATATTATATTCCATGTCTGCCTCCAAATCACCTTATATCCTACACACTGGATGTTTAATGAGGGACCTCACAAGTATAGAAGTGTGTGTTTGTGTATACATGTTTGTGTATACATGTCAGTGTGCCCACTGCTGCACTACTTCGCCCTCATGATAATTTCTCAACAAATGTTTTCAGAGTCATCTGGAATTTCAATACCAGCGCCTGCTCAGAACTAGCAGTGTGTTTGTGTGTGCATGCATGTGTGCGTGTGTGTGTATTTGTTTAGATGCACTATAATGAGCAATTACCTGATGCTGACTCATAACCTGTTTTTGGGCAACTGGACGCTCCAAGCTCTTTGTATTTTAAGCATTCAGAGGAAATTATAAGGCAAATAGGGAACCAGACTAAATACTATTTACCTTTGTGTGTCAGACTAAACAAGTGAAAGAGTCAGAGACAGTAGATGTTGTTTATTTTCACATCTACAACCTGCCACTCTGTCAACAAACATGAGGAAATATGCAATTAGAATAATGAGCATGTGTGGTCCGGCCACAGCGCTGAGTCGTGAGCATCTGCAGAACACTGACAACAAGGCAAAATGTGTGTGTGCATGTGCTTTAGTTAATGTATACCTCTGAGCCTGTGTGTGTGTGTGTGTGTGTGTGTGTGTGTGTGTGTGTGTGTGTGTGTGTTCATGTGTGGCAGGGCTGACTCAAGTCGAGATGTCAGTATGTGTTTGCACAGACCATAATGATTCTGCCAGGCAGCTCTCCCATGGCGGCAGTACAGTGGCAAAGACACACACACACACACACACACACATATATTACGCCCCCCCCTCAACCTACCATACATTCAACACTCCCTTCCTCTAAGGACATTATTTCCCCTCTCTCTTATTTACTCAGGCCAGTGGCACTGCCATAGCAACCAGCAGTGTTTTGGAGAGTGCTTGTTTAGGGAATGTGTGTCGGGGGACAGATGAGCGAACACATGGGACCCTCTCGGCTTCTGCAAGCACCTGAGAGGGGAGGAAGTGAAATGAGGGAGGATGGGGAGGGGGTCTGAGGGGGAAACCACGGGGCAGCAAGTCCACAAACAGAGGTGCAGCAGTTTCTCACAGCACCTGACCTTTTTTGTACACCTGAGGTGCCCGTGATGTATGGCACGCACAGGTCACCAGCCTGTTTTGCTTTGCATCATCTCTTTAAATGCTTCTGTACACTGTGTCGTGCCGCAGCTGCACTAGCTTGTTTCTTATTTAAGTATTCCAAAGCACTTTAGCCTACAGCTGGGTTGTATTATTTTAATAACAATAGGCTGTTTTGTGAATAATCACCAAATCTGCTCTGTGCCCTCTGAGAGAGTAGAAGAGGAGAGCAAACATTTTAAAATTCAAAACATTTCCTGTCGGGAGAGAGTGACTGCACAGAGCTGCAGAGCACCAGCACGCACTGTTGCATGGAATGGCTGCAGTGAAAAGTAGGATTTCGAGGATGCCCATGTCTGTGTGTGAGCTGGTGAGTCATTCACTGAATACCTGACTGTGTCTTTGCAGTCAGAGCAGAAGCTGTTACTTCCCTGTCAGAGCTTAAAGGATAAGTTCATCCAACATTGAAAATGCAGTCACTATTTCTCTCCTCCCTTGCCAATGGAAAGTTGGGTGAAGTTTCATAGTCCACAAAGCATTTCTGGAGCTTCACAGTAAAACAGCGTTGCAGCCTTCTCCTTAACAACTAAGTGAGCGGGGGACTTGTTTAAAAACATAAAACAAATGGAACAAAATGGTTTCATGCAGCTTGTGTATGGTAATACAAGTCTCTGGAAGCCCCCAGATACCATACTGATTTTAAAAGTCATGATTTCCACACTGTGGAAAGCTGAGATCTACACTGTAGCTGCTAAGATAGAAGCATAAGCATGCGGCCCCTCTGGAGTGCACAAGCTTGACCACACATCAAGGGAGTAAATAATGTCCTTTGAAATGAGTTTGGGATCTCAAGGCTGTGTGGAGCCATTCATTGTACCCCTATTCTTCAGTTTAGTAGGAGAATGCTGCAACTACTGTTTTGCTGTGAAGCTCAAGAAATGTTTTGCGGACTATGAAACTTCATCTGACCTTCCGTCAGCATGAGGGTGTGTAGACAGCCCAATGATTGCCTTTGGGCTGCTGCTTTAGACCGGAGTAAGACTTACTCAGCTCCCATCTTCCATCTCATAAAACCCACATCTCTCATGATATCAGACTGTCATGATTCCTCAGGCAGAATCTTTACCTGACACATTCTTTCCCCTAAATGGCATCTAAGCCAGTCCAATAACCTAATTCCCATGCAAAATGACAGAAATACTTTTGTCTTGATTGAAACTGTCGTGTGCATTTCAACAGTAACAACACCATGCAGAATCTTAACTTTGCTTGTCTGTTTTCTGCATACAAATGGAGACACATGAAACTGTTCACTGTAAAAATTCAGTTGAAATGACTAAGACCAGAAGAGGGCAGTCATGTGCAGTATAAATAAACACTGGCTGGCACCCATGTATCTCTTCAGATAAAGTTTTTATATTTAGTGTCTTATTTTGTCTAATGTGCATGTGTGTGCGAACGGGCACTTGTACCTTATGTCTGTCGTGGGAAGACTGCGTGCAGGGGTTTTCCCCCATCCAACAAAGAATCCAAGGAACGTGTTCGGCCCGATGACTGAACTAATCCAGAGGTGTAAATGAGATACTTAGCAGACACACAGGGGCTCTGTTGCGCTCAAACTATTACAGACGACAGATCTAACTATTTTTGCTCATCGTTGTTCATCCACCGAGAACACGATGACAGAGTCCTCATTAGACCGGCGGTGGTTGGCGTACTGCAGATAGAGGTGCAGTTAGCGCGAGCGGCGAGCTGACGCTGGCTATTACTCAACTTCAAAGGGAGCGGCTCCTTCGTGTGGTTGGAGTGATAAAACTGCCCTTCAATGTAAGAATGTTAATGATCAGGGCTGCACTGCTTTTGATGGAAGAATATATATAGAGCCAAGTGAGAGCGTGTGAAAGAGCCCAAGTGGGTGTATGGCTGTCTATGGTATTTCACAATAAAGGCCCCATAAAGCAGTACTTGAACATAGTACTTAACGCAGTAATACATGACAGAATCGCAGAGATAAATGGCACTGTTTGAGCTTAATGAAGTATCAGCGGAGACAGTCCAGTGCGGCCGCTCTGGGCGTCGGGGGTTTTTTCTGCAGGTTTGGAGTGTGCGACCGCAGACGCAGATGAATAGAGGCCGTGTGAAAGTGAGGCCGGCTAAGCCGTGTAAGGGGCTAATTCACAGAGCAACTCTGGGGAAATTATGAATCAGATTGTTTTCGACATGACTTGTAGAATATGGGCTCAGAAAAGAGAGAGAGCGCGCAAGAGAGAGTTGGAGAGAGAGAGAGAGAGAGAGAGAGAGAGGGGCATGGAAAGAATCACAGAGGATTTATGATGTCTGAGCCCTCCTGTGAGAGGGCCTTTCCTCCGACAGGCAAGGAAATACTTCTCCAATCTGTCTCCCTACTGACACCAGTGTGTAACAGACACAAACAAGCCCCCCTCCCTTAACCCACCCGTGCCCCTTCACTTTCCCTGCGTCGCTCTTCATCTGCCCTGTCTTTAAATCTGTTGGTAATGATGCAGCTCATTGGAAGTGGTGAGAGCAGGGGGAAAGAGCGAGAGAGAGAGAAGAAAAATGAAGAGAAAAAGAGGAATACGTCCAGTCCCCGGAGCCTTCAGGGATTCCCGGGCTGTGGAAAAAACTGTGCGCTCGTCATCTTTTCATCCTCCTCCAGAGAGCACAGTTTCCAGGAAACGCAGGGGTTAAGCACACACAGTTTGGCGCTGACCTCTCACCTCTGATTAGCCTAGCGTAGCTGCTAAGTGGTTCTCTGCGACTCCTCCACTCAGCCTGCCAGCTTCTCGGGCCATTTTCACACAGTAGCAGCAGCAGGCATGATGCATTGCATATGTCACGTGGCCCCGGCTATTGTGGTTAATGAATAAGCAGGCCGGCATGAGCGGCAGTTCAGTCAGCGGAGCTCGGTTTCATTCAGTGCGCAAATATGCACGTGCACCTTAACGCCGTTACGTAGCTGATCCATGCTAACTAGCAACAGGCTTGGGCTCTGTTGCTGTACATGAATGCCTGCAGGCAGCGCGGCCGACTTGTTTGTGGCTTTGCGTTGTGTGATTTTAAAGCTCTGGTGCCGCTGTGAGCATAACCACTGGCTTTGCTCTTGTTTTTTCCTCCTCTCCCACAGCTGACCCATTTATGACCCGTTTTTTCTCGTCATGCCTGATATTAGAAAAGTTTAATCATTGCTGGGAGACATACAAAGAGGATTAACATTCCTGGGTCTCCTACACTCAGACGTTGCCCTTCTCCCTCCCGTTTCTCCTCTGTTTGGTCTCTCGCCCCCACCTCTCCCTCTTCCTCCACAACTTTTTGCCCACTTTCATTCCCTTGCCTGTTATTTCAGTCTATTGCTCCTTTCATAATTCTGCTAATAGTCCCGATAGCAGTCGAGCATCTCGCTGGCAGCAGTTCTTTCACCTCATCTGATCTATCCCGCTGTAAATCTAAAGGCACTGGTGTAATACTGCAGCCGGAAATACTTCATTATATTTCGAATGACAGCATCAAGCATTTTATGCCGCTCTTGTATTGCTCTTCCTCTTCCTTTGTTTGTTTGCATCCATGCAGGATATGACCAAATTGTTTGTGTTTGCTCTGGGCAGTTAAGCTGCAATTACAGCACTTCACAATGGAGGCTCCGTGAGCACTTTTTGAGCCTGAAGGCTGAAGACTTGGTGTGTGGTGTGTGGGCTCCCCGGTGCCGTGTCCTCTGTAATACATACAGGATGTGTCTGCCGTCTGTGTATACTGTATCAACAGAGCATCTGTATGCTGTCACCTACTGTACACAGGGATCTCTGTATGGACAGTAATAGCCGGGCTGTATTTCTCTTAGTAATGAGTTTGAAGAGATATTAGTGTGGTTGGAGTGTACAGCTCTGTGTCTCTTCTATCTGCAACTGATCACGTGTGCATACCTTTGCCACACACACACACACAGAAAAAAACACACATTGCAGAAGTTATTTTGTTATTTCATAACATCTGATAATATCTGACAGATCCAGGTCTTATCAGGTGTAGCTGAGTAAAAGGATGACCACCGTGCCTCTCACACACTTTTTGAGCAAGGCACCGACTCCCCTCTAACACCCTCTCCAACTATTCAGCAGTGGAATGAGTGGATAAATACGTATCAAGATAGGAGAGGATTGGATGTTTCACATGTTATGATTACGCGGTCCAGCAGCGCCAGGTGCACGTTTGACCCTTGAATGTAAAGACGGATCAACTGTCAAATCTTATTTTACAGCGTGCCCCCGTAATAACAGTTTAAAACCAATATGTAGGCTCAGCGGGCTGATTGTGAGGTGAGATCGTAACACTGATATTCACACTGGAAGCCCACTGTCTGAAAAAGAAGTACCAAATTGTTAGTGTATTTAAGCATTCCACATGTGTGGGCTTAAACCAGATATCTTTCTGCCTCAGCCGAAGAACAGGTCTAGTATTTCCAGGGTTTGTTTGATGTGTGATGCTATCTACTGGATGTATAGCACCACCTCAGCGCCGTCTACAGATTGATGAGTAGTCCGCCCGAGGCTATACAGTAGAGACTCGGCCGGCCTTTGAAGTTCTTTGTTGATGAAGTCAGCCACCATCAGTCACAGCCTTGTTACAGCTGTCCCACACCATCCTTCAAGGGTTTAAGCATTTTCTGGCTTTAGCTGTAGATCCAACTAATTTGGGTCCTCAAATAAATATTTTTATAAGCTAGACTGGTAACACCAAGCGCTCCACAGGTAGCCAAAATACAAAGTAGAACAAATATTAAGCTTTATTACTGTGTTGGGCCTCTCCCGAGCCATCAGAACAGCTTGAACTCTGGCATCTTATTCCGCAAAACTGCTGGAAGGACATGACGGTGTTTGTCCATTAGAGATTACATTATTGGGGATTTAATTGCTGTTGCTAGATGGTGGAAAGAACTGCCTTCAGGCGCCAATCCAAAATGTCACATTTAATTAGTGTTAAGAGGTGACTGACGGGGCCGTGGCATGTGGTTCACATCATTTCCAGGCTCATCAAAATCTTTTAGTGACCACCAGGGCCCAGTGGATACAGCCAGCGTCGTCCTGCAGAGAACCACTCCCGTCGACCTCAGGGGACGAACAGGGTCACCCAGATTAGCTTTGCATTTATTGATATTTCCCATGACCTTGTAGCAACTCAGTCGGTGTAAAACATGTCAGAAAAATTCGCCCTACGCTAGAAGAGAGCTGCTGTTGAAACCCCTGAAGATTTGGTTGTAAATGTGAAGTATTTAACTGTTACTTAAAAGGGAAAGGGATAAAAAAAAAAAGTGACTTATAAATATCACAATGAAACTTTATTTCACAGTTGATCACTTCCAGAAGACAATTCTTTTGTATTAAAGTTTTTTTATACTAAATGTTTTAATATGTATATGAGGCATTATTTTATTAAATACATGCAAAATTGCCATTATTTCCAGATTGCCGTTTACTGTGAACATTGGAGAAATCCAGGTTCAAAATAATTGTTTCATTTTGCTGACATATCAGAGTCAAATGTTTTTACAGAGACAAATCAGAAAATATTGTCAACTGCCTAAGAAAAAAATATTTTAATCATGTTTTAGGAGAAAAAAAAATATAAATCAAGCTGTGAATGATATATGAACAACCCCCAGCTGTGAAAACCTTCAGAATATAGATAAGAATGAAAGTGGAATATTCGGTGGATGTTGTGGCTATTGAAGTGGAAATTTCTGACTCTCATTTTGAGAAAATGTCCTTTAAAGATGTATACTGTAAACAAAAAACAAGACACTACGGGTGAACAGTGTAGGGTTAAAATAGATATTGATCACTTGCATGAAGACAATGTTTTTTTTATTAACCTAATTAAATATGTGTTAATTAGAAGCAGAATTCCTTTATTGTCCCGCAAACTGGGACATTTCTTTGCCACAGCAGCCAAAGGACAGTAATATTACAAAAAAACATAAAAATAGTAAAAAGTGAACAATAAAATAAAAAGGGAAGAAACAGAATAGACAATATACATTATCCAGAACTGAAATATATAGTTATTTCACTTGAAAGGGAATTTTGGACATTTTGAATAAAAGCAGAAAATATAATTAAATCTTCATGAAAAACAATAATAAGTCTGTAGTATATGACCTTAAATAAACCACAAAGTTTAGTAAAAACCTCCTTTGGTTTCATTTATTAGCCTTGATAGGATCCCAGCACCTATCAGGAGGCTGATGTAGAAACGAGGTTTTCAGGGTCTTCAGGTTTTATTTCAGCAGCCAGCCTCATTGTCGGTGTGCTGACCAAGCAAGTGTTAATAGTGAAATAGCTGTGTCATTAGCATTATCTCTTATGTGCTGTGGTCCACCCTTGCCACAATCTGACCCCTCTCTCTGCCTCGGCGTCACAGCAGCTTTCATCAGTCACTGCGCTGTTCTTCTCAGCCTATCATCAGCTGTCATTAGTGCTCTGAGAGGCCCCTGCTCTTACTCACACACACACACACACACACACACACACACACACACACACACACACACACACACACACACACACACACACACACACACACACACACACACACACAGGTGACACAGCACAGGCTATTCTTCAAGGTTAGACCTAAATGCCTCACCACAGGGGTCTCTGATAATATTTTAGCCACAAATTTGAGAGAATGAGAGGCATTTTATCTTTCACTCACAGGAAAGTTCACTGTAATGTGACGATGTGACACTTGCTTTATGTTCGTCTTTTGACCTTACTCGAGGAGAAACAACCTTTACCCAGGAACTTCAGCACACACCCTAATTGATTGCCATTTGTCATTGACCATGACCGGTCGTAACACACACAAACACGCAGACACATACATGTGCACAAACCCTCTTTCTGATACGATATCTCCTCCAAAGGCATCGCTTGTTGACAGGTAGCCAATAAAGCCATCATTTTCTGGAGAGAGAGGATGAAATATTGCAACCATTCTGTCTCTGTCTCACTGAATACACACATCCGTCTCCCCTGTAGTTACTTTGACAAAGACATGACCCAGTTTTTCACCCTTGAGGCCCGCAACAGGCCTTTATCATTACTGCTTCTTTCATGGTACATGCATATCTCTTCCACCCTGTCGGCAGACACTGCAGGAATACATTTCCTTTCCTTTTTTTTTTTCAAAAAACTCTTATATAAGTATTTTTAATTCTTGGAAAATGTTAGTTCGGAGCTCTCTTTAAACATTGGGCTTGCCTAATAAAACATGAGTGGTTGCATGTGCTGCCCACTGATTAAATACATCAGACATTTACATGCCGCAGTATAGAAGGGTTGCTTGGATGGAGTAGGCTGCTGCTGCTCCTCTGCCTGTTGATTTTTTCGCAGTTTAACATTTTGCATTTTAGAAATCCAACCATTAGGAGACGCACCTCAAGGAAAAGTACATTTTGCTGCTACAAACTGAACCAGTTAGCTCAGGCCTCTTCTGGGGCGCCGTCTCCGGCTGATCTGACTCTCAGAGCCCCTGTTGTTGATGTGAAAATGTGTTGGTGTTTGCTTTGGCGTGGAGGAAAACCTGTAAAAGTTTATTCTTAGCCTTTGAAAAATTAAATCAGGCAGCCGCCAAGCTCCTGGCTGTGAACTGAGTGACTGTATCGTGTTAGTGCCCGGTAAACAGAGATAAAACATGCACACACATCAGTGACAAACCTGCGCGTTAGAGTGTAACCATGAGCTTAATTGCAGGCGTGCAAAAGTGCATGCATGTGTTCGTGCTGCAGGTATGTACATGTATGAGTGCAAACTCCCTATCTATATCTGTCCATGTGTGGATGAGCCAGTGCAGCACAGTTTGAGCGTTGTTTGATGAGTTTGGCATAGGAAGCCGTTGATTTGTTGACTTGTCCCTCTACATCAACAGGGCTGCCAGCAGTAGGGCTGCAGTCAGTGAATCGGCAGAGAGAGGAGGAGAGGAGGTGAGAGGTGTCAGGGTTGCACTGTACTACAGAACTGTACTGGATCCTATTCTCACCTGAAGATACACACACTTCTGTCAATAATGACTTGTAATAATGCCACAAAGTGGCTTGTTTTATGTGATTAAAATGTCATAACTTCATTTTTGGTCAGTTAACCACTAGTTTCAGTGCAATAAAAGCTTGGTTACTCCTGATTCATTTGAAGGATTGAGTCTCATCTTACATTCCGCTCTTTCTGATCACTAATGGTTATCCATGACACTTTCCACGTGTATGTGTTCTGCATAAAATATAGACGGAGCTTCCTCTTTCCTATTCCAATGCAGAAGTGACTTAAAACTGTGTTTTTTCTCATGGCCAGCAGGGAGTGACCCCACTGGTTTCAGGTAGAAGTCTGATTGTATATAAGCTTATGAGAAAATTACCCAACTTCTCACTTGATTTATTACCACAGTAAAATATTTCCTCATGAATGTTAATTTTAAGTCTTCTTCAGTAGTAAATGTTGTCTATTTTGTAAATTAAAGGTCCCATATTATACTGTTTTTCATCAATTTCACACAACTGTCAGAGGTCCAACAACTCTGTATTCGATATGCATTGCCCCAAACCCGTCTGTGGTCCTGAATTTCAGCTGTCTAAAAGTCGCTCAATTGAGCTCTACTGAGAGCAGGCTGTTTCTGTGCTCGCACCTTTAAATGCTAATGAGCTCCTTCTGTCAACGCCTACTTGGAGAGCCTTGCCAGCTACACGCCTCTCTCAGGAAGACGATGCCTGTTATGCTAGCGGCAGCATGTGCTAATGTCATGGTGGATGTATATATGCATATCGCCGAGATCGTTCAACCATACCAGTTTGACCCAGAATCGGACCCAGAGGGAGAGGCTCCTGAAGAAGTACAGACTCTGCGGCTTCAGCAGGACGTTTCAGAATGACTAGTGTGTCTGAATAATGTTAGTTTGTTCTATGTGTTGTTACAGTTACTACCATGTAGCTAATGGCTAATAGCTAGCGAAAGCTGTGTTTGTCTCCAACACAGTCTCCAAACTCTTGAACACTGTTCGCATCATCTCTGTCTCCAGTCTGCACGTTTCCAGACTTTTTACTGTGACAACCAAGCCCCCTCGTAATATTATTAACATTAAACTCACGTCAAACGCCATTGCATAGCGGACTGAAGTGGAGCTAACTAGTTAGCCAATTTTCAGCTGACTTCACCATACTCATAGGCAACTGTTAATAATATCAAACTGTGGCGACACTTACCTGTGGCTCAGGTGCAGTTGCTGGGTCCCGTACGGTTGGGACTGATCCTTTTACGAGGGTCAGTGTCGAGGCAAAGCCAGCTTTGTACTGACCCTCGTTACTGAAGCAGTCCGATGTGAAGTGGTTAGCACACGCACAAACTTACACGAACCGTAGCCGGCGGTAGTCATTAAAAAATAAAACACAACCACTGTCTCTTCTGTTGTTCTGTAGCTGGGACAGAATATAGGCACTGATGTTGATTTTTAAAACCAACAACAGAGCAATTTAAGTGTCTAACTCTGAGCGACGACATTGTGAAACACTGCTATCTTACCGCTGGACACACCAAACTTCAACTCGGGGATGAACGACCCCCTCTCTGATATCTCCTATCACCGCGCAGAGGAGGCCAGCCTATGAAAATGATTCCTTTCGTTACCTAACGAAAGGAGCAGAATCTGAACAGCCTGTAGGAGCGCCGTTTTACCAGTGGGTGGGCTGCAGAGACCATGCAGGAATTGTTTGCTTTCCTCATTTTTGGAGTTGGCAGGCTCAGGGAGGAGCAGTTTATATATGTAGAGACCAGAGAAATGTTTTTCATAATATGGGACCTTTAAGATACCATTTAGCGTTAAAAATCAGCTGATAAATTATTGTATTCTTTAGGGCGTGACTGCCTTGTCATTGACCAGTTGCTACCATGATAATATTGGCTCAAAAGAACCAAGATGGTGATGGCTGTCATGTCGAGCTCAGATGAATGGGAGTACAAATAGAGAGATACTAAAATAACAAATACTGTGCTGTGCACCATTAGGCCATTTTGTACAATTTCATCCTATTCTATCCATTGTTCTTTCTGTGTTGCATCACTTTTGAACAATTTTTGAATTTGAATACTTGGTACAGTAAGTGCCAGAATTCTTATTATGAATTCATATTATGAATTTTTCCATATGCAGAAGAGTTTGGGAGACATGATTTCATCTCATTGTAACCGCAAAATGTTACTCACGGGAAAATTGCATTATGAATAGGACAAAAACACATGAAAGAGGCTCCTTATGTCAGTGACATTTTCAAGGAGTCGGGCCACAGCATCTGAATATTTGGACGGTGAGTGTTAGCGAGGATCAAAACCTGACGCCATCGTGCCTTCCAGGCAAAGGGTTGGTCCTCTGAGTAGCGCCAATGACACATCCAAAAAGGACAGCTCATCCAAGGCACGGGGTGGTGAGTAAACAGACTTACTGGTCAATGCCTGGTGGTCAGAATGATGAATGAATGGATGGGGACTTTTTTCGATGAATGTCATGTTGGGAGGGGGATACAGTTCCAGGAAAGGGGTCTAAGGGACAATACGGGACAAGAGGGGATGAGGTGGTGGGACGGTGTGTTTGTTCTGCAGTCGGAACAGATTACAGTCCACTTTTACTTTCAGCTCACATTCACAGCTCAGGAATCTCCCTTTTGTTTCTCCCTGCCATTCTGAATCAAAGTGCGCCACTTGAAATATGGTACCGTCCAGCTGTAGATTTCCACTCTGCAACTGCTGAGCAAGCTGCCCGTGCCTGGCATTGTAAGGTATCGCTTCGTGTGTCTCCCGATGTGTGCATGCTTGTGTGTGCTGTCGGCCAGTGACGGCCCTTTCTTTATAAGCTGGTGTTGACAGGCAGAGACAGAGGTTGTGCAGAGTGTGATGAAGGAGCCAGGGGAGTGCTCTCAGATAGCTGAAGGTCAAAACTACCAAGGGTTTCATCATCACTCACATCGACAGCACTGACCAGAAGATGACAGTGCCGCCATGTAATGAGCACGCTGAAACGGGTAAACACAGCAGCAGAGACTGTATGAATCACATTTTTATTTATTCTACCGTACAAAGAAATATGCAGATTGTCAAATAAGTAAAATCACCAAGAAATGTAATATGACATTCACAGTTACGATTTGATTAGTTTAGAATCCCCTAAAATAAAAAAAACAACAACATGTTTTTGTCACCTGATATGAGACTGATATGCTGGTCTGAGTCGTCTTTCATGGAGTCCCCCACGATGCGCCACCATGTTTCTACAGTAGCCTAGTACGGACAAACCAAACACTGGCTCTGCGGATGGCTTTTTGTGTTTTTCTGAGATCGGTTGCAATCTGCCGCTGATGAATAGCTCACAAAATCCTACACATCGTTCTTGTAATTACAGTAGTACATGTTCTCTCAAAGAACTTAAGCACAAAGTAGTATTTTTTTTAGGCCTGTAGGCAATGCTTATGTAGGCAGGTGAGCCACTTCAGATTGGAATGCTTAGTTATTGCACTTAATCTGGATTTGTGCATTTTTCGTGACTTTTCAGTCAAGGGCTCAGGAGGGCCTCTTTACAATTACAAGTGTTGCAGAGTGGGAGCGATTGTTGCATTAATGTCACCTTTTAAGCCCTTTTGAGAACCACAAACATGGGCTACATGGTGGTCCATCTGAACGGAAGGCTGCTTCTCTTGTGACTGAAACAAAACAACATGGACCTGCACAGTGATGATATATGACAGAAGAGTTAATACGTACAACTTGTACGCAGTCACAATATACTGATGTGTGACACTCTCACATACACACCGCTTATTCTAATGTAATCCACTCTGTATGCAGGAAGTTATTGCGTGTCTTTTAAGACCGCTTTTCTGTTTCACTGTATCTCTACGTGATAAATAAACCTGCTTCTCTTTTGCAAACCCCCTGCAGTCATAGCACATGCAGTGCAGGTACCGGGGTTTGTTGGAATCCATCCTATTGTGTGGTACGGTGTAATTAAAAAAGCATCGTAATGCTGTTTGCATAGCTGCACCCGAGCCATCTCAGTGACTGTGACTTCCCTGTGTCTAAACAGATACCTCATCCCTGGAGTGGGAGCAGACACTGTGAAAGGAGAGGGAGCAAAAATCTATACCATGCAGCATAATCAAATATGTATTAACAAGGAGAAAAAGGAGACACGGTCATCAAGAAAAGATACATCTATATACAGTACCTGGCCTCCAGGGCTTCAGCTTTTCATTGTTTATGAGCTACAAAATCCTTGCTCCCCATTAACTTCATCCTGACCCACCTGAAGACACAACAGCACGATATTATACTGGGAAACCCAGCAACATGGTGCTTGTTAAGGTTCTGCATGGTGATTTAAGTTAGATTGCAATATGTTTAAGCACACGAGAAGCCATTTCCTCATCCTGGTACGCAGTCCAAACGAACTCTGTCACCATGTGCCGGCTTCAATGCTTTTTCGTATCATTTAAGTTATTCAAGCAATCCACAGAGCAATGACTTCATCATCACATGATTGATGTAAGTGCTTTCAGCTGCACTTGCCTTTACGGTGTCGCCACATGAAATTTGGACAGGCTGAGGGTCTGGTCCACCATATTAGTTTCGTCTGTTGTGTTTTTTACCACATGCGAGCAGAGTTTTTAAGCTGTTAACACTCAAAAAATATCTCAGCTCGGCTGTGATGAAAACACAACACATGGGTGAACATGCTAATTTTTTGCCCCTTTTTCGGGCACGATGCAGTGATGCACTTGGAAGTTAAGGACGCTGGCTTGTTAATACTTTCCCATCCAGCTGAAACATCTCGCAGTCGGTGCTGAGTTTGAAATTACCACTGTAACGGTGTCAGTGTCAGTGCCTGACAGAAGTGAGCTGTCTCCCTCCTCAGCTCGTCCATCACCATCGTCTCTGGCAAAAACGGTGTGTCTCATTCACAATGTGATTATTAAACACTGATTTAAAGCAAGTTTAACATCTTCTGGATGATGTTTTGTGGAGCTGTACGATCAGCTGCTTTCTTTTGTTCCCTGTTGTTTCCAGTGCGCTCGTAATGACGAATGCGACGGAGTCAATTGCCTATTTTTATCTGGTTTACCTGAGATTGAGAGACCTAGATACGTGAACATGTGTGGCGTTAGTGGTATTAGCGTGGACTGAATGATGTTTGGAGAAGACATGCCATTTCCGTCTCTCTTAGAGCCTTAATGAAGCCTGGCTCTCTAAAACAGATGCAGATACAGACACAGAGATAGATTAACAGATGATAGATAATAATTTAGATGAGACAAAAAGATAGTGTCACATAGAGGAAATAAATAAAGATCTGGCCAGCATGGAGTAAAATGAGGATGGATGTTTCCGATGAACCAGCTGACCTTGTGCTTGTCTTGGCCAGAGATCAGTATGCAGAACATGTGAGGAACGCTCCATCTATGGCAGAGAGAGAGCAGGGTTCATTCCCTCCGTTCAGTACATGTTCAAGAGGATCATAACTTTCCAAAATCATGTAAGCTGAGTTGAGAGCAAAAAAGAGCAGCGTAAATCAAGTACATCTGGCTCCGGCCTGCTAGACGGTCACAAGAGCTCAGTGGTGGAATACAGAGCTGTCTCTTCCCCTGTGTCCCGTGCTGCTTGAATCTGTGTACCCATCTGCTTACTCCCTGTCCTTCTGTCTGTGTCTGCAAAGGTTTAGGACTGCAAATGACTACTGTCATTATCAATCTGTTGACTATATTTTCTAACAATTTTATTCTAGGCTCTAACGGACTATTCCCCCTTAGGGAACAAAGTCAACGCTGTTATTTCTTCACATTTTCCTGTTTATATTTTGAAAGTTTTGGACAAAAATTCTGGCCATATCTTGCAGATTGCCCCTTAGATAATCATGTAATCCTTCCAGCTATTATTTAAGAAAAAGAAAACCTTTTTCTTTTAATATGTATTTATTTTCTTTTGCCTGGTTTGTTTATTAAGGTCTTGGACTTTAAAAAGTAATTTTGGTGTCACCTTGGCCTTACCTGGAGAGGCAGACTCATCATGACATCTATATGAGCTGACAAGACACTCTTACTTTAACTTAAACACCTGTTTTTCATTGCATCTCTCAGATGTATCCGTGGTCGGACAGTTAATGTTTTGACATCCCGGGGGTACTCGCCGCCCTCCGACCACACAACTCTCACGTCCCACACTCTAAAACAACACAACTCTTCTGATGAAACATTTTCCATTGAAACATGCCTTCTCCCCTCATGCTTTCTCCTCTTGCCCAAGTGCTCTGCTATGCCAAACATGTGCTGCTCTTTTGAAATGTTGGATCATTAATGTCCATAAACACTTCAAACGCTGAAGAGCGATTGCTCTGAAGCATGCGTGGTGGGGCTACATTTGGTGGGGTTATTGTTTTAGGCAGCGGGGTAAAGTACAGACCGTTTTTTGGGCGAGCAATCTGCTCATGGAAAGGAATCAGATGATTAGGCCTGTGCAGTTTGTATTCATACCAAGGACAAATACCAGTGGGGAACATTCAAGGACTTTGGTGAAAGCAGATGAGTGGGTATTTACTGCGGGACACTTTAGCGTAAAAAAATCTTGCTCACATTTTTTCGCTCTCGCTGCATCATTTGAGCATTCAAAGCTCTAAACACATTTTGGCGAAATCCTGCGTAATCACACGAGATATGGAGCAGTGCTCGCGCCAAACCATTAATATCTCATTTTCCTTGTTTTGTCATCTCGAAAGACAGAAACAATCGCATCATTTCAGCGTCTGTGCCAAACGAGCATGTTCCTTTTCAACGGGTTGCTAACTGATTTTTGTGGTTGTATCCAATATCTTCAGTCCGGTACATGGAGGTACATGACAGATGTGTGTTTTGTTTTCTCAGTGGCCTGTGTGATGATTTCCCAGGATTTATTGTAAGCAAAGCCTGGCAGAGGAGATGCAGTGAGGTGCAGCAAAGGGTCAGGAATAATGACACAATGAGCAAAGTTATTGTCTGAGAGTGAGTAAAGCATGAACTACAGCTTGTCATTCGGGCAAGGAGGAGTAAATAAAAAGATGAGAAGAGTGAGAGGTCTGTGGGCCTGAGGCTAAATAGGGGAGGAGGATTGAAAAGCAGAACAGAAGGTGAAAAACAGGCTTATGCAGAGCTTTAAGACTGACAAAATAATGCTCAACAAGGCCCATTAAGATGGAAACTCTGGTGTAAGTAAATACAGCTTTTCTGTCCAAGTGGCGTTTAGTGGTGAAACAATAAGTGAATCAGTCAACAAGTTGCTCAACAGAGTGATTTATCAATTAAGAATGTCGATACTTGCTGGTTCCAGTGTCCTGACAAAAACTGATTTTTATTTAACGTTTTAGCGTTATTGGAAAGGTTTGGTATTCATCCCTCTGAAGAGCACCACTCACACAGTATATGTAACAATGGTCTTGTCAGTTTGAGCCATGTTAATGCAAAAGTCTTGCATATAAACATTCAGTGGGGGATAAAAAGGGTGTTGGCATGTGTGTTCCATGTTGGTCGCACAGTATACCTCACTATGTAGCGTGTCACTATGTGGCGTCAGCTTCCGCGCTAATACTGGTAGCAGTACATCACTATGTTTCATAGTCTCAGACTTGTATCACACCTTGTAGAGGCATCCGAATGCTGATGTTTCACCAAGTTCTGCATTCAGAAGCACAAATAATTCGTTTTTCGTCAATCCTTCAGTTCAAGCTTTGGGGGAACAGCTATTGGCTGTGCCAAAAAAGGTCAGAGGTCAACAAATCTGAACTTTTGGTTCACGCCTGCTTCACTGAGCACACTGCAGACATCTGCATTAAGCGGTCGCTACACAACCTGTTTTTCCACCATAATGTGAATGCACCCAGGTTTCTTGATTCTCTATGTTTGCAACTAAAAAGCCTTTTAGTGCACAATAATTACGGGACAAACTTAAAACAAACTATTTTATTCCTTCCACACTTCAATTATTATCTTTTTCAAAGTGATTCCTCTATCAGCTCATCCCTGTCTTTCCTCTTTGAGCTAAATTGTCATTCATTTTTGCCAGCAAACATTTCGATTTTGGTAAGTCTTGGACAACAAAACACACCACACAAGCCTCTCCACAGTTGGCCTGACAGGATCCAACACATTTATGCCAATTGTTCCAAAGTTGTTAAATCTTTTGTTTTTCAACCATTTGTCACTGCGGAATAATCTGCATACACTATTGGTCTAGATTGCATCCAATATGCGCTACCCAATAGATTAATCTCCATAATAATCTAAGTAAAAGCCGTCTAAGACCGTGATGTTGGATCTGTGTATCTTTGAAGAACCCATTGTGTTCAGTTCTCCAGGGCAGATGGAGGACACTTGATGGGAGAACTAGGACTATTTCCACCTAACAATAGCAGAATGCCACTCCCTGGGCCACACTGATTGTTCCGGCCTGTATGAAAAGAGACTGACAAGTAGGAGATTATGTCAATTAGCGGCCGATGTCCCAACTGATGAGACTGCCTCGTCTCTCAAGGTCTGATGGGGTCAGATTTCACAACCTTACTGCCAAAACATGGAGGCTGCTAACCCCCAGCCACACTGGAGGGCTTCTACTGTGTCCACATTTTAATCAGCCTGTATGCCCACACACACACACACACATCAACACACTTTTTCGCCTCTTTCTGACCTCCCGCTCATCCCTGCCTGACCTTGACCCCTGCTGTTGTGTGTGTGACAGAAAGAGAGAGAGGGAGGTCAACAGGTCTCCTGGGAAAACGGATTTATTTATTGGCTGATGCTTGTCTTTCCAAACGGGTGTAAATCTCCGCACCAGCCAAGTGTTTGTTCATGCACGTGGGTGTGCGTGCTTGTGTGTGTGGATGAGGAGTGTGAACTTTCTGTTTCCACTCATGTGTTTGCGCTAATATTTTTTTTGTCCGTGCTTTTGCATCCTGGCACACTTCTGTGTAAATACATGTGGATGCGTGTTTGGCCGCACCGAAAGTATGAATATATTGTCTTTGATGTCCGTGTATTCGAGGGTGTGTATGTCTGTGTGAATGTGTGTGTCTGTGTGTCTGTGTGTGTGTGTGTGTGTATGTGTGCGTGTGTGTGTGTGTGCTTTCCGTGCAGCTGTAAATCTCCAGACTGACATGTTGATTCAGTAGGGAAACAGCAGGTTTGGGACACACTGATGGCCTTCACAGATGGCTTCAGGACCCTGCCCATGGGAGGCCTTCTACTCCACCTATTAATTTATTCATTTTCCACTGCAGAGGAGACACTGAGGCCAATGTGATTGTTTCCGAGAGCCAAAGTCCCTTGAGAGCAGCTTGGGTGTTTTCTTATCCAGTCCCTTCTCCCCCCGTCATTCTTTCCCTTAGCCTCTTCTGTCCCCCTGCCCTCTTTTCACCAGGTTGGTGTTGCTGTCTGTGTGTGTGTGTGTGTGTGTGTGTGTGTGTGTGTGTGTGCGTGCGTGCGTGCATGTGTGTGTGTGTGTGTGTGTGTGTGCATGCTCTGTGGATCTAACCTTATCACCCCGGTGCAACAGGCCAGCTGACAGGCTTTGAATGTCATTGTCGCAGTGTCATTGTATCACCGAGTCAGTGTAGGACGGGGATCAGCACCAAGAAGAGGAAAAGGGCGTACCTTGTCCGTCACTTTACTTTTCTCACACCTAGCCACTTCACGCGTCTCTTGGTGAATAGCAGAGCTATCAGATTCATCAAAAGTCAAGAGGCATTGGGGAGAGATTAATTTCTCTAAGTTAGTGGAAGCAGTGGAACTTCTGTCCACTCAATTTTAGCCAAATGTTGAAAAGGTGTAAATTAATCTGCTCGCCAAGATCTCCAAAAATGACACACTTACTTTAACAACATTTAAATATTCCAAGTCTGATTTAGAATCAGAATAGCTAGATAAAAACCTTCAGGTTCACTGCCACCACCCTCTGGAGTAGCCTACTCAGCCTACTCAGACCTGCAAGATAGATGCAATCAGATGGGGGATCAGGAGTGTTTACAAAGGTGCATATACAGTATGGGGCTACCTTAAAAAAGGTTTAATGATGATTATAAAAATAAGAAGCAGTACAAACATCCATTCAATAGTTAGCTTTAATGGCATATCCTTCTGGGAGTCACAGGGGGCTGGAGCGGGGGTACATCATGGACAGATTAGGGGTTCATCGCAGGGCTAAATAGCCATACACACTGACATTCACACCGAGGCAAAGTCACCACCAATTGACCTAACCTGGACTGTGGGAGCCGATACACAAGGAGGAAACCCATGTAGACAGAGTGAGAACATGCAAACTCCACACAGAAAGGTTAAAACTCTGAAGCCTCGCTGATGTTTGAACAACCACAGGTACAGGAAGTCTGACAGTGATATTATAGGTCTGATAAAGAAATGACTGCAGAAGAAAAGATAAACATAGGTAACTCATCCACGATTTAGACGTGGTGTTGATTTATTATGACTTCATATGACAAATCTGTGAAACCACTGTTGGTGCTGTGATTGCTGTTTTTGTTTCCTGTTTGCCTGATAAACAGTGTTTGAATGATGCTGTTTTATCAATATTAAGGCAATGCTGATTCCACAATAGCCCATCGGGATCGACTGACCAATCATGGAACTGATTCCAATTAAAAGGGTTGCTGCCAGGTGGTTAAAAACTCCCACATAGACATATTGCATATCACACAATGGGATGCAAAATGGCACACTGGTGTGAACGTGATGGTTTCACAGGGAACGGCAAATCATCTCATTGACTCTGAACAGCAGTGATTTCATATCCTGCATGCACGGTGAAACGGTTGGTACATCACTGAAACAATCCCGCTTTATCATTCATATTCATCATGACAGAGAAGATTACTCAGCTAGCTGAAACTGGCTTATTAACCCGAGCGTGTATGCATGTAAGCAAGAGCGCCTCTCTCACTGTGTGTGTGTGTGTGTGTGTGCCACATGAAGAACGTTTCTCTGACTTCATTATAGGGGGAAAATGACTCCCTGGCCCACTCTGGGCCTTTTAAAAGGGAGTCTACACGGCACACTTACGCACATCAACAAACATACTCGTGAAAACACACACGTACACAACAAAACGCAACATCTTTAATGCATTTTACCGAGCAAGGCAGGCCAGGGCTCGGAGCCAGCGCTGTCCTTTTTTTCCCCATGTGCCGCTGTTTCCACCCTCCGCTCACTCTCTTCCTCTAAATGAATGCACAACTCAGCCTGTCCTCCCTTCCTGCAGACAGGTGGTCTCGAGGTTCAGACCAGAAGGATGTCTGGCTTACCATCTAATGCTGTTTTAATGGTGCCTTGTGTGGTGGGTAGAGAGAGGCAACTAATAGAAATTCTTCGGGACTCTGCTGAGCGTTATATAATGGGCTCTTTCTGTTGGGGTAGACTAGTCAAATCTGATTAACGTGGGTATGAGCATGTGTGTGCGTTCATGTCTGCACTCATGTTTTAGTTAAAAGATTACAAACTGGAACTGGATGTTGAGATTATTCCAGGTTGTCCTGAAAAAGTAACATTATCCAGAAAGTAGTAAAGATCTTTCGAATTTGCCTTGTTTTTATAACTAAACTGGTAACAATTTCAGCTTTTTTATTTGTTTAAGAAAAATGTGATTTGTTGCCAGTGCACAATACCTTGTCCAAAGACAATGAAGTTTAAAACGTCAGCAGTAAATGTCGGCTTCGGTTGTTAGTCGCCCAGAATCAAAGAGCGAGGGCTTCCTTCCAGGCTTTTACAATTCCTCTGTAATGCCCTCTCCACCCATCCTGAAAGCTGGAGCGCCTGCAAATCTAATATTGAATATTGGATCGGGGGATATTTGCTGTTCTTTCATTGTCCATAACTTATAAAAAAAACAAATAAAACCTCCATTGATAAAGAGATCAATGGGAGCATTTTACAGCCACTGGTTTCAATGTCAGTACGCGTAAAAGTAAATACGCCATAAATCTGATTTACGGGACGAGCATTCTGTCTTCATTAGCTCATGTCCCAAATGAACTTCATCACACAAGGAAAATATCCCTAACCCTTCTCATAAATTGGAAAAAAAGTAGCTACAAGTCGATCACACCCATGAACTCTCTGGGTTTAATCAAAAGAAATTGTGGAAAATTGCCAACCTAAGTAGAACAAGTGGGTGGGTGAGTGAGGGAAAGTATGTCAATGAAAAAGCAAATTACGACAGCATCTCCTGGAACGTATGGCGTGATGATGATATGTGAGCTGTTAAGATGAAGTGTGTGTGTGTGAGTGTGTGTGTGTGTGTGTGTGTGTGTGTGTGTGTGTGTGACAGCCAAATAGACAGCCACTATTCAACTGTGAAAAAGGTGAATCTTATCAGCTCTCTACAGTAGAAACAGACAATGCGCCCATTCTTCTACAGTGTGTGTATGTGTGTGTGTGTGTGTGTCTGTGAATGAGATGACCAAGTCCTTTCTGCACTGCATTTCTGTAACCAATCAGTCTTAGCGCACGTATGTTCTGATTGGACTGATTCGAGGTCTCGTTGGACGAAAGTGAGACGATGGAAGATTGTCGTCATATTCTTCCCTGCATGTGTGTCTTTTGAGTGTATTCGAGTGTGTTTCTTTGTGTGTCACTGGTCCCTCATCAGGCCCTTATTAACTACGTACACTAAGCGACCTTTGAGGAGGTGCTGATGGGTGTCTTTGGGCCATGGCCAGGTTTCTCCTCCGTCTCCTTCTTCACCTTCCCTCTTTTTACGCCCCCCTCCTCTTCCCAGTTCACTGATTGACCACATCTTGTTTTATGAAAGCTGCTCATCATGACATGTAATCAGCGGCATGAGATCTGATTCAGCTTTAAAGGAAGGGCTCGACACTTTCCAACAAAGGCTCCTCCACCTGCATGGTATTTGAATTTCTAGCTCAGCGTTGACGGTGTTTGATCGCTCACAGAGAATTTGCTGATTTTGAAGTCTCCGATAAAAGCAGGACCTGTCCAACACTCCTTTAGCAATTAACCTTGTCCCCTCTCGTTTCTGTCATTCCACAGTCTCGAGACAGAGTGCGCACTATCTCCACAATCAGCAGGAAGTAGGTCATCATTCTACTGGCGTTCACGCTTCGAACGGTGTCCAAAAGTCTCCACATTTCGGGAAATAAGGGTGGAAGACCATAAACATCACACAGTGTCACAGTCGATCCATCTCGCATTCTGGAGAACAAAGACGCCAAATTCTTTAAACTGCACTGAATTAGTTATGTGTGTGTCTGGAGTCATTAAGCTCTGGATGGTTTTGATAAAGTTGGTCGGGTACATTGCAGCCTGCTGTCTGTCCGCGTCACCCTTTTACTGTAACACTAAATACTCACTGGTGGTTTTGAAGCCCAGGCTTTGTGTAGAGCTTAAGGCCCACCATGGATCTGTAAGATTTTGGCATCGCACAAAGCGTAATTCAGGCTTCACATCTTTTTTTGCCTTTGAACGGAGAGTTGAAGGTGCAAGCGAGGCCATGTGCACTCTTACAGTCCTTTATGTCATGTTTTTTTGAGAGAACTGCTACTTAGATCAGGGACCTGTAAGTTTAATTTTCCATTATCAAAGGAAATAAGTAATTGAAAGTTGCATTTTGATTTGACTAGATCAATGTAAATGTGATTTTGGAATAAAAAAAAAATTGGAGTTTCAATGTGAAAAGATGAAAGTTAGTGTCTTCGGGCGGGCTGGAGCCAGTCACCCTGGACAGGTCGTCACTTCATCACAGGGCTGACATGTAGAGAAAAAAACACCCATTCACATCGACGGGCATCTTTAGCATGACATTTATGTGTTTTCTCAACCAAGCAAACATTTTGCCCAGGTGATGAAGTCAGAAGAGTAGTGTGCAGTTTGTGGTTTAATCACAATGATAAAGACACACATTTTGTATATGTACACATTTTAAAGAAATATCCTTTATAAAAATTTCAAATATATTTTATTCATTTACTTTTTTTTTTTTGTAAAACAAAGATGTATTTCAGTAACAGAACTACTTACAGATTAACTGATTAGAAAATATTGTCAAAGTTAAATTTTGCATCTTTTATTGCTACGGCGACAGTGAGTTCAGGTGCTATGTCTGTATGTATGATCTCTGCTCTCATACATTATACGTTTAACTGAAGCAAATCCAAAAATGTAACTACAAAAAAGAGAAACATTTGAAGAGTGATAGTGAAAAAACAGCGAGCACCAGAGACTTATCAACCCAACACTGTTGGTTCTGTCCAGAGTCTCTTTCTCTCTCTCTCTTTCTCCTCTATTCTCCACTCATTTTCAGGAAGATGTCTTCTCTGCCTTAACCTCCTTCTGTCTCCAATTGAAAAAGCAAAAGATATTCAAGTTTCCTTCTTTCAGGCCACAAAAACGGTGCTGCACAAAGTCAGTGGAAGCATCATCCAGTCCGTCAGTCTGTCTCGTTCCATCGGTCTTCTTTTCCCAGCAGGGATAAAAGGAAAAAGCCCGGTTTTCTAACCATCTAGTTTTCATCTGAATTACCTACTTTTTACATTATTAAAACATACAGTTAAGTGGATCATCTACATTTCTTTGCTTTGATGTTGTTCCCGGGAGCTCTGTGCCAGTGTGTGAACTGGCCCATTGCACAGCCCACACATGTAGCCAATCATTTCTCTGAAACAAGCCCTGCCTTCCCACTCGGCTCCCTCTCCATTCTGTCTGTCTGTAATCAATGCATTATCAAATATCTCTTCCCTCCAATTGTTGCCTCAAATCTTTAGGTTCCCATTCCTCAATGCTACTGTCTAATTGATAAAGTTGCTGTAAGGTATCATACAAGTGATTGGTCTTACTATATCAGAGGAAGAAAAGTAGAATTGTTCAAGAAGATTCTATCAGATTGCAGCAGGGAAAAATCGGATTGTGTGCTTTTGTTTGGGAAATTAAATGAAATCACCCTAATTGTTATAAAGTCTGTGGTGTCGGGCTTCTGTTATTCGGAGAAGGCTGCAGGTCTCCCTGCTCCGCCATGAATGTGTCTGATTCGTCTAAGCAGATCAGGACGATCCCCTTGAGTACCTGATTCATGTTTAAAGCTGAGGACATATAGGCTGGACCAGGACTATGTGGTGGGCCGGTAACAGATTTGGCAGGGATCTGGGGTTCAGGGACACATTATTGAAACATGAATTAGGCGGAACAGGGTGGAACGTGGGGAGTGATCGAAGTACAGCATCACTGGAAGACGGTGTGGTAGGTGGGACACTGATGGGACTTCATGTACTTGATGGCGAACTTGAGCTCCTTGCTCTTCTTGTCCCACTTGTGAATGGACATGAGCAGCAGTTGCTGGTCCACCTTGCGGCCCATGATGAGGAAGCTGGAGCCCAGGCTGTCCAGCTGGGAGCAGGGGCAGTTGGCGCCATTCTTGATGTACAGGGTCAGTTTCTTCAGGTCCTTCTTCCTCAGCACACCCTGCTTCAACACTTTCTTCTTCTTTTGTGCTGCAATCAGCTTCCGGTCACCCTTCTCCTTCTTTACCTCCTTGATTTTCATCTTGAGGGCTGAGGGAGACGAGAGGGAGAGATATTTTAACTCAGTGCAACTTTTATAAACAGATATATTTACACCCAGAGGCAGTTTATGTGTCACTTCTACTTCGAGCACTTCCGCCCTTTCTGCTTTCTGCAGGTACAGCGCTGAGCTCTGTGCTGTGCTATTTTACACCTCTCTTGAGTGTCATCAGTTAACCTCTCCTGCAGCGTATAAAAACTGCATCCTGTGTCTATGTTTGTGTAACTGACTAGGGGGAAAACCCATAAATGAAAAGGAGGACATGTTTTTGGAGCTACAACCAAAGTCGTGTGAAGCAAGTTCAAGTCAAGTCCTCCAAATTGCAAGTCAAGATGCACGGCTTCCAAATAACTACACATTTACCTCACAACTGTTGCCGAGGACTCCTAAACAACATGTACGACCATTCCCTAAAAGGACATAGCTGACCAGATATGATCATAGTACCAAGAGTGCCAGCGACAAGCATTCGGACCTTTGTCACACCGTGGTTGACATGTGAAATTGTCGCATTTTGCTAGATGTAGGCATCAATACTGCGTGGTTAGGTTCCGATACGTCAATCACATTTCATGCAGTTACGTAAGCGATGTAAGTTTACTACCTCATGTCAGGTAAAATAAGTCAACGCTGACTGTTGGTCTGACACAGGAAGCAAATGGCCTTCTGGGCATTGTACGTGTTTGATCCATCCATCCACCCCAATCTGCTCCATATACAGACTAAGTCATTCTTTATACATCACCTGAGTTCCTCCTTTGCTCCCGTCATAATAACTACACCCCATACACGCTGCTTGGATAGTTAACCTTTACATTCGTTTTTCTGCTGCGGACAAGCTGTCAAATCTTGGAACCAGTGTTTTTGCTGGAAGTCTCACAGAGTCTAAATCAAGTCTCAAGTCTTAATTTTTTGGATGTCAATCTGATTCGAGTCTTAAATTCCTGCTGTGGTTGTAACATCAGTCATATTTTTTCACGGGAACACAATCACTTAGTAGTCAGATCCAATCAGTGTCCAAAGATATGTTCCTGTATTTTTAGAACAGAAAAATCCAGAACAAATAACCATTTTCAGTATATGTGGAGTCTAGTTACAGCGAACTTCGGTTCATCATCCTAATGAAGCACTGACTTGTATCTCCCATCGCGTTCCGTGTTTATAAGATCATATTTTAACATGTGAGAGATTAAAATTGAACTGCCAAGCATTTGAAAGAGGAATTCTCTGGGTGAGCATTTTGACAGGTGAAATTAATCATGGGCCGGGCAAAGGCGCAGGGTCGGTATGAAGCATCGCTATGTGCCCGGGTCCGCTGGAAGATCGCCATTTCGCTTCTCGCCTGCTTGTCTACGGTTGCATAAACATCCCTCGGTACACTCTGATACGTATACACTACATGCGAAGTGATAGCATGTTCAGGAAGGAATGTGTGTGTTGAGCTGCCCCGTGATCTGCATCCTGTTTCGCGCGCGTCTCCTTCGCGGAGGACGTTTGTTTTTATGCGCCGCGTTTGCCTACGTGCCTGAGCGTGCAAGCATGTTTGTGAATGAATGCATTCATGTGTATGTGTGCGTCCAGTAAAGATAGAAAGGATAAAATGATTTCCCTCTCTGCGTCACTCATATTCAGTGTGCAGCGGGGGCCCACGGTGCAGCCTGGCCTGTCTCCTTGTGACAAGCTGCGCCCACGTTCTTTATACAAACTCGCTTTCTTTAAAGTGAGCGGAGGAAGCGTGGAGGTGTAGAAAACAGATGGAAACAGGAGGAGAGAGAATCGTGCCGTCATTTTGAGAACTAACAGGTTGTCTTACAGCGAGCGACCTCCCGATCAACCCGGTGTCGGCTTCGCGTCCGTAACCTGCCCGACTTTCGCCCCTCCCCCTTTCTTTTCTGCTCTTGTCATTTTTTTTTGCGCCACGGTTTCCTCGAGGAATGTGGCGAGATCAGACATCAAAAGTACGGCTGTAATAAAACACGAAGCGCAGCGTGCTCTGAGGGCGAACGCTGTCCGGAGATGAATAGGTTAGAGCGCTCACAAGGCGTGTGATCAAGCTGTAATCAGTTATCCTCCTATAGAATAACACTGTGGAGTCATTCTCGCCTTGATCTCCAAATGCATGCGTCACGGTTATCTCCGCTTCTCCGCTCATCCTCATGTCTCATCCAGTCACTTACATTAATAACCAGTAAAAATCTGCTTTCATACGTAATCATGTTTCACTCTAATGAACAGAAAGAATCTTTCTGATCCCCAAAACACCCTCATGTTGGAAGATAGAGATGTGTAATGCTGGCATTAATCACACGAATAATAAATATGTGTGATTTGGTAATGTCGTGATTAATTACGGGGATGAGCCTATGTTTTGGCCGCAGCTCAGAGTGTGAGTAACATGCACAGAGACGTATTTTAATGTTGTTGTTGGATGCGCTGTCTTGGATGTTTATTAATTTATGATTTATAAAAGGGTCATGTTCTGTGTATTCAGGACATTTTTATCGCGTGGGCAAGTGCCAGAAGTCGTATTTCGAAACTCGGTCTCTTTCAAACTTGCAGACACCTCCTCTGAGGGACAACTGCAGTGGAGAAATATCGTTTTCGGAACCCGTCTGGCCACATTTCATTTTCAATTACACTTTTCTCACTAATCGGTTCAAGAAACATAATCCATGTTCTTCACGAGTCTCCGAGGGTTATGAGCTCTTTGTCACCATTTCTAGTTCAGTACTCAGGATCTCATGACCAGAGAGAATAGACAGCAGTATATCATTAGCTCTAAAGACCGGGCCAATCATCCATGCAAGCAGAAACTCAGCTGCTGTGGAGCACGATGGGCCAAAAGCCTCGATGAGCAGAAATAATGGAATAATTAAGTTTTGGCTCGGTGTGCGGGTCATTACCGTGGTGAAACTGAAATACTTGGAAGCAGAAAGTTGAGAAAGTAGTGTTGAATGGACTTTGGGGAGGGAGAGCCGTTCGATTAATTTATCAGTGTACGAGAAGAAAGTGGACACACTGGCAGAGGGAATAGTGCGGAATGAATGTGTTCGGCTCGCTCATGTCTGAGCTCATTTCGACCATTTCCTGCAAATACTTACAAACATGTGGCTTAACGGAAGAGGGAGATCAGAACAGAAAACAATACATATTAAAGTATCTTCACGTCGGCCGACAAGAATGAAAGTGAAAAACAACTGAAGTGCATAATATGTGAAATGTGTTTAAAAGTTAGCTGGTGTTAGTGTTGTACAGTATTTAGCTTTCATTTTTAATTTCCGTTTTTTATATTAGTAACTCATGCAAGAAGTGATTTGTGCTGAGGTTTTATCATTCTGTTTTTATATTTTCAATTTGCACCCAATCCCCCCGATTGTGATGGTGAAACTTTGAAGAAATCTTGGTATACAACATGCAACTGAAACGGAATTAACGTATAAATAATGGCTGACATAACTCGTATATACGCAACATGTTGCTGAACACCAACTAAAGCTTCTTTACTGAGAGATGAAAAATAGCGGCAGGATTCAAAGTCTTATCGCTCCACACATCTGATGTCACCTTCCTCACATTAATACATGAAACAGATCAGAGGTCAGATTTCCAGATTGCTACATTGCTTTTTTACCGTTTGAGGTTCAACCGTCACCTCACTCGTTACTTGATCTCTTTGTGCCCTCTTCTTCTGCAGTAGTACAATGGTTTTCTGTCTGGAGAGTTGGCGGCACCGCTTGCTTATCTCGATGAGCCAACTCCTAATAATTGTGGATGGAAATACGCATGCACTTGCATTTTTTCTTTCGCCAATTTACTTGAAATTTAGTTAAAAAATTGCAAAAACCTTTGGAAGGAAACCTGGCTTATGAATGGCGTGCACAGCACAGTCCTGCATTGTTGCTGGCTTTGTGAGTCACCTACAAGCTCACATAATCACGTTGAGCAGGCTGCAGGTTCTGCACAAGAGGGCTCTATCACTTCCAGACTAGCTTCACACATGCTAGCCTGTGCTGCAGATGTTGAGCCGCTGATGTCGCCACCCGCAGGCGAGGAAGGTATACCTGTCGCCTTTATATGTAGGTTTCACTCTTTTTCATTTCTGGTACTTACCGAAGTCACTGGCGCAGTAATGTTCCATGATGTTGTCCGCTTTCAGCTCATTGTCACACGGAGGGCACACTTTGGACACTGAGAGGACAGAAACATAATTCATCATTAGTAATAATATATTAAGGCCAGATTAGCGAATAGCCAACGGCAGAGTTGAGGTCACTGTTAGTCAAGTGCAGTCAGCAAAACCAAGGCTGTGTCAGTATGAAATCATTAAGGCCTGAGCACTTTGGAGGCACTTATTTGCGGCCCCCCTCCTCTTGTCAGAGGCTATTTGCTGCAGTGCGAATATACAGTCCAGCAGGCTGACTGATGTTTGCCCTGCAATTACACGGGACAAAATGTTTTTATTCTGACCCTTGTATATTTTGGTGGTGCGGGCGTGGTCTTGGCTGTGCAGAAAGGTAAACTCTGCTGCAGCAGGAGCAGCTCAACATGGCGAAAAGTGATTCAGTGCGCACACACGGCCAGCAGCACTTAGGCCACACAGCAACCCACACATTGTGAAACAGCGAAGGGGAGACCGAAGCAGCGAGCTCAGTTTATTTTTAAGTCAGAATTTATGGTCATGTCTGCCTTTCTCAAGAGCATGTTTAACTTTGATTTGGGTCTGTTGATTGTTTTCGTGCACCTACGCCGTGGAGATACAGCCTGAGAGAGAAGTGTAGGCCTCACATGAGGCCCTTTTTTTTGGAATATTACTGCAAAATCTTGCATGTTGCATGTATAAATTAAAACTGACAAAAATATGCTTGGATGCGACTCATTTTCAGAATGTTTTCACTTCAATCACACTCCACTTACAAAAGACTTGCTTTCAAAGCGTTCGGTCTGCTCTTTCTCAGACGCACAAACATGCTTCATAATCCCTTTCAATTTTCTCCAAAGGCTCTTCAATATAAAACTTTATTATGACAATCACCGCCTAAACTCCATGTAATCCCGGAGGGGCTGGTTCGAGCTCCGCACATTTAATATCAGACCACTCATCCACTGAACAGAGCCTTGTGCTGATGGAGAGACCGGGGTATACTATTAGAAAGGGTCAGGGAGGGAAGGATGTGGCAGACATCTCCCCCGCACCACATATATGTTTACACCCAGAGGGCAGAGATATATCATCAGAGAAGGACAACGGCGCTAACCTTCTGCAGCCTTTTTGAGGACAACGGCGTCTATGGGAGCTACATTGTTTTTATGTAACATTCAAAATACGTTCTGACCTCTACCCCCAAACGCTTGCTGTCCCCCTTTTCTTGTGTGTCACACATTTGCAAACGCACAGTCACGCAAACGCACACAGGATTATCCTCGCGCGGTCCAGCCCAGGCCCCCGGGTTAGGAGTCAGGGTTCAAAGGTTATCACCCCAGCCCCAACCTCAGCGTCTGGCTAGATAATGAGAGGGGTCAAAGTTTAGCATGCTTCGCTGCTCGGGTCATGGGGAGGTGAACCCCCTTAACCACAACTGAGCGTGTGTGTGTGTGTGTATGCGCTCGTATGTGTGTTTCGGAGGGAGCTGAACCATGTTCTTGTGGAGTGACTGCCAGTTTTTCCTCCTCTGAGGGTTCCCATGCTTTCGCAGGCGAGAGACCTGCGAGGCCTACAGGGGTCAGGCCTCTAATTGTCTGGTGCTGACATGAGGACTGAGACAAGAGCACGGAAACGCACGCGCACGCACACACACACGCACACACACGCAGATCAAGAGTTGCCAAAACTCTGGATTTGTCTGTTTTGAATGATTCCCTTGAAGCTGTTACGTCTTATTCAGGCTCCACGGTAATTCACTCTGGTTTTCACAGGGGTGGTATGTTGGCAGGAGGCCCAGTTGCGTGGATGCCAGAGCATGTGTCAGGAGAAAGCAGCCCCCTCCACGAAACTTAGTTGAGCTTGGACCGAGAAACCGCCATTTGGATGCTGCCGAGAAATCAATTAAGCGGCGGCTGCCCTCATCACGGTCTGGTCTCTGTCGGGGGAATCTCGGTCATGTTCTGATGGGAATCACTGCCGCATGACTCCATGTGTTTTTTTTTTGTTGTTTGTTTTTTTTTCTTTCCTGGACACATTTCTACTCAGCAAATATTTTGACATTAGGTCATTAATGTGTTTTGCCATCATCTCAAAGCAGTTTAGGAATTTTCTATTACCGCGGCATGTGATTAAAGCATGAGACTTATGTTCTCGCTCTGGTTGACTTTGGACTTGACTCCGTCTTGTGTGCTGCTTTTCGTCTTTTGCGCGCTGGTTTATCGCAGAAAGTACAGCACTCCCAACAAGTGTCGTCTTTTTTTTTTAATATTGTCTCTCAGCGCTGCGGATGAAGAGGGTGGGAGTCGAGGACTGAGGATTAAGAGGAGAGAGACGATGGGAGCGATGGTGAGCAGGGAGGTGGTCTGCTGGAAAGCCCTGCTGTTAATCTTCAAACGGCAAGCCAGAGTGGAAACGACGTACGGCAAGAGTCCAGTAATTTAAGTGCACAACTTCACTTAGTCATAGCTCTGTGGTTCATATCACTTTCTCCAATTTTGTTTGCTCTCACATGCTGTATCTTCTGCCTCTCACCGGCTTTTTCTCCTCTCTTTCACATGAACGGTTTTTCCATCTCAGTATTTTAACAAATTAGAGAGATTGATGCCACAAAATATCCTCAGTCATAGAAAAGCTTCTTAACATGCTTTTTTTATTGTTACTGATAAAACTAGAAGGTCCCAAAGAAGTGTCAATGTGCACCAGTGTGATATGATGTCAGCTGTGACCTCCAGAAATATGACAGCACGGTGATGATATCATCATTGCGATTTTGTTGTAATCAGTTGGTGCTGAAGGAAATTGCTCCACGCATAATTTTACGGTTTCAACAACGTAAATTACAGCCATCCCTGAAAGAGCAGAAACGCCTTGTTTGCCCGACCACAAATTATCCCTAAAAGACTCCATTTGTCATCACATGACATTCAAGAATCCCTCTCAGTCACTTCAAACATTCTGTTGAAAACACAAACACTGTAAATCACTTTTTTTTATGTTTGCAACACTTCACAGATCTGGGTACAGAATAGACTTTAGAGTTTGACAAAAGTGACACGCAGCTGCTCACTTTCTCTCACACGGCTTCACACAAAAGATCCGACGCTGTCGTCGTGCGATCCCGCAACGTCTTGTCCCCCCTCGTCCCCCGCTGCGTCACGGCGACGTTCATGGGAAGAGCGTTCCGTTTTAAAGTATGCGGCGGGTCACTGTCCCATGCCTCATTTGGGCCCTTTAAGTTCCGAGCAGCAACACTTATGACATAAAACGGTACTGTGCCGGAGATGAAATGGAGCGTGTGATTTATGTCGGAGGGCCTAACATCTGTTTTAATGCGGCATGCAGACAGACAGAGGTGGACTAAAATGCAGCCCGCAGGCAGCCCCCGGGGCCCCTAAAACACAGCACGCTCCTCGCATCTGTAGGAATCCTATACAGAAGAGAAAATACATTCTCAAAAGGCCGAGGCAGTCTTCCATGCACGGAGCATTGGATCACATTTTCCCCTTTCATATAGCAGCCAGGGCCACATGAGTAGCGCCCATTGTGCTGCCGGGGACCTGACAGTGCTGCCTGTCTCCTTTAGCGCGGTTGTAACTTACACTAGCCGCATCAATGAGTACGGCGAGGACAGACAATATCTTTCACACCATGCAATTTCAACGACTTTCACCGGACAACGTGCATATTGTGTTCAAGAACATGCAGTTTGAAGTTATGGAGTTTACCCCTGCACTTAAGCAGAGAGCGCAGAATCCAATCCACGCCCCTGATTTGCCGATGCTGACAGTGGGCTCATTAACAGAAGAAGGTGGAGGTGATGCGTGGCGTTAACTGTGCTCTGCCTGACAGCCTGAGCTCAGCTGTGCTTTTTCTTTTTTTGTTTTTTTTTCCCCCCGCTCCTTGTCTTCCCTGGTATAAAATCTACAGACTTGAATTCACATAATCACACCCCATGGGCCCCACACACGCACACACACACACACACACACACACACACACACACACTCACACACACACACTCACACACACACACACACACACACACACACACTGATCCCCTCAGGCACAAATGCCAACACATGCCAAAAACTACACACACACCCACACACACATGCACAACCTGAACTCAGGTGGTGTTGGTGTTGGTCTCAGTTTTGGCGATGACAGAAAGGTGGAAAGTGAATCTAACTCTGTACTGTTAGTTTCCACAGGAGCCCTCGAACCGTGCTATATCATGTAATTGCAGAATAGCTCAGATAGCATCGGGGCCTCCCGGACAGGGAGAGCAGCAGGTAGCGCCGCACTTAATTCCTGCGATTGATCCAACTTCTTCAACTTCACCTGGATTACCACCAGAGTCCTCACATGATCCTGTGTGAAGAGGATCCTTCATGTGCTTGGACACAGAGGATTCCCAGGAAACTCACTTCTAACAGTTCTTAGCTGAAATTCTTTCATTTTTATTATTGCTGGCTGTGTTTGTCTCTCTCTCCCTCTCTCTCTTTGTGTGTGTGTGTGTGTGTGTGTGTGTGTGTGTGTGTGTGTTCATGTGTGTGTGTGTGTGTTTTAGAGCCAAAAGCTTGTCCTCAGGATGGCCTCATCGGCACATCTGAGAATCTCTGGTTCTTAACAAAATGTCAGCGACTGAGCCTCCAGGCTACAAGTGATATGAGTTCACTCTTGGTTTCAAAAACACACACACACACACATCCACACACATACACAAGAACACACCCGAATTACATTTTCAAACTTTTAAATTTTTGATTCATTCTTTAAACATTTAACACATCTCGTCTGCTTCTCGCTCTGCATAAGACTGCATTAGCTCAGCGATCCCCTCCACATTTGTTCACTGATCTCGCACCACTTTCTGTACTCTAGCTGCCTCTGATCATTATTTGATTAGATAAGATCAACAAGCAGCTGGCCATTTGAGGGGGTGACAGATGAAGTTGAAGCCGCCTCCTTCACAGGCAGCATGTAGAAAAAACGAATGAGTTATTGCTCTGTAAAGCCAAAATGTCACATAGTTGATATCAGTCCTACAAAAACAGAGCAGCCATTTTTCCTAATGGAATAAGTCGGTTCCGCATGAATTCACCAGAGGATCCTCTCGTGATCTTTATTTTCCCACTCTTTTCTGTTGATGGTTAGATGTCAGCACGCTGTGAGCATTTACTGATAAAAAGCAAAGATATGTCGCACAACTTGAAATAATTTTTAGTGTCTTAACAGCTTGAGTCAAGGAAATCACATTCACTATATATATATATATATATATATATATATATATATATATATATATATATATATATATATATATTTCAATTATAGAATATATATAGTTAAATATTAACATGCAGGAACACTTCACTCTTAGCAGATAAGAAAGGGCAATAAACGGTTAAAGGCTAGAAGTGGAATAATGAGAATAATAAAGCGTTTTCTCAGGGCCTTTATTGAAAGCAGACACTTTTTATGCTGCAGGAAGCAGCTTCTCTCTCATTCTATGCACCGTCTGCCTCTCTTTGCTCTCCCGCTTCCCTCTCCATTCACTCCTCTCCATTCGGCTCTCTCAGGGACAATCAGACTTTAGCCATTCCCATTCTCCTCCTGCGTCTCTTGTCCTGTCATGTCGACTAATTAGCGGGGAGCTCGGTAATTGGCCTCCTAGCTAATTGGCCTGCTGGCTGCCAGACCCAACAAAAGCGTAGCAGGCCGGGACACAGTGGGGACTGTCCCCCCTTCCACTGTCTAAAGACTCTCATCAACTCCCTCTCTCCCCCTCTCAGGGCTGACTGCTTTTGTGCAAGAGGCTGCTTAAGTAGTCACACACACACACACACGCACACAAACACACACACACACACACACACACACCTATTCCTCTCCATTTAGTTCCCACTCACTCTCTCACAGCTCACTATTGGCCTATTTGTCTGTTCTCTCGCTCACATTTAACTTTTTTTTAATTTCTTTTGTGAATCAGATCTCTCAGAAACCCCACTGTAGTGATTTTCCTTCTTTTTCCCCCCATCTTGAGTTCATTTTCTTCATTTACACTCACTGGCCAACTTGTGAGCTGCATGCATGACAGCTTTGAAATCCACTCAGTTGTGAGATTGATTGATTGTCTGCTGATGGATGTCTGCTGATAAAGGTGTGTGTGTGTGTGTGTGTGTGTGTGTGTGTGTGTGTGTGTGTGTGTGTGTGTGTGTGTGTGTGTGTCTGTCTGTCTGCATGCGTGTGCGCGTGTGTCGCCTTTTCAGGTAAGACGTGTTTAACATAACAGTCCATTAATCTTAACTCAGGGAGCGATCTGGCCTCCGGAGTCTCTCAGTCTCCTGTCTGTCTCTCTCAGCCTGTCTCTGTCCCTCCCTGAGGCGTATGCAGATGGCAGGGAGCCGTCCTCAACCGTCCACTTACTCGAGAACTTTCCCCCTTAGCCTCTTCCTGCTCTTGTCTCCCTCGCTGACCTCCTCTGGATATTCTCTCAATTAAACTTTCGTCTGTCATTATCGCAGTGCGAGGGAACCTTTTGAGGCTGACAGGCTCTCACTCTGCAGGCTCTTGAACGCTCATTTGTCTTAGTAAATGTTGCTGGATAAGGTCCTTATATTTTACTCTTTTTTTTCATCCTTTCAGAGTTTTTTTCTTTTTTTGTATTTGTGTCCACACAACACATTTCACAATGTAGCAGTGATGTCATCTTTTTGTCTGACAATTATTTCATTTTTTAACCTTGATTACCAAAACAACAAGTTGCAGCACGCTTTTTATGCTGGAATTTTTCACTTTTTTTAATCAACTCAACTTCATTTAGGATGCCGTTACCTTGCTTGCCACATGACATTTTGACTTTTGAAAAGAACACTAGAGGTTGTGCAACATTTTTATGCTAAAACAATAAAAAAACACATTTTACCTATTGCAAAAAAACATAATTCAAGCTTTTGATCAGTGAGTTCTTTAGTAGCCACACTCATAGTCAAATTAGTTACACTATTGTGGACTTTTAACCTATATGTGTGCATCGATGCTTGAATGAGTTGGTGTGTTGGAGTGAGTGCACGCAGCTGCCCTACCTGGTGGCTGGGTCGCGTGGTTCCCAGTGAACTGCATGGGGATGCAGAGGTCGTTATCAATTGGAAACTTATCGCAGGTCAGCATCTCCGGCCAAGGGAAGCCATAGGTCTCCATCACCGGAGCACAGCTGTCCCTCACAGCCTCACACAGCGAGCGGCAGGGATAGATGGGCCGGTCCAGGCACACCGGTGCAAACAGCGAGCACAGGAAGACCTGGGTATCAGCGTGGCACCGTTTGGCCAGGAGGGGCACCCAGCTGCCCGCCTGCTGCTTCACCTCTGGCATGGTCTCGTGGTCCAGGAGGTTGGGCAGCCTCATCTTCTTGTAGCCCACATTGTGGCACAGGCGCAGGTCAGCTGGTATGTCCACACACTGGGGCTGCTTGGTGTAGAAGCGGCCATTGTGGAAGTTGTCCGACTGCCAGCTGTAGTAGTCGTACTCATCTGCGGCCGAGACGGTGAAGAGGAGGAGGAGGAGGGAGAAGAGCGACAGGCCCAGTGCCAAGCTGAAGGAGCCCTGGGTTAATGCCCACCTGGGGCTCTTTTGTCCGTGTGCCATGCCTCTCTGAGCCCGAACCAACAATTCAAAAAGGTTGTATCCAAAGTCTCCAAAGTAACTCAGTGAGGACAAAATGCCGAGAGAAGAGAGGAACAAGTGGGGCAGGCGTACAAGCTGTAATCCCTTTCTGTGTCCTGAGTATGGACGCGGTGGATTGGAAACAAAAGTGTTTAATTCCCTTCTTCCCTGGAGAGTCAGCCCTCTAAGCCTCCCTGAAACACCTCCCTGTGTGTGTGAGTGTATGTGTGTGTGTGTGTGTGTGTGTGTGTGCCTGCCTCAGGTAGTGGTGTGGGTAGGCAGCAGTCAAGGAAAGGTGAGCACACACGCAGGACTGCTTACTTTTCTAACTTTCCCTGTTCACAGTTTCTCACTCTCCTTCCCTCTCCCGCTCTCAGCACTGTCTCCAGCCCTCCCCTGCTCTCTGTCTATCAAGTCTGTAGCTGTAATGAGGAGTACCTTAGGTTTTAAGAGGCAGTGGTGGCTGCTCTCTGTGGCTGCCTGCCCTCCTAGCAGGCTCCCAGACCACTCACCTCCCTACTGGCCTCCCCTGCTCTCACTCACAGGAGCCTCGGCCAATCAGGAACTGGGGGGAGGCTCCCACTGGCCACCAGGACACTCCTTCTACCCTTTATCCTCTAGAAACCCCTCCTCTGAAACAAGTTAACATAAGAGAGAGAGAGAGAGGGAGAGGACAAACTATGGCAAGTCTCTCCAGCTGCATTTTTATGTTCATCTCTTGAGTATGCGTGGTCAAAAAAAACAAAAAAACTACCGAAAACACACCGAAAAAGACGCTGGGTTCGTTACACATTGTTAGACATCTCATCAGAGTCTGAACAAGCTCCCCTGCACATAACTCCATACATAACAAATGATGCCTGCTTGCCTTTCAAGCCTGCTCACTTCATTAGCTCAAAACAGTCTGCTTCTGCTGGCAACAGCAGTGAGAAAAAACCTACTCACACACACACACACACACACAAGCACAAATGTAAATGAAGTTCCAGGAGAAACGAGTGAATGAAGAGGGTGAGAAAGAGCTGCAGAGTGTGGGCTGAGCAGCTCACAGGTGGCTAGGTGGATTGCCCGCTCGATGGGAGTTATGCTAATGTGTATGTTGGTTGTGAATAGAGGCACGCTGCCCCTCTGTCTCTTTCTATCAGTGCCACTGACACAGTGAGGGCCTTCGCCTTGGCAGAAGGGTCACATTGGGATTCAAAGGGCTGCAGCATTGTGAGCAGGATGTGGGATCGGTGGCTCACACGGAGCGCGATCTTGCATCTCGCATTTGATCTACGTCACGCATTAATGCTTGTGCCCGTGTGAAAGAGCCGTAAATGCAGGTTCATACAAACGACTGCAGAGCGCTTTTGCCCGCGGGATTGTCAGGACACAATCTGCGGCCAGATGCACTAAAGATGAAGTAAAAAGACATGTGATTTTGGATTATTATTATTGTCTCTATGTGGCAGTACAAACAAGGAGACTATGAGAGCGTGTGTGTGTGTGTGTGTGTGTGTGTGTTTTGCGAACAGTTGGAGGTGTATTTGGATGAGAATCAGGCACGGTATTGTTCTTCGCCTGTAGCGTAGAAGATAAAATTCCAGAAACAGCAGACGGTCCATAAAATCTAATTCAATAAGATGAAATCGAATAGATAAAAATGCGGTCCAGTATCAAGAGACCAGAACACAGTCCACATTATCCAAGCACATATAGTTTATAGTATCTTGACCACACTTTCACTTATTTCCAAAGCCAGAGGATTATGAATAAGATTGCCGCATCGCCAAACCACCATTTTTCACTTGAATATGGAGTTGAACATGATTCAGCCTTATCTTCCCCAGCTACAGCTCATACCCCTGTTGACTTATTGGTGCGCGCAGACGCTGCCGAGTGATTTCTCTGGGAATGGAAACGCCGCCAGCAGAACAAACATGCTCAATCATCTCCCGGAGAAGTACCTGCGATGTGGAAAGATGAGATGGAAGTGAGCTGAGGTCAGCCCTGAAATGTCGTCATCACATCATTTGGTGGATGTGAAGTGCTGTTTTGGTTTGAAAAGTTTGTAGCCAAGGCTAATTGAGCACGTTTCCTCGCCCCTTCTCTTCCATCACTCTGCTCCTGCTATCGTTCGCCAAGGCGTTTTGTTATTGGCAGATAGAAACAAGCGCCGCTAACCTTTGCACCACTGCTAATCAATACTGCGCACGGCTAATAATCTGTGGACCTTACTCTTTCATGAGGGGCTGGTGAGATTGTCACTGTGCACACCTCACTATCTCTGTGACGTGTCTCGCGTGCACGGTGACCTATTTTAAGACCGCTAGCGTTTCCTCCTGATACAGGCACAGTGTACTGCCTTCAAGACGCTAACAAAAGTGTCTTTCATGGTAATCAATCAACAATGGTTGTCTCCTCTTGTTCTCCTTCCCCTAACTGGCCCCTGTGGCCACCGGCCAATCAATTCCACTCTTCAGTTTCCAGCCCCGTGATTGGAGGAGAGCTGTAAGATTAGGTCCAGCCTGTATTGTTGGGCCTAAAGGTTTAGCATGATTTGAAAAGAGTGTCTCAGCAATTGTATGTGTGAGTGTGTGCGTGTTTTGGAAATGGCGGTGGTGGGTATGGGTGGTTGTGTGTGTGTGTGTGTGTGTGTGTGTGTGTGTGAATACGTGTGTGCATGTGCGTCAGGGAGTGTCTAAAAGGGAAAGGCTGGGGTGGGCGAGGTGGCCAGCCGCCCAGTTATGCCCTCCATGCAGAGTTTGAATTCCAAACCACACAAGAAGATGGAGGAGACGATGTGAAAGAAGACAGACGCGTCCACACGCTGAACCTGAAGACAAACTGCAGAAATCTGTCTTCTTTGTCTGCCGCTCACAAATCTGTTACTTCAATTTGACTCAAGCCAGAGTAAATAAAAGTTTATGGCTCGCTAAAATGCATATTAGATACAGTATGTCAAAGTGCAGTTTTTTTTAAAGGAATCTGTCTGTCAGAGAGCAGACATCCGTGCAGAGTTAGGTAACCACATTGTTCGACTAGAACATGCATCCGTCATGGAGGAGGATGTGCAGGGCTTTTATCCGCGCAGCAACAGTTATTTCGCCACGAGTAAACCGCCCCCACCTCCTCACCGCACACACCTCTCGGCCTCGCAGCGCAACAGTAGGGATAAGCTTGCAGAACTGTCAAAACATGGGTGAAACACACAGACAAGTGTCTCCCGCGAGCAGTTGTGTTCACTTTTTCTCTCTTCATCCGTCTCGCGCACACGCTGCGACTGGAACTGCAAACTGTGGGGAGGCACAACCACTGAAGAAGCCACCACAATAACACCACAAGAGGAATTACTCAGACTTTAATTAGCCGGATCAGTCTTTTAAGCTGCAGTTTTATAGTGAGAAAAGTGCAGTAACTAAGACTATGTTTGTCTTCGTGTTACGCATTAATACAAGGACTGAAAACCACTTAATGTAGCTTCCACTGTTTGATTTATTCCCTTTAAAGCAATAATCCTTTTAACGGAAAGTGCTTCGATCCCTCAAACTGAGCTGTGCACTCTTTAAAATCTATGATCTGAAATCCAGCATGAGCAATTAATTCTCGTTGGGTCATCTGCTCCCCCTGCCTGTTAGCTGTGTCAGTCAGTCTGCAGACAAACAAACAAGCAAAATAAATCAGCAGGGAGCCTTCGTCTTCCAAGAGAATGTCCCAGAAAATGTTTTAAAAAAAAACAACAACTGACAGCTTGAGTGACACCAGGAAATATCAGGCTTGTGCGGTATGAATGGTTTCTACCTCCGTCCGGGCCAGGAGTGACTCCGTCAGATGGGACTGTTACACATAGTTGCTGAAATGTGATGAAATTATGTCGGAAGACTTTAGCACCACACAGTCACATAGTGCTACACCCGCAGATGTCTGTCACGCCTGGCAGCGCTGGGGAGATGTGCTGACAAGTGTTTGCTCTCCCTGTCTTTGGCCCTCTTGCGCACAGACTCACGATCGGCCCAAGCATTTTTTTCTTTTTCACTGTTTGTTTGTGTTCCGTCTTCATTCCCGCTTCTCGTTCAAGTGTCGGATGCGCCTCCTGTAGACGTCAGGGCCGACGTGCGGGGTCAGAAGGTACATTCAGTCACACCAACAGACAATGTCACGATCTATCCTCTGCTGGCCTGCCACACACACTCAGGCACACACACACACACACACACCTCCCTTCACTGTCAACTTAAACCCCTCACAACTGGCTCCAGCTCCCCCCTCCCCAATCGTGTCGAGTCTTTGTAAAGGCGCTTTCACCAGATCACCGTCATGGAACCCAATGTAATGAGACAGAGAGGAGAAAGGATACCCAAACTGGGGCGGAGGGCATTTTTTTGAGAGTGTGTGCATTTGTGTGTGTGTTTGTGTGTGTGTGTGGCCAACATCTAGTTCAAGTGAAAAAAAAAAACAACAACCTTTGAGTGATGGGAGACCTTGACTGAATCTGGCAACACACGTAAACATATAAACACAAGCAGCAGCAGCAGCAGCAGCAGCTGACCTCCGACAGGCTGTTATTGTAATTCAGGGAGAAATGATGACTCTTGTCAGCATTTCGGGTAAAACTTCCTACCACGGTGCTAGAATTCACACAATCAGTGCTTGTGTGTACGCGAGAGCATGCTTGCATATCCACTTCAATATCGGTAACATGGAAAAAATGTGTTTCCTCCTACAGGGATACGTGTAGGTGTCAGCTCCAATCTCGTCAGTCAGCTCATTTTTAAGCAGCGCATGTCGAAAGTTTGATCCCCGAGTCTTGATTTTTATAACCGCGTGTGAGGACGGATGCACCTATGCACTGCTTAGAATTACGTAACTATTTCAGCTTAAGATAACAGTTTCAAAATCATTTTTGATGGTACACTGACTCATAATAAGGAGAATGGTGCCTCTGTCAATCCCTCTCAGTGCCCTGAATCTGGGTTCTTGCCCTGTCTAACTTGGGTGAGCAGGGTAAATCTCCCACAACACAGTTAAACAGCACTGCAGTGTGCACCACCGACCATGTTGTTTAAATTGAATCATTTTTTATACTTTTTTCTGGTTTCCTTTACACGTCCTCTGGCTGCTCCGCGTCAGTTCTCTGGTCTTGCCAACGTTTCCTGATTGACAGCTGAAGCAACTGTTAACTGCTGGTAAGTGTAGCTGGCATTAGCTAGGTAGCCCAATTAGCCGTACAGCTAGCTGACACTGCCCAAAACGCACTGAGACCTCAGAGAAATGGTTAAGTGTGTTAACACTGCAAGCACAGGAGCCTCAATTGGCGTCATGGCAGGAGCTAAGGGACTGTGGCAGATGTCGATGGAGAAAGCTAACAAAATATAAAAGAGAGTGAATGTGAAAAATTCGCTTTTACAAAATTGGGCAAAATAAGACAGACGCCAAGCTGGCCAAGTGCATGTGCAACAGCTGTCCATATTTACTGTGCCACACTGGTGTGTCAGTGAATTGTAATCCAAAACTGTAGGGGTGCCAAACTGCAAAGTACAACACTTTAACTGCGCAGTCGGCTCGTGTGGCAAGAAATGAGATGGGAGCGGAAAAAAGATGAGAAGGTGGAAAATGTTGAAAAGTCGATGAGAACAGTCGCATCGACAGTTCCCTGACGAAGCGCAGTCGCCGAACATTTAATCGACTTTATTCATCGAAAAAAAGGAAGCTCTTATTGACTGATCTCACTGACTTCATTACAAGCTGGACCGAGTTGAGAGGGTACCTTCCCCCGGTGACGACTTTACCGCTCGATCTGTGTATTTTTAAGAAAATGGGATGGGACCACTTCAAAGTAGAGTTTTTTTTATTCGTTTTTCAGAAATGGACAGAGGTTCAGCAGAGTGCCGGGCGGTGAAACTTCACTGTACTGAGATGGAGATTTCCTTCTTTGCAGGGGAATTACAGTTTGAACGCCCAAACAAACCACCAGGTCCAGCTGAGTAAGGCTACACTCACATAATCAGATATGTAAAACAAATAAATGTGGGGTTCAATTCGAAAAGGTGATTTATTTAGATAAAGGAGTCCTTTTGAAGCTCACCATGTTCCTCTTCGACCCCGGCCGCTTGACTCACAGCCTTCATGTGAGCTACTGTACAGCGGAGTGTTTGAGCACAGCTCTCATAGCGAGTCTTTGGTGTTGTTCCAAGTGTTACTGTTCGTAATGTGAACCCAAAGTGTGAGCGAGTTGTGTGTTTAGGCCTGCAGGATCCGCTGTGATTTATGAGCTGTAGACTCCATTTGGTAAACACTTTCCTGTCACCTGATCCGTTCGCTGCTATCTATCGATCCATCGGCCCGTCTTTTAACACGCAATCCCAAAGATGTCAGCGGGGACAGTGAGAACCCATTTCTCCTCTCCACGCTATCTCCGCATCTTTTTGTTTATGTGTGTGTGATATATGTGTGTGTGTGTGTCCACTTGCCCTCTCCGCTCGTCTCCGTAATGGCTGGGGTCATCAGTTAAGGATTCGAGCCTCACCTCTGTTGAGAAATAGACAGATAGGAGTTTCAACAAACAGGGAAGGATTGTCCCGTATCTCAGCGAAAGATCGCATGATAACATTTTTTGGCTGATGGGAGAGAAGGTCTTTGCATTTACGTTGGCCTTAAGCGGTCATTATTTTAAAACCTGTAGTTCCCACTCACAGAAAGCTCCACGCTCTCTCACAGTTTTGTCAAATAGAGTAATAGTCTGCGTCTCATCCGCCAGACTGCAGTGCCAAAGCGTGAAGGTCCTCTTTCTTGAATGAGCTACAATTCAGAGATGCAATCTAAATACATGTGACGTAACAAAAGCTGATGGCTGTAATGAGTTGCGTGTGTTGTAACAAAGTTGGCTCAGTTAGGACTTCAACGAGTACTTGTAATGGATGCCCGTGACAACATCATGTTGGAAAATTGTCTGACACATTATCCAGGCCAGTGGCATTGTGTAACTGCATATTCCAGCTTTCCTCCTGCTCTGCTTTATGAGTAGTTGAGTATTTGAATCGTCAAGTCTATGGCCGAGCCGGCCGCACAAGGTTATTTTTCACAATCATGCACATTCATCAAGGAAGGAAGGAGGGTTTCCGACACAAAGTTAAAAACAGGAGAGTAAGGACTCTTTTTATGGTGCCATCTCAGTAAAAAGGCTGGAAGTTCTCCAGCAATCAATTTTATGGACACGGCGACAGCAGTCAGGGTCATTCTGGTTCAAGATGGAACAGAAGTGAAGCACAATTAGATGGAAAAATACGAACCATGTCTCCAACTTTTTTCAGCCTTCCAGCCTGACTAAACAGCCACGTAATTCAGTCATTGTCACTTTAATGCTTTCATGCCAACCATTTTTTATTATTATGGGCCCACTTATTTATTGTTTTTATGTCATGTATTTTAACCAATGGAGGAGGAAGTTCCTAACTATATGCATGTCCGTCTGTCTTCATCGTGTCCCTTTATTTCAGATTTTAACCACCTTGTGTTTTACATAGAGCCCAGAAAAGACTTCTACTTTCATTTTAGCTTTCATCAGCAGTCTATGAACCATTGATCAACATCACTCCATTACATTCACTTGGCAGACACAATAATACGTGGACTCAAAAATCGTCATAAGCGTTATTATAACAGGCAAGGTCACTGAGAGATAATAAACATAAAGATGTCGCGTGTTGTTTTTTTGTCTTGTTTTGTTTGTAGTTAGCACCTGCATCAGATCTGATGTGTGACTCTGGGCGTCGAATCACACAAAATGTCAATTTCTACATAATGTTGCATTGAAACAATATGACTAATTTGCAATACATATAAAGCAATAGAGGCAACATCATTTCAGTCAAAAATACACACATTTGTCTTGCCCTCTGTCTATTACAAGAGAGTCTGAGTAATTAAATTGGATTAAAAACATTCTGTCATTCTGACAACCGAATGCAGTGCCGTTCTCTTCTGGCTGTTACAGGCTGCCACCACAATTCCTCAGATACTAAACATTGGTTCAGTCTATCACTCTGCAGGTAATACACTGGTTATCACAATATTTTAATTTTTTCTTATTACAGAAATCTAGTAAAAAAACGATGTGCACATTATTTGTACATGGGCTGGTATTCGACCATTACCAATGTTCTTCCATAGCAACTGCTGTATATTTTAGCTGTCCTCAAGCAGAGCACATAATGGCAGCTGTTAGTGGCCGGCAGCAGCAGAACGCTGGGAGGTACGAGTAAATTGTGCATAACTCAAAGAATGTGACATATTGCATAAGAGCAGAACGAACCCTGCCCAGATAAATGAAGGTAAGAACAAACTAGTTAATTGTTAAGCACAATGGTGCTTTTCACTAAGACAGCGGGCAGACATGCTACTGTACTGTGTTAAATGGAAGAACAGCAGTCTCACATTGGCAGCAGGGCGACTGTTCCAAACCACTTCATCTGTCCTCTTCCAGTCTGGTTACCATACACCTTTGCTAGTTTTGGACAACACGGTCTTTGGAATAGGAAAAGCATAATTCTCTCCTTTCTCTCTCACTTGCTCGCTGTGATTCTGTGCGCCTCTCCCTCATGCACATTACCCCACACATACCAATTTGCACAGATGAAAAATGTCAAGGGCAGACCACCTGGCTATTCCATGCCTGGTCAGAGGAAAATCTTCCCGTCTTCATCAATGAGGCGCAGTGTGCCGAGCGTGTTCTGTCCCACTCACATATCACGGCCATTAGACAGGCATGTGTTGGGCTGGCTCCAGGGCAGTGCCTGCTGCTCTGCTCACTGAAGTCCCATTCAAGGTAATCCACACCAACCCAACCAATTTCACAGGTGCAAAAATGTGTAACAAGGAGAACTTGAAACATTATTGCACCGCTCACATGATCCTTGGGTGGATTCAGCGGTGTGGACAGGTCTGCTTTTCACGCCCAAAAGCTGTTGTGTTGAGTTTGAATATACAGTAAAGTACAGCTTAAACGTTTCTAACGAATGAGCTGACACACAGCCTCATGTAGATACAATGCTTTATCACAGGAACAAAATAGAAAAGCTATTTGTGGTATTTTCCTCCAAGTAACATTTCACGAATCTATAGGAAAGATAGGGAAGTGAGCACGTTGTAACAGGATGTCATCGGGCGAGCCAAATACTAATTTTGCCATTTGTGTGGAAGTTTAGACTGAAAATAAACTTTAATTTTGTACATTTAGTTTTGCTTGTTTCTTTACCTGAACCATGATACCCAACTGCCATTAGAAAAATATCAATTATATTTCGGCAACAATGCGATGGGATTATTTGTAGCAATGGACCTACAGAGATTCATCACCTGAATATCCAGCTCTAATCGAGCGTTGCTCTGAGCTTCAGTTCCTTGTTTAGCTGTCCGGCCCCAACTTAATGTTTTGATTGATGATCACTGCTGTCAGCGCTGTTTACAGATGAAGCAGGCAGCTCTACGCTACTGCTCAGCACCAAACAGCAGAGAGACACCGTTAGCAGCTAGCTGCTGATGACAGTGGAGTATTGAACAGCTGAAGAGCTGAATATTTCCCTTACAGGTTGATTGAGACCACAAACTGAGCAAAAAGAGAGTGAATATTGGATTCATATTTGTCAGGTGGCCAGAAACACAACTCTTTGCTCACAATTTCCAAATCACCTTAAAGGTGATGATATGTCACTGTTGTGCTCACAACCTGTCTCTGCTGCCCCCATGTGGGCAATAAAACAAACAGTTATGGCTGGGACACATCCTGCATCAGCATTGCGTAGAAAAGTGGTTCAATTCCCCTGGTCGGCATGTCGAAGTGTCCTTGGGCAAGATACTGAACCTCAAACTGCTCCTGATGTGCTGGTTAGCACCTTGTGTGGCAGCCACCGCCGTCAGTGTATGAATGTATGTATGAATAACTATCGCTTTGGATAAAAATGTCTGCTAAATGCCCGAAATGTAAATGTAAAATGAAAATATACTTTTTTTCACTTGTTGTGTTTATTCTATCAAGTCTGCTACATACTTTACAGATAAAGACATGAAAATTGTAGTAAAATGCTGGTTTGATCTCAATATGACGATCCACGAACGTTTTCAGGTGTATTTGTGTAGAAAACTGCGTGGAACACAAAAAAGTTTAAAGTACATTTCACCTCGTACATGCACTGCTCACGCAGAATTTGTGGATTTAAATCTTCACGCTAAAGGTTTGCTGTCGCCAAAATTGTCTAAATTAAAACATTAGCCACACACACACACACACACACACACACACACACACACACACACACACACACACACACACACACACACACACAAACACACACACACACACACACAAATAACCTTCCTGTTTGTGATATTGGTGCGTCATTACATTTGTGCTTGAGGAACTTAATCTGCATAGCATCTGCCTTTAAAAAGTACAGTAATCAGCTATTTACATTAAAGTTAATTTCAGTACATTTCTTCTTGACCCAGTTGACAAATTATTGCTCAACAAAACTTTCTGGAAACACTTGCATCCAAATATTGACGCATTTAATAATGTTGGTAGCAATGACTTTGCACTGTATTGTCTTGTGTGTTTCATTCTGTCAGGGTATGATTTCCTTATTTGTGGGCACACATATAAACAGACACGCTAACATTTTCCTCTCCCCCCCTTACGCATTTTGAGCTCTGCTGTGGGCGACCTTAATAAGCGGGGAACACAAAGGCTGACCACCTAGAATGTAAAAAAAAAACAATTTAGCTTGGCAGAAAGTGTGACATGACCTAAATGACGCACACTGCACGATGCCCTGTCCCGGAGCCTATACAGTCATTAAAGTCACCACGGTGCCTCTTCAAGCTGTGTGGACGCAGGGCGAGAGCTGCAGGCTCTGATGTGTGTGGTTGTAAACAGACCTGTGTCAGTGAGGTGAGAAAACAACCTGAGCAGCTGTGGGTTCCCTGTACAGCAGAAAGAGACTCTCCAAAGAGCCAAAGATCATACAATCTGCGTTGTTTTTGGATGGAATTACAATAAAGCTTCTATTGTGGCACTGCTGGCATTTCCCAGACAAGAGTTTAAGAGTTTCTCCCTCTCTTTTTTCTCTCTGTCTCTCTGTGCCGTGTCATTTTAGATTAGCAAGCTAAACTCGGTGCTTACTGTAATTAATCTAAATCCATCCAGATGGGGAACGGTTTCGGTTTCATCTACTACAGCGAAAAGCTATTAGACGCTGTATCCTTTGGGTCTTTTCTCTCATTCTCTTCTTTCTCTTTGGTGACAGTACAGGCGTCCTTCTCGTGACGGCAGGCTCTGAGTCACGAGGCAGCTGTTCTCCTCCCTCCATATATTCAGGTCCACGCTGGGTGCCGCTGACAGATGCTCGTTCTGCGTCTCTGTGTCTCTTCACCTTCAGCCCAGACTCCGTCCTTCTGTGATCGTCTCTGTCCTCATGCTCATCTCCGAAAGCCACTGCGCTGATTATTACTGCCGTCTGGTTACACTTTGTGCCGTTTGAGAGTCATAATTCACCCCCCCCCCAAAAAAAAACCGACTCCTTCCTTCCTGAACCTGACTGCTGTCATCCTGTATGTATGGTTTTGTTATAGCACTAATTGTTTCCATTGGATACAGTATATTAAACATGGTGCTGTGGAGCTCTGAACAAACAATAACCACTTTGTCCTGTCTTTACACGATTTCGTATGTTCAGGCACAAATACACCCCTTAATAAATTAAGGGTACGATTTCCCTGCCTGGAGAGACTACAGAAATAAATACAGTTTTAGTTCTTTTCCCGTCTTGCATTGCCTCAAAGAGATTATTTGATTCTGACTGAAATGTCTGGAAAACTTCATCGATCAGATCGATCATCGCTGCTGGAAACCAAACGCTCCCCTCCATTAAAAACTCCCGTTCACTGCAGACCTTTTAAAAAGTGGAATCTTGGCACAATACGAACCCCTGCACAGCTACAGAACCACATTCAATAACCTCTTTTCATATTCCTCAAGATCCCAGCCTAATTTATTAAGATCTCGGTACGAGTCTGTGCTTCCACGTGCAACAGTCTCAGCATTTGGCTCCCGCAGTCGAACCATCCTGCAGTTTCTGTGCGTTATCCTGCCACTCTTGTCCGTAAAATGCAAACCAGCTCTTCTAACATGTGCACTCTGACACGGCGCTGCCAAAACATTATTGCACAAATCTGTCTCCTCCTCATGGAGTTCTCTTTCCTTTCCCGCTCTCGCCCTCTCACTCCCGCTGTGGTCTCACCTCTCTTTTCCCTTCCTCTACTCCCCAAAAATGTCAAAGAGAATTCTGCTCATGGCTGACGAGTGCGCTACTTTGTCTCCATCACTGTTTGGAGGTGATGGGACATTTGGAGGACAGTCAGAGCTTGAGTTCTTTTGAGTCAGAGAACAGGAGAAGGTGTAATTTCCTGAGTCTGAGACCCAGGTGGGCTCTAAAAATAATTCAGGCTCACGCTTACAGTTTGGAAAATGACTGCTTGATAAAAGGCACCTGAGCCAAGAATTTCTGTGATCTGGTCCGGGGCCACCCTGTGCAGCTCGGGTGGGTAGATTTTGGCAGTGGATGGCCACCAGGTTTAGGTGTCATCGTAATCGCACTGTTACGGGAAAAAAGGTAAAAATGGCATACTTACTGTGACCACAAAGATCAAAACTCGACAATATTTCAGACATAAAAACAACATTTCATTTATTGTTGAATGTTGTCTTTTATGAAACGCTGTGTTTGTGAAAAGTTGTGTTTTCTGTAATGTTGTCGTATTTTGACCTCCAGAGCCTCCGCACATACTAACACCATGCCAGAAATAGGCGAGTGATTCCCTCCAACCGCTAGAAGATGAGTTTTTACCGCTCATATCGACAAGGAATACAACAGAAGCCATCACGGAGGCCAGTGACAATGTTACAGTGATGAATTTTTGCATCTTTTTTTGTGTTTTCTTCAAATGGGAAAAAAACATGCCGGCATCAAGAACTTCAACGTGCATCACAGCACCCTGTCGGGAAAAAAAGTGGGTGAAAACCTCAGCCGAGTCCATTGAGGTGTCATGTTTCCATCACGACCAGTTGGGGCTGAAGCTGATAAATCCCCGACTACTGCAGAGTCGTTGGACCCAGGAATGAATGCCGATTCCCACTGAAAGACAAAAGCCAGATGTTCCTGGTTGTTTTCTGTTCAGTAGGAAAGGGGGTATACGAGTATAAAAAAACGTTTGTCGGACGATTCAACAATCCGAAGGAGTGGGAGGGGGGTGACAGGAGAAGACGTGATATAGAGTAATTAGACATGGAGAGGCTGGGGAATCAGTGGTCGCGCTGCACACACAGGCGCACATGCACGCTCTGCTGTAATTAGCAGCATTTCTGCGTTTGGCTGTCCGCTGCCAGGGCCGGGCCAGCACTTAGCACGGGGCAGGAAGGCTGTCTGAGTGTGGAGAGCACAAAGCACTTCAAAGCAACAGAAGACTGGCAAAGACAGCGAGATGGCTGAGGAGATGGAGAGAGAGAGAGAGAGAGAGAGGCAGCGCATGTAGAGAAACAAGGGAAGAAGAAGAATATCCCTCTAAATCACACTCCGGGGAGAGAGGAGAGGAGACAGGCAGAACATGCTGAAGTTATTATCCTCTTTCTGTCACTGTTGTGGTCTCTCTGTCCGTTTCCCTGCATCATGTGTCGCTGCGTTTGTGAGAATTGATGTTCGTATGATTAGGAGAGGAGCTCTGGGAAATGATTCTTGAGTCTGAAGAGATTTTTAATGATAAATAACGACTGAAATGACTGTAGGTGTCAGTTGTGCATGTGCGTCCCTCTGTCCGTCTGTGCTGTCTCTCTCACACACTTCAGCTCCTTCGATTAAGCTCGAATAAAGCAGCCAGCAGTTCTGGGAAGAAGCAGGCAGGGTTCTGTGTGGCCGCTTCCAAGTACCTGTGATAAAACAAACCTTGTGTGTGTGTGTGTGTGTGTGTGTGTGTGTAAGGAAGCCTCGCTCTCACCTCCCAACAGAGAGTGCAGCCCGTGTTCATTATTTGATTTTTTATTTTAAAAGCCTGCAAGCTGTTGTTGTGCTCGTCATCCCGGGTTGAGGACGAGTCTTTATCTGTTGATTTCTTCATCCACCATGCTGCCGTGCAACAGAACCGAACTCCCAAGTCTACCCTCCCAGCTCCCTTTTCAGAAGAAGTTTGATAACACAAATGTTCTGACTGCTCAAACAAAGTATTCAGTATCCTTGGCTCACAGGCTCAGAACCGAGGCACGGTTTCCCTCGAACTGGTCGAAATGTATGTTTTGATCAAATCATTAAAACATTAATTGTGGCGCTGAA
>CAEMYA010000074.1:1180702-1201099 GCA_903131615.1 Diplodus sargus | reverse complement strand
TGTCCACAAGAGGGCACAGTGGAGACGGTTGATCTTTGGCCCCTGACTCACCTTTATTGCTTCAAGGACCCTAAATATGAGCTACTGCTCTTTCAAAAATGCTAAATATGCTCCATACCTTTGTGATAGCGAAAGTGATTTATTTCACCCTGTCAAAATTCGGCACTACTAAAAGTTCCAAAAGTCCAGAGTCAAGATGTCATGTTAAAATATTTAGTAAAAATGAAAGTCACACATATAAATAGTACTTGAGTAAAGGGCTTAAAGTAATTGAAGAATCAAAAGTACGAAGGAATAAAAGTAAAACTGGCTGTACATGCAGTATCTTTACAGGCAGGTCTGAATTGTTCAGCAGACTTCCCAAACTTAAGAATGACACGGACCAATTTGAAATGAGAAAATCTTTCACTGTTCACTGTTGTGTCAAAGTCTGTTTCTCAGTCAAATAATGTTGCTGTTCCTCTTTGATTTGTGACTCCTACTATGCCACCTACTGACCCTGATCTCCAGCGTTGGGTGCAGATTAAGGGTGGCATGGAAACAGAGAGCATGGGATAGAGAGCAGGCAGATAAATATGTGTCCTATCAGTTCTGATTACTTTTTAAATGTAGATATAACATCATAAATATATTATGTTAATTTCTTAAAAGCTTAATTGCTAAACATTATATACTTTTTACTTACATATTATAAGTGACCTCTCGTGGCCCACCTGCAGTGCATTCACTCCCACCAGAGGGCTGTGACCAACACTGCTGTATACCACGGGTCGACCAGTTACACACCTGTCCGATTACACATCCAATATTCAGCATTTTTCTCATTACCGAAATAGGTGTTCTTGTTGTTGTTGTTGTTTTTATCTGACTGCTGATAAAATCAATTAATTTCAAATTGTTTTATTTTGGCTTTGATGCAGAATGCAGTTGACAAAGTTACAACATGTGACTCCTATCCTGACATTGTAAACAAAATTGTAAATAAGTTACCACCAATCTGAATAATAGTAGTAGTCATTCTCCTCAACCTGCCGGGCTAAAATGTATTGCAATGCAATTCCTTATGCTTTGGTTCGATAAGAAGTACAATATTTACCTCTAAGATGTAGTGGAAGGTAAGGATAAGGAAACAGGAAATGGAAGTATTCAAGTAAATTACAAGTAACAATAACGCCTCGATCTTTATCACACATGTTTTTGCTATTTTTAATTAGAGAACACCCTGCATCAGTGATAGCACCGCTAAATCATACCTGCTGTAAATGATGAGGAAGTGAGTGCGGCTGATGGAGAGTTGGATGACAGGCTGTTTCATCGGCCCTCAGGACTCCGCCATCTGCTCAGCCATCTGAAGGCAGGAAACTGGCGTGCTTCATCTTACCTTCTACTATAGACTCCAGCAGCCCGCTCTGTACTTCAGCCACAGCACGAACCGAGCTCCCCGACAGCCTGAAATTCATGCGCACACTGTGTGCTACAACAAGGCACACTTGGCGTACCGCCCGAACCCTCACTTTCATTTATGATTACAGTCATTTTCATATGGTGAGGGTGATGTTACTGTCAGTTTCAATGCAGGAGACGTGCAATAGTCTATTCCTCGGCAATCTGATTGCTTGCAATTATGTGGCTCATTTTGTGAGAGTTAAGGACCATTACCACGACAGAAAATGTCTCCTGGTCTACCAGCTGCACACCTGGTGTTTTTTGTTGCACTGACAATCTCCCAGCCCCCCCATTGGAATAGACCTAGATCCCTCCACCCTGGAAACAAACAGCAGTCGCACAACTGGCAGCCCGCTCCGCTGGATGTTTGATGGAATAAGTGCATTTTAATCTGCGCTGAGACTTGGCTGCGAAAAGCTGATCTACAGCCAAACAGCACATCAGAACTTTGTGGGGGGATGTGTTTTTTTTTCTTCTTCTGTCTTTTTCTTTTCTTTCCCTGCCTGACAGGCTCATTTTTCTTCTCTCAGTGGGACGGGTGCTGGTGGTGGTGGTATCATTACACTCCACTACATTACAGAGCACTCTATCATGGGGCTCAGTCCAACAGCTTTCACGCTCGTTGCTGTCAGTATCACTGACGGGGCTTTACTGCGCAAAGTCCTGAAAGCTCATAAATTCTGTATGTTTAACAAGTCAACCTTTTGTGTCTGGTGTCTCGCTGTGTCTTGTGGGTATGCTGCCAATATTTTCAGAGCACCATACCAGCACAGGAGCGCTGTGTACACAAAATGTGTAAAAGCCTCGACTGTCATCGACTGAGTGAGAACTCTTTTATTTCGGGTTTTTTGTGTCCTCCGCTCACCCCAGCGTTCACTCAAGATGGAGTGGACACAGGAGTCTCAATACTCTTAAAATCACCCATTATGTAAGGAGAACAGAGAGTCTTCTCTCTCTTTCTCCCTCTCCCTCTCTCCCCCGTCTCTCCTTCCAGGCAGTGAAGACTAATGCAGCGTCATCTGCCTCCTGGCAGGACGCTCTCTCTTCATTACTGGAGTGAAGGCCTCTTTTTCCTGTCGTGTTTTCACTTCACTGTGAGCCGAGCTGCATGTGTGTCTGCATAATTTACCCACTTCCTGTCATCATAATCAATAGTGCAGAGTGTAACCAGCAGGCGGTAAATCATAGATGTAGATGATTAGAAATCTGCTTTTGATCTGTGAAGTTAATAAAAATGGATGCGCAAACAAATCGTAATTGATAAAGTAACCATATCTTGTGTTGCTGTTGTTTCACAAATCATTCTTCACAATCAACCTGATTTCTTTTGTCTCTCAAACCCACTATTTTAAATCTCAGCTCTCCGATCCGGAACAAACGGCACAGAAATTCAAAACAACCCAACAAGAATCATTTGAACACAGCAGCTTCCCGAGATAGCACGGCTTTGTAAATGAGAAGCGGATTTAGCCGACACCATCCCTATAAAAGGCAAGAAAGCAAATGTAGCTGAAGCCTCAATTAGAACTCACAGGCTCGAGGATCCCCCTGCCAAAGCATGAAATCACATCTTTGCATTACAGCCCTTAATGTGGCTTCATGTGAGCCCGTGGCTGCTGTTTAATAATCATGCATGGTAGCTTTGATGTTCAGCTCTGAGGGGCGTTGGTGTTTCGATCAAACAGGAGCAAGGACAGAGCAGACACACGGCTTTTATTTCAGTTCTTATGGCTCAAATCAAACACTGCTAGAAATAGTGTGAAGACTGAAATACTGTATGAGTAACAGCGCACTGAATGATTCTCTGAAAACGTCACTCATTGATTATTCATGGATGTATTTCCACTGCAATGGGAGCTATTTTCAAAAGGAAAAACCCCCCTCATGCCTCGGTAATAACTTTTATTTTTGGAATTTTTTTTCTTTTTTTTTTTACAAGACACAGTAGCAGGCGCTAAGGTGAGCGAAACCATGGCAATAAACCAGGCGCATACGTATGTAAGCGTGCTGTGAGTTCCACTAGCTCAGAGGGAAGATATGTGTGTCTCAGTGCAGCAGCAGACTGGGATGTTTTCTCTGCTATAAAAGCCTTTCATCATGTGTCCATCTCAAACCTGCAGGAGCTGTCGCCCACTTTACAGAGCTACTTTCTGAACAAAGTCGCAGGAGAAAATAAAAAAACTTGCATCGTCCCTGCCAACCCAGAATCATGGCTGTTCGTGACGAAATTTAAACAACAGAATGCGTGTATATGGGCATGAATTTCCATATTGTATCGTTTGCGATGCAGGACAAGTTTGCAGGGGAACGCAAGTCATGAATTTCATCTGTATTTCATGAACAGATTTTTATTAACATGTAACAGAAATCACAATCCGTCCTCAACCATTAAGGGGCTCTGTGAACTTTTGTGTTGTGCTTTGCCTGTCTTTAGTTTATGTTAGTGGGCTCCATTTCTAAATTATCGTTTGCTACTGTTGCTCTCTGTTAGCGGAGCGGAGTGAGGCACAGAGACAAGACACTCCAGACACTCGTGCGTAAAATATTGTCTGTCACGGATAATCCAGCAGCATTAAACAACTTCAACAAAATTCTCGAAAGGCTTGTGTAGGCAACCTTGAGCAAGAGAAAGTCTGATGTTTCAAATCATGTCACAACTCTCTCACACATGACCGATAAAAAGGTGATAATATGTATAAATTACAATTGTTTTAAACTTTGAATCTCTTTAACCAAAGTGACTGTTTCATGAACTGAACAAAATCTTTTCGCAGCCTTTACCACAATGCTGCCATTGCTCAAACATCTTCTACCTTTTCTATGGCTGTCTCTCTTGAGCTATTGGCCACAGTGCCCCCTACAATTTCTAGTGTTAGCGCTCCATGTTGACAGCATCTGTAAAATCCCAGTAAACCACAGATAACATGAATACAGAGTACAGACAGGGGGCTCCGTTCATATCCATATTTGTGTCTAACATTAAGCATGAAAGAGCCTTAAACCCTACCAAACACCGGATGTAGACTCTGGTGTGACGGTCCTGCAGCTTGCACACCCTCCTGCCCCCCACACAGTGTGTCCGTGGAAGAAAGTCGTGCTGAAAGTTACATAAACAATTTGAAGTTGAGTACATGAATCCTGTAGATCGCAAACTGCCTTGATGTTTTCACGTCTCTGCAGCCACGGCGAGTTCATCATTTAACTGGAACCTAAAGCAGGAAAGGAGCCCTGTGGATTTGGGCTCTCTCTGTACTGTAAGCTTGTTTACAAATCTAGCTTCATGATTCTACAAAGCTCCAGATTAAAGCTGGATAAACACTGAATAACGATGAGCCAAGACTTGAATGTCGACATTGTGTGTGTTCAGTGGGGAGGGAACGGCTACTCTCTTTTGTGTGTCTCTTTAAACAAAGCTGAATGTGTCTTTATATGGCAGTGCAGCGGCGTGCATGTGAACCATCCAGGCAGGAATCTGTTGGCTCATCTCATTTCTCTCATCCCCCTTCCCTCCGGCAGTGGGTATGCTGAAGGTCCACAGTTGTCACCACAGCACACAGTTGAGAATATTATTATTCAGTAAGACAGTGAGAAGCCTGCGATGGGGCTGCAGGAATAAAAAACGGGTGGCAGTTTATAGTGGGAACGAGATGAAGTGTTGGTGTCAGTCTTGATCAAAAATATAGAGTCGTAACCATCGCTTCTCATTTGTCATGATAAAGCCAGAATGCCAAGCTTGTAAATCATGCCTTCAGGCTGCAGTGACCAACATATTTCTGTGCTTATAACTGGGGTCAGTTGATGACAAAAGCATTCACTTTCACGCCTAATCAACTTTATTTATTTTTACAAAATCTGCATAACGTCAGTCCCTCCTGGAGCACAAACTCCCTCAAGCTGGCGGTGGGGAATCTTATTTTCTCCGTGTTATTATCGTCCTCGCTGCTAAATTAACAATATTGTCTCTCACAGGGGATTTCATGCGGGCAAATCGCATCCTCTCCGTCTTTCTATATTCTGTTTTTATCTCTCTTTCTCCCCCTCCCCCTCTCTTTTTTCCCCCCTCTCTTCCTTTGCAACCCCTGCCTGTGATAGCTCAGAGGAGCTAAATCCTGCTGATGTCTCTCCCTTGATCTGAAATTTATTAGAGGGAAGATCTGCCTCGCCTCCGGCACGTCGCTCTGCCATTCCAGCTGTCCCATTCATTTGCATTATAGTTAACCTGGCTTGGAATGAATGCATATTTCTATACAGCCGGATTAATATACAGCTCAATTGGTTTTGTCCCTTTCATGACTGCGAGTTCCTTTTTGTTCCACTTTTGCTGCAGTCGCTGGAGAGCAGCCATGCAATCATATGTGGATTATTACGAAGCGGAAATTATTTATTACCTCTGATTGTGTTTTGGCCCGTGTAAGACATAATAAGGAACAGTCAGAGAACTCTTTGGTTTATCTGGAAGCCAACTCTTCCGTGTTATTCCTCAGAAAGAACAAACTCAATTGCTCATTGTTCCTGCTTTTATGTAACTCTTAAACGCAGGTCTTCTTCCGCTCTGCAGGTGTCTTATGTCTCTCTCTCTTTAGAAAATCCTATAATTAGTTTCTGTCGTTCTTAACATTTATCCATCTTTTTCACCCACTCCTGTCTTTTTTGAGGCTTTAAATGTGGCGCTTCAGTCAGTACTGGCAGATTATTTCCCACCAAATGCCGAGTTTTGTTCCGGCGGTGACGTGTGAAGCAAAATAATCAATTCGCTTGGTGTGTTGTGCAAACTGAATATCCCCGCTGGTACGCAACAGTTAACTGGATAACATTGATATCATATACGGTAACGTCGGCTGGCTCAAACCATGAAAAGTCTTCACCTCAGATTTGGATTGCCATCAAGAGCAACTGATCAGCATTCCTGCAGGTCCAGGCCAACTGTTGACAGGCCTCACAGATGCACAAACAGACGCCAAATAATCCAGTCTGCGCTCACGGAAGATGGAGGATGTGTGTGCAGACACTTCCAGATGCAGACCCACTGAAAAAGATGACATGTGGAGTTTTATTTAGCTCGACTTCAGACTCCAAAATGTTGGAAGGCATTTGAGGAGATGTTTATTTGCTTTTAAAGATTCCAAGTTAATATATTTTATTTTGGTTTGAGAGTTCTCATTTCCTGTCATGTTGGAAGAGAACAAGATCTCTTTCAATGCGCTCCTCTGACAGTATCCGCGTAGTTGTGTGTGTGAGAGATTCTCGACTTGTGGTTAAGTCAATAGGAGAAGGGTGTTTGCAATGGCACGATGCCCGGACGACTTTGGAGACAGAAAACACAGCATGCATGAACACAAATCTCATGCATCACTCTCGTCTACAGGTAGCATGTGCTTGCTAAAGTAGACGCTGATGGCACTGTATGACACATACAAGCTGTACTGCATAAACAAATATGCTCCAGTGCTCACATCTCACCAGCAGAGGATAATTTAGACTGTCTGCTCTAGGAATGCATATCTCCCAGGAAACACAATCTGCTCTTTTCAGCTCCGATTTGATTGCAGAGAAGACGGGCAGTTTCAGCATACCAGGATGGCACAGTCACACATATGAAGCAGACAAACGGATTTGTGTTACTGCGGTGAATGTGAGGTTACAGCGCATTCATTTCTGGTTATCTCATCAGAAAATGTAACCCTCTTGCACGCATGTGAACAAACGCACACATACAGCATACAGATGCTGTACATACCACCAGTGTCTCTCCTCTGTTCTTTGTCACAGGTTGAATACATCTGGGATCTGATGTTTGGCATGGCACAAACTGATACTGACAATAAAAAGGAATACAACAGTCTCATCATGTCCATGAGCTCATGTGGATTTAGTTCACAAAGTTTCCTGCACAAGAAAAATGCAAACGAATGTCTTGAAAATATATATACATTAAAAGGGAAATCTAGCAAAATGTGTTGGTTTAGTGGTCTTGTTTGTGAAAGGGCTGCACTCTATGAAAAAAAAATAACCATGTAGTGATTAGTTTGACAGATATTACAACTGAGACAGGATTCACAATTAGTGGTAATGATCCGGTCTGCACCAAAATGAGTGGTAATCGCTCCCAAAATGACATGATCGCTGTGGTGTACCAGCAACATTTGTGGCACAATCTCTGTTTGTTTAAGTTTAGGCACTATAACTACTTAATTAGGTTTGGAAAAACACTGTTGTTTGGGTAAAAAAAACAAAAAAAAAACTATGCCATTTGTAACTTCAGGTAAAAACATACTTACACTACATACATAACTCATATATATTATGTATACGATGTAACTTAATTACACTTGTGAATTAAATTAACTCACCATCCTGAATGAAAGTTTTCATGTTTAACCAAACTGTCCATCTCTGACCTCCTAAACCTCCCTGTGCGGACTTTATACTACTTCTCCTTACTTCCTCTTTTGCAGCCTTAATAATGAACTCCAGCCGCTAGAGGTCGTCGCCGAACAAGAAATGTCAATGTGTGTCGTAATATGCTTCTTCCACAGTCGCTTTTGATCATATTTAAATGAATTGTTCAGTTTAGTTTGTGAGCATCTGTCTTTAATCAAAAGCTGTCGACCTTATCAACATACCGTAGAAAATATCATCTTGATTTTTGTCCATACTCAGAACTGGTCAGATGAACTCTCTTCCACAACACAGGTGTGACCTGAGCAGTCAAAACCACATGAACGAAGAAACACTTAAACAGTGTTTAATGCTACCTTAACACTGCATCTCTGAGAACATAAAGAGCAGAGAACCCACAGTAATAATCACTGTTTTCTTTTGCCCTTTTTCCACTCTTCATTGCAGGGTCAGTGTCCCCATCTTCAAGATTTCACAGCACGAGCTTCAAATAGAAACTGGCAGTTTTGGAGTGAAGCGGAAACCAAGAATGTTTTGCAGAAATAAATATTTCATGAAGTTTGAAACGTGAAAAAGGCAATATTTGTGTGCGGTGTGTGTGTGTGTGCGGTGTGTGTGAATGTGTGTGTGTGTGTGTGGCTGTACAGTGCTATGGGTCATTATGATAATTTAAGGCTGCGGCAAAGTTATTATTTTCTGCTGAAGTGCAGATTCAGACACTGGAAGTGTGGGATGAGATGTAATATGAAGGCTTCTTCTTTCATTACATTCTCAATATGAATAGGAATGCACATGTTCAGCCATGATGGACATTTGAATGTGACAACCCAGTAATTTTCTTAAGTTTGCGAACATCCGCTGGTAACCCAAAAGACAATCAACCCGAAGCCAAGACCCAAAATCTTTCCTATTTCAGTTGACACACTGTATAACCAAGTATACATTTCAGTGACAGCCTTGTGAATAAATGACAACCCTTCCCATCCACACTGTGTGCTACAACCTTTTGTCATACTACTGTCTCAAGAGCTATTGGATGGATTATATGAAATGTGGTCCATGAGCAAAGGTCAAACAAAAGTAAAAGTTGTGCTAAGTTTTACGAACATTGCTGGACTGCTCTCCCAAGGAAAACGATTTAGCCTTTACAGCTACAACGTGGGTTTTGGGAGCTTTTTGTGTAGGTCAGCTATCTGCACAGAATCTGTGTATCCAGATATCAGGGTAGCAGATTATTATCCATGCCAGGACATCCTCCTTGGTGCACCAGTCATTGTTTCCAGTCCGATGAGCAACTTAAGACACAAGAATGGTGTTGGAAAGACAGCTAATCTCTATGAACAGTATTTGGCTGTGTGTACATTTTTGAAAACCAATTTCACCTCTTTTGCTCTCTTAGCCTGCATGCAACCATAGCTAGCCTTAACTTGACTGGTCAGCCTGTTATCAGATGCACGTCAAATACAGGCTGATAGGAGCCCTAACCTCTAAGGTGCTGGGTTGGATAGGTCGTACATAGGACTTAATCCCATAATTTGGGCTTCCCTTCCCAAGTGTGATGAAGACACAAGATTCATTTTTTTTTTGTGAGTTAACATACTTAAAGGGCATTACTTTACACTACATGACTAAACGTAGTTATTTTAACCTAAGGTATGATCTTGTCCTAAACCTGACCAAGTAGCTCTGGCGCCTGCAATGTTTTCACAATGTTAATAACTTCCCAAAAATCAAATACTGTCGGTCATTATATGTGAACTGTTTGTCAGAAAATGTTATTTTGAAAGTTTAACTAGATGTTGCAAATATGAACTCATAAACTTTACCTCAGTGCCACTCAGTTGCAAAATAGACGCTAGAGGTGGAGGCAGAGCGTCATCACCAAGATGCCCAATTTGAGGTGTTGTGAGTGACATCATGTCAAACAGGTCAATACAACTCAGATTACAAATGGACTACAAACGGAAACCAGAACACTTTGAAACCAAATCCTGTCCCTTGCCCACATATTCTGCAATTGTATCTGTTTATAGATAAGCATGTTCCTTGTAAATAACTCCTGTGTCCATCTGAATTATTGGTCGTTCTGTCAGGAGCAAATGTGGATGTGGGATGAAATCAAATGACTTGGTCATTGTTTTGGAAAGATCATAGTCGTGGTCAACAGAGGCCACTGTCGAATGTTGGTCAAAGGCAGGATTCCTGTTGTCACGTTTCAAAGTCACACCCATCCACCCTAAAAGCTTTAGCAGTTTGATGTCAAGCTACTGTACATCGTCCCTCACTGAATAGTTTTCATACATAACCGAACCAAGCTATAACTAAGTGCTCAGAGATCAGAAAACGCTCATATTCTAATTTTGGTGCAGTCATTTGTAACATTGTGGGAAGGCTCGACCAAAGATATGATGAACATTCATATTGATCTTTTGTTGAAAGAAAGGAAGAAATTTGTTTGTTTGTTTGTTTTTATTGTCTTGTTCTGAGGACTTGTTCATGCTCCACTGGTGGCCAGAATCTAAGCTGACTGTTTTTAGTTTTGCTTGTATGTACTGAACCTCATGATTTTAGTCTCATTAAATTAGAACCACCTAATGCACATGATGCACATACACACTGATTATGAATTGCATCCACTGAACAAGTTCCCCAGGCTTAGGGTTTGTGGTGAGTGTTGTAATATATGTGTGTGTCAGTGCCTTGCAAAAGTATTCACCCCCCCATGAACTTTTCCACATTTTGTGACGTTTTAACTACAAATGTAAATGTATTTTATTGGGATTTTATGTGATAGACCAACACAAAGTAGTGCATAATTGTGAAGTGTCTGTGAAAGACTCTAACACTCTAAAATTACTGTTCACAGACACTCTCCATCCAACCAGACTAAGCTTGGGCTATTTTATTCTAAAACATTTATTTTATTATATTTTGTTCTAAAAAAAAATGTCAAACCATGTATCATTTTCCTTCCACTTCACCATTATGCACCACTTTGTGTTGATTTATCACATAAAATCCCAATAAAATACATTTACATTTGTGGTTAAAACATGACAAAATGTGGAAAGGTCCAAGGGGGGTGAATACTTTTGCAAGGCACTGTATGTGCTACTCACAGCCTTGAGGAGAAAATACACACAGAACACACAGATTCACATGCATAGGAGAGCACGTGAATGTGAATATAAATACACACCCCACAGGAATCTGTGCCAGTGTGTGATTAGATACGCATCTTTTCAAGCAATCTGGGGCAAGCAGCAGGATCCTGGCAAATAATATTAGTTCTGCATAATTCTCATTTTGTTAGAGCTCCTCTGTCGTATTCTTGGATTCAGTTTCCATTCATAAGTGTCGGATGCTGCGTCGTCTTTGTGGACGCATTTGTGCCTGTTTATGAGCCTCTGCCAGGAATGTGTGATCCAAGCATACCTCGGGAAGCGTCGTAGTGATGGAGAAAGGGACTCATTTCGGCATATGTCATGACTCATGATGTCGAGATAAGAGCTTCACCCAGAAATAGACCCATCAAAGTGATTTTACTCCCCATCTTTCTTCTCTGTCCTTTTTATCTAATCAAAACCAGTTTCCTGTCCTTGGGAGCGATACGAGCACCAAAACGCAGGCTTTTATCTGGCTTCCACATTTTTAGTCAACCTTGTAAAAAATTCAAACCAAGTGAGACCTTGATCTGTTTGCGAGCGAGTAGACTTTCCTGTTCTTGTAAGGGGGGAAAAAGTGGCAATATAGGACATCCAAGTGGGCCGTGATAAATGTTTAATACGAGCACTTCTAATGGTGCATTAAACATATGGGCTACGGGATGAGTCACCACAGCATGACCACTCTGCACCAGAACCAACCTGCTTAAAACGGACAGCAGTGTTGGCTATGTGAACTCCTGCTGGATGACTATACAGTGCTACCTAAATATGAAAACAAGCTTCAGTTATAATAAGATGGAGCCTTGCTGAATACTGGCAGAAACCAGTGATTCATGCTGAACAATAAATTCACTGTAGGCCAAAGTCTGTCGCTCACCGGTGACTGAATAATGATCTCATATTTTTATCTCATGGGTATCAGAATAGCACTTCCGTATTGTTAAATCGCTGATAGCAATAGAGAGTTTTTCTTCGATTCTTGTCTTATATAAAGTTATTAACCCTCTGCTGCTCACATAAGGACATGTCTGCTTTTGATACCTGTGTTTTGCCTATAGAATTACAATTTTTAACAGTATCATCAAGTTTAAATCAGTGTTGAAAGGGGTATGGACATAAAAAATGTGATGGTCTACTACTTAAAGTGAAACTCTCGCCAAAATACAACCTAGGCTTTTTTTGTGAATGTATATGAGTCAAACCTTGGTGTAAAAGCATAATTATGACGAAAGAGGCACTTTTAAGATTTACCATATTTTTGTTTTCGGGTCAAACTCATTTTCAATGTGAGTGCTTGGGGCAAATTAGCAAAATCGCTATTTTTAAACATGAAACTTTGCTCGTAGTATCACCAGGGTCTCTACACATGAACACCAGCATTGAGAACATTGTTTGTATACACAGAGTTTACTAAAAAGCAGATGTTTCCCCCTCGATCTCAGAATGCGACTTAACATGGAGGTGCGTTAAGGTGGAACGCTTCTAAAGCTTAGTTCCACATAAATGCACAGATAATTCATTGTTTTGTCGTTAGCAAAAAAAAATATTGACCTTGAAGTTGAAAAAGGAGCCTCATATAAGAAACAATACTGAAATCAAAGGCTGGAAAAGTCACATGAGATATCACTTGGATAGTTGTTGCCGGAAGACAGTAGTTCCACCTTAACTCTCCTTCAGGTTACGTAGCATTCGGAGATCGATACTTCTCGGCTGCCATGGCGGAGGAACAAGCTACTGCTGATGTAAGTTGTTCAAAAACCTTCTTTTTAGTAAACTCTGTGTACACAAACAATGTTCTCAATGCTCGTGTTCATGTGTAGAGACCCTGGTGATTCTACGAGCAAAGTTTCATGTTGTGTCGAGCCTTCTTAGTGTTTTAAAAATAGCGATTTTGATGCTATCGCTAATTTGCTCCAAGCACTCCCAAATCTTAAAAGTGCCTCTTTAGTCGTAATTATGCTTTTACACCAAGGTTTGACTCACATACATTCACAAAAAAAGCCTAGGTTGCATTTTGTTTCACTTTAATTAAGCTACACTGTGACCTCCTGTGAAAGCTGTCGTATGTCTTATGATGTACCGTCAAATGCAGCAAATTAAACACAATAATCTTACTATGTTTGCAAACTTGAAGCTATTCTAGCTGGTTAATCATCTGATGTAGCTATTACAAAGGTGTCTGTGATTTTACTGTGTAAGCTGGTCACATAGTATTTTTAGGCTGTTGCTTAGCCTTAGTTTACAGTTGATTGCATGTAGCCTACTACTTTAATTTCACACCTGAAATCAGCTGCAAATGAAGGCGCCATTGGAGAGGAAAATGTTCTCAGTTTTTTAGAACCTTTTTAAACACATTATGCTCTTTAAAAGTTTCGTTTTCGTTTCGTTTTCTTTTCCGATTATCCGTTAGGGTCGCGGGATGTTGCCGCTCTCTATCCCCCTGAGGGGTTGCGGGGCTTACTGGGGCAAAATCCAGTTATACTCGATGGGCGTAGGCCAGGGTACACCCCTGAATGAGACTCTTTAAAAGTGACGGGGGTAAAACTGGACATTTCAGAAAATGGCTCAGAATCGGTACAACCTCAGCCCATACAGAAAAAAAAAAACAACACAAAAACCGCACTGCCAACCATTTTATCAAATGGCAATTTCACACACTTGTTTGGATTGGGATAGAAGGGATTCGCAGCTTTTACGTATAGCTCCCACTGTCTTTGAATTATTGTCCTCTACATTAATTAAGATAAAACCATTTCCTCAGGGAGCTCAACACTCATAACTGCAGGGTTGCGCGCGCGCCTGTGTGTGTGTGTGTGTGCTCAGTCTTTTATTATTCCTGTGCATGCAAAAAGCTGCTGTTCTAACTTCTGGCATCGGTCTCTCTCCTCTTCCAGTGAAGACATGTGAGTTGTTGCTGTGCTCGTGTGAATCTAAGGCACTTTGTTTGAATTATTGATAATAAATCAAAATTATTAACCTAAAGCAAAAACCCCGCCGTCAATAAAGCGAGGACACTTCACAGTCTGACCTTGAGAAAACTGCATCTGAGAGCAAACGGTCTGGGTTCACGCCTCAACATAAATCCTCATGTAATCATCACGCCGCCTCGCGCTCCCTCTCTCCCTCCCGCATCCCGCGATACCTCTCGCGCGCCGGTCGCGCACCGGCACTTGCACGCGCGCTCGTGCCTCTGATCCTTCCTGCCAGGCTCTGTGTAGTCGCGTTGTCCCGCACAGCACGAGCACACGGCTGTCCTTTTTCAAAACGGGACGCATCCCGCACCCTCTCACTGCAACATGGCGACAGAGGTAAGAAACCACAGCCGCTTCTTCTTTTACTGTTTCACAGAGACAATGTTCCCGCGCCTCAGTCTGTTTGTGTGTTTGTGTGTGTGTGTGTGTGTTTGTGTGTGTGTGTCTTTTAAAGAAACGTGCAGTCTTGTAAACTGAACGTCTTGCTTGTTGATTTCTGTTGCTCGTCGGCTGATTAAGTCGAGTCATGTACCGTTATCTCCACGGAGGTGAGTGTTTACTGTGACTCTCATCACTGTGTGTGAGCTCTCCACAGACGGATATCCTCAGGTACAGCAGAGAGAGAGAGCTGGACACTTCTCCTTCTAGCATGCATGTTGTGGAACAGAAGCCAGTGTCATTCAGGTGAAGGCTCAAAGCTTGGGAGACTGATGAGAGTGGTGCTGGTGGTGGTGGTGATGGTGGTGATGATGGTGATGGAGCAGTCAGCACCATGGACAGGGACAGTCTCCCCTCTCTGTCTCTCTCCCTCTGTCATACTTTCAGATTAGCCTGACAAGGCTTCGTCCTTGCATTTTAAATCCACACTCAGCGCTCTGGAGTCTCTCCATGCCTCCAAAAAATACACTCAACATGATTGGCAACTCTTCACAGGGCTGAGCAGGAGACGCAGAGAGTCCATGACATGATGTGGTGCTGTTCACACTGTGTCACCCGGTACAACTAGTTACTCCAGGCAGCATCAACAGTGTTTCTGCATGTATTTTTAGCCTCTGTAATGCCTGGTAGCTCTCAGGCCGGCAGCACGTCTTCCTCTCTCCCCCCCTTCTCTGTGTCCTTGGTGATGTCACTTTAATGCTGAAGACATAGCATGCCTTAGTTATCATTATAATGATCTCACTGGAGGAGGCATCCATTAATTGGGCGCAAGTTCTGGGAAGCTTACGCTCATGCATGCAATATGTGCCTCTGTGAGTGTGTGTTCATGTGTATTTAGTTTCTAGTGTCCAATTTATGAGTGAAGTTGTAATTCAGGCACAGCGGTGCTGCAGGTAAAGGTGCAGTGGACAGTAAGCCAGGCAGGATGCATGATTAGTTTTTCCCTGAGCCTGCAAGACGCTGGCAGAGTGGCCCTGATTTCCTCTGGTGGACTGCCAGCATCCCTGTCCAAGCCCCATCAATTACACGCGCACACATGCATGTACGTACACAAACATGCAGTGTGTGCAACCAGGGCAGATTTAATGTCCAAGGCCCATCAATTATCCATGGCATATTAAATGCGAACAGGCTGCAGCAGTTTGTAAGCATCACTGATGTGGAGTTTGAGATGAGCAGCACAGTTTAGTTCCTGCCTCTCTCTGTCTTCTTCTTTCCCTTGTCTCATTTCATATAACAAGTCATTCTGTGACATTTACTGTATGCCAAGTCAGCAAATTACCACATTAAGTGACTTGAGTAACAATCAGCTCATACTGCAGACTCTTTGTGCTGCATGGACGCTCTCCGGATCCATTAAGTTAACCACCGCCGGATCCTCCTCAGCATGTTGGCTTGCCCTGGCTTGAGTTTTACTCTGTTGACGAATAATGTGTTGAAGGACAGTGATCATTTCAGGGGCTGGCAAATGTTGAGCTCTCTGCTGCAACAACACTGCACCTTTATCCAAAAGAAGATTTCCTCTTCCAGCTTTGGTCCCACAGTCACTGATCTTCCACCACGATGTCATGGAGATTTGACTGTTTTGTCAGCGCTGTCTAAACTCTGTTGATTTATGGACCTCTGACTCGCACAGCTTGGCGGTCAACGTGAAAAATTCTGCTCCCAATGGCAGAAAACCAGTTGTAATAAGAAGAGATGAAAAGAGAGAGCTGACAGGAAGAAAAATGCTGTGAGACTCAAACATCCAACTCTGAATGCATTTACTGTGCGTGCTCTAATTGTGTGTGTGTGTGTGTGTGTGTGTGTGTGTGTGTGTGTGTGTGTGTGTGTGTGTGTGTGTGTGTGTGCCCTTTGCGATGTCTGCCCACTGGCAGCACTCACCCGTGCTGTCGCTATGTGTTCCTTGAGTCGGAGTGACTTAACCTCAGAAACATGTCGTGGCAATGAGAGTCACTGGGACCCACAGTTCCAAGCTGGAGCACATAAATAGGGGAAGGGTATCAGAGTAGGAATAATAGGAAATGACAAAGAAAATGCGCTGAAACAGGGGATGTGTCATCTGTAACTTCAGTTAAAGTTAGCATAGAGTGGTTAGGCATTTTTCCTTTGTTTTTTTGTCTGTTCAGCTGGTGGCTAATCCCTTTCAGACAATATGAAATGCTTCAACTTTTTAATGAGCTGTGAACAGGTTGTTATATCATGTTAATTAGTAAAACACGTAGTGTGGTTACAGTTGAATGTCTGTGTCTTTGCCCTCCTCCTTCTGTTAACTTATCCTCACTGTTTATTTCGCCTCTGCACTTGCGCAACATGCAATGCCAGTGAATTAAACGAAAAGTAATAGTGTGTGGGCAGACGGAGAGGTCAGACACTGCAGCACGATGCAGGGCTTCTTAATAGAGTCCTGTGTGATCCAAATGACACTTTAACATTGCTGTCTGCCTGTGTTCTATATTTAGACACAGCAATAGACTGGATTTGAACCTCGGTCTCCCACGCAGAAAAGTAAACATCAGCACTGTGCCAACAGAAAACATTTATCTTAAAGGCTTAAATGGACACAGACAAGGCCACTCAGCCACTAACATCAACACCATGTGACTGAAGAAATATTTTATCAAGTCCTCTAATATCAAAGTCGAGTAGCTGTTAGAGGACATTGGCAGCTGTAAGTAACTTGTGGGGGGGGGGGTCATGCTGAAGAGTGAGCGATCGATATTTAGCTGCCGAAAAGCACTTAACTACATATTTACATATAACACATTACGTATGGCTATAAATGGAATGCTAAAACCATCCCTGGTTGATGAAGTGTGTGTGTGTGTGTGTGTGTGAGAGAGTTTAGTTCAATTGTGTCAGTATAAGAGCTTCTTCACACTGTGTGGAGGCTGAAGTTGGGCGGAAGTCAGTTAACAGACTGTCTGGGACAAGATCTCTGGTAGTCAAACCTAAAACGGAAGTCCAAGATGGCACTGTGAGACATCGAAATCGCAATAGACCAAAATGACCAAATTTGACAATCAAATTCACTAGTGACAAAAACAAACAAGTGACTAATAACAAGGTAAGCAGACAGTATCTGACATGTATAAGAGATCCTTTATTGATGAGAAGAGGGTTTGCTCGTTTAGTAAAAACTGAACAAACTAAAATGATAATGTTGCCAAAGATTTGTGCTGTTTATTGTTGTATCCCTAAAGGGTGGTATGTTTTGTTGAACCCTGGAATTTTTTATTAATATCTCAATGTTATTTGAACATGTCTAACAGGCCAAAGTCAAGCTGTTGTTGTAAAGTACCCCTAACTTTTTAAAAAAGAATGTGAAAATGAAAATGACAGTTGTCAGGGCATAAAAGTCGAAGTCTCACCATAGCATAGCTGTCAGTATTGAAAATATTTTTTTTAAATCGAATCGTAACCTCAAAATCGAATGTGTATTTGTAGAATCATGGCACCCCTAATGTCCACCATGTTCAGTCTGGAGCTTAGTGACTAAAGACAGAAAATGTAGGACCGAATTCCAGCAATGAAACTACTGCTATATGACCCACGTCCACAAACAAGTAATGATGCAGACTGCACTAGCTGGCACAACATTGCGTAAGCAACATTTTTGAGTAAAGTTCATGAATAAAATCTCACACACAAACCAAAACGTTTGAGGCGAAATGAAAAAATGTTTGTAAAGAGCCTGACCTGAGGAAGACCTCTGCTGTATTTTCAAAAGAGAAGAGGGGTGCTGGTGGTTGAAGCAAACTGATGCTGTTCCTCTGTTCTCATGTATGATTCAGCACACAGTCATCCTATACCGGACATCTCTCGGATCGATATTGTACAGCCAACACTGATATCCACAAGGATTTTGTGATTGTGACATGCTTTAAACACGCACAATGGTTACTAAGTCTAAGTGACACATGTAGCCTTTCTTCTTTCTAAAAGCACGTCACAATACGTCAACGCTCCAGTGTTTTTAGATCCCTGCTGTCAGATCTATCAGTTCTGACCTTTGTTCATGGCATCCCCATTCAGTTTTAAACTCCGGAATTCAGCTTTCCAAATTCATTCAAATCAGGGGAGTTGTGGGAGAGACACTCTCTGAGAATTGGTGTGTAGCGTTTGATCGGCAGCCTCATAGACACATGTCCTCTGCCTGCTTTGCTGCGCTGTGAGTAACACGTAGCACAGAGATGTAAGACGGAGGTCAGTAGGTCAAAGACAGGCACACACCGCGATGTCCCACTGGCCTGGATGCAGTGCATGTGACTCAGTTCACTCAGGAGCCTCTGGACCGTACTCCTGTCAGCTATAACATCTACATCTCTTTTTTTCTTCCTTTCTCTTCTTTCCTTCATTGTTTTCCTCTCTTTTTGTCCCCTCACTTTAGTTTTTCTACCTTTATTTCTTTCCTCTTCCTTTTACTTACATCTTAACTCATCAGTCTCATCCATTCCCCTGTTTCCTTCCTTGGTTACTTCTATGTTTCCTCCTTCCTCCAATGTTTTTAGTCTCCTTTTCTTTCCATCCTTCTTTTCTTATTTCCCCGCTTCCTTTCAGCAACCTCTTTCTCTTGGACGCACAAGTACTTTCTACTGCTGATATCCGGTTGAGTAATGCATGCAGGACCTCAACTACTAGCACTTCTTTTGCCACACACATACAGTCCCATATCCACACACACATTCTGACAGTCACGAGCAGAGGACCTGTACAATCTTAATGAACCTGACTCCCGGCCAACTGATCCTAACTTGGATAAATGATGCTCAATCGTGTGCTGATAATTGCTTCTATTAATAGAGTGACTTGTTGTTTATCATGATGGCCTGAAGATAGCGGGGGGAGGAGGAGGAGGAGGAGGGAGGGGGGGGACAGAGTGAGAGAGTCGAAGGAGGCAACAAGAGGGATATTAAAAGCTCTGGCAGAGCGAAAGATCTAGTGGCTGCGAGATGATTTTGGCTTTTAGCTGACAAAAATAGCAGCTTGGGTGCTATTCCTGGTTGCGAGTTATATACCCTATATAGAGATGAAAGTCTGGCACTGTTCTATATCTGCTTTCATGGAAGCGCTTATACAGTACATGCAGGTAATCTCGTAAACACGGGCTGTGCTTGCTTTCAGTGACAACAACACTGCAGCAGCTAAGAATGTAATTTAGTAAATGCCGTCATTTCAGGCTCTAAAACGAATACAAACCTCGTGCCTCTCTCTGTTTCTCGCTCTTATCTTCTAACCCGCTTTGTTCATCCCTCTCCCTCCCTCCACACTCCCACTGTATCTCTAATTACCATCCTCTTAAGGGGAGTAATTTAGATCAGCAGGAGACAAGTTACGCTGGCCCATTTGGTTGCTGCTGTATGCCTCTCAGGGGAATGGCTGTTTGGGTGTAAAACACACCATTCAGCAGCAAAGTGCTGTAAAGTGGATGTCTTTCAAAGCGTTATCACTGCAAGTGGGCCGATTGATGCAGGAGGACTTCAGAGCGAGTGTTAAATAAGCTTGCACGGATTTCGACGTTGTGACATGGTATTGCTCCCTCACTGCAAGTATGGAGCCCTGTTGCTCCTGCGTTATTTGAAAAAATGACTTCTCAGAATGGGCAAAACTGACTCACATGAGATCTCAGAGGTTAAATTGCCTCAGACTCCCCGCCAGTCGAGGGAAAAAAAGAAAAGAAAAGTGAATAGAGATCCTCTTGTTCCTACATGACCACTTTTGTCTGCTTTTCCCATCTTGTGTTCTTAGTTCCATAACCTTCAGGAGCTGAGGCACAGCGCATCATTGGTAACAAAGGTGTTTATACAGAGAGACTACAGCGAAGGAACCGTCTGCCGCTTCCTGACCAAGTTCCCTTCAGAGCTCGACAACAGGGTGAGCACAGACACAAACTCACATTTTTTGTGGTAAACACAGACACAAACACACAGTTTTTGTGGTGAACACAGACACAAACACACATTGTTTGGGGTATG
>CAEMYA010000074.1:1140947-1178897 GCA_903131615.1 Diplodus sargus | reverse complement strand
ACACACACACACACACACACACACACACACACACACACACACACACACACACACACACAGGATGGGTATGGACCTTTTCATCCTCGTAAAGAAAGCATACTTCCCAAAATGTTTGATTGTTCCTCAAAGCCTCCATAGTTTGCATAACTTTAATAATTCCCCAGAGAACACCAGGCTCGACTTTTTATAGAGCTTGTTTTGGTTTGGAGACTCAGTGTTCCGCTCTTTCTACAGCTAAAATAAACCTGACGTAGACAGAGACTGCAGCCTCGTAGCGCATTCTGCAGCCAAGAGATGATATTTTATTGAACACAGAGCAAACTTGATGGAGCCTTACAGGGAAAAAACACTGTCTTCGTGGACAGTAAATAGAGAAAACAATAAAAAATCTATCCATTCTTTTCTAACCTGTGTTTACTGTTGAGGGGGCTGTAGAGTCTATGCTAGCGTCTTCCACACAACTGCTACGACTCAGATTCAGAAAAAAGTTGCGATGTAGAATGCGACCCTAAATACCTCACAGCAGTCTGAAGCTTCATCAGTTGCTCGGGGAGCCGCGGGCCTTCACCCTCCGCTATACCTCTGCACGTCGACATCTCCACCTTCTTATTGCAGATGTGTTCACTCCTCTCCTGCGTTCCCGCAGCAGTACCAGGGAGACAGTATTTCAGTCTGTTTTCATTCTTTTTCAAACAGTGTCCCAACTTTTTTTGGGAACGAGTTGCACATATAGACACAACCAATCGCACCCACAGGCGGTTTACCAATCTTGCATGGGGAAAACAGGAGCAGCTTGAAGTAAGGCACACAGGCCCTGAGAGAACACACAGTCTTCACACTGAGAGGAACCAGCAGCCAGAAGGTTCCAACCAGGACCCTCTTGGACTAATTTAATATTAAAAAATGTTAATATTAAAACATATTAAAGCAGATCTGGATCCTGATAGTGCACAGTAGAATAGTAATATCATTGTTAGAATGTTTAATCTCAACTAATATTTATTCACAGCTGGTTATTATAACCTCCAGTGCTCATTCACAAAGCTTATTTACTGCCATATTTGTCCATTTTTATGGAAGCCAGCTCTCGCTCACACACAAAAGCATTCAATTTCGTGTTTTACTGCACTATTGCTCTCTGTGGTCAGAACTCGAGGGCAGCGGGAGCCAAAAAAACAGGAGATACGATCTGATTCTCTTTTGTGCGATGTTTCCCTTCAGCTGTACGTCCATCATTAAAAGTCGCTCTGAAGCCCACACCTGTGTGCCGGTGGGCAACGCACGGCACGCTAACTGTTACACGACATTTGTCTTTAGAGCTCCACGAGCTGAAACAAGATCACATACAGGGACTCATACACAGTGAGTTTGAGTGTGACTGCGTGGGTACCTGCCGGCGCTTTGGTTCCAGCATGCCTCACTGTTCTGATCTCTGTCACCCACAAACTTTCATCTCCCTCGTCTTGTTGCGTTTTGTCAACATTTCTTTATCAAAGCGGTGCACAGGAACTGGGAGCTTGACCAAGAAGCACAAAGGCACTTATCGCTGCATTGAAGCCATGCAGAAATGTCCTGGTCTGAGGCTCCTTTCATCTCCCTCTCAGCTGGGTGCCGCTCCATTGAGACGCTCAGATCATATCAGCCCCACAGGAGAGTTGTTTATTTACTTGTTTAACTTCATCATCTCGGCTGAATGACGTTATGACTGACGATGATCAAATATACCCACCCAGGTCGACGCTGCGTGTCCGAGTGTGTGTGCTGATAAGAGGGCCACACACACCAGCGAGCATGGATCAGTGTTCAGACTCATTGGAGCACCCAGAGCTCCTTGAAGCTTGTATCTCACCCTATCAAAGGACACTGATTACTCACAGCATGTCAGAACAGATACATGTGCATACAAGCATTCATAAAGCTCCCCTCACGCATAGTGTGTGCCCTCCGTCTCCTACTTTTCTTCTCCTATTATTCGCAAGAATTTGGCTGCACACATGGGACCCACTCAGACACATGTATACACACATCGCTAGTGACATAAACAACTTTCATTCGAGCCGCGAAGTACACACTCGAAACCCGCACGTGAAACGAACTGTGACACCTTCGCGTCTTAGGCGATATGCACACACTCTCACAAAGCCTTTCCCCCGAAGGGCCGTCGTCACACACATGCCAGTACAACAGAGGCACAGCTTGTATACTTGACTGTCATATTGTTACGCTGAAGAGGATTGAGCTGCCCTGAGAGCTCGCTCGCAGTGAAGGATTGGCCTTTTCCCTGCACCACAATAAACCTATTAGTCAGGGCTCTGCTCTGTGCGTCTCTGCTTCCTCTCAGCGATATTTGACTCTCTTTGATGGAGTTTTGAACAAAAGGCACAGTTTGTATTGTGCTAAAAAAAAATGTGTGGATACACTGTCATTGTTCCAAGCCAAATACCGATTGTTTTCTGCTTAGGTATACTTGACATAGATCTGACTGATTTAAAGCAGCCCAATGGAGCGAACCACTTCCTTTTGATGGCTTCTTAAATGGCTTTCCACTGAGGAATTTCATGACTTGTTTGCTTGTAACACTATCCAGACATTACATTGCAAAAGTCTCTTCTTCTTCTTCCAGTGGGAGACTAAGTATTCTTCTGTGGTTTAGTCTTCACTAGCAGGGGTCACCATATTAGCAGCTGTGCCTGCAGCTGTAAGAGGCCTTTGACATCCCCGAGGAGCGCTGCTCAGTGTGTTGCTCGGTCTCTATTGTTTTAATCTCTCAAGGCTGAGAGTGCTGCATTGACCTTTAGTTAACTTGCAAAAGAGAATGTGAGTCTGTCATGTTGAGTAAATCAGTTACACAAAAGTTGCATCCAAATACAGCTTACATCAAAGGGTAACCCATTATGTTAGTTTTACCGCACTTACTTTTTTACTTAACACTTACCTCTCAATTTCATTGATCACAAGATTGCTTACAATGAAGCCTGACGAGGTTAGAAGCACAAGTGGCCAGACAATCATAAAGTTTTTAACCTGTAGGTTAGCCATATCTTCATGTTCAGTTTAACCTCCTGTAATGTTGCTAATAGGACTCAACCTTTGCTTATTTACAACTTGATCTTCTCGATCAATCACGTTTCTTGCCCAATTCGACTTCATTTCAGCAATGTGTCTATGCTTAAGCTACAAATGTGACCAAAGGATCAAATAAGACCAAAGTTGTAATAAACTAGTGTTTAGTTGCCAGTTGTTTTGATAATCGATAAATTGTTTCAGTCATTTATTAAGGAAAAATGTCGAACATTTGCTGCTACCGGTTCCTTAGATTTAAGGATTTGCTGCTTTTATTTGTCATTGATTGCTTTAAAATGAAGAGTCTTTGGGTTTTAGACTGTTGATTGGACAAGAGAGGCAACTTGAAGACTTCCCATTGCGATTTGGGAAATCCCAAAATAGGCCGGGGTAGGGGGGTGCTGAAAGTTTTTCCTAAAACTGAAACTAAATGGTGGGCCACAATCTACAAGCAAACATCTATTGAATTATATTGTTAAGATGCAAAATGGGGTAAAGATCCTAAATTCCCTTAAATGACTGACTTCAAGCAAGTGTAACTCCATCCCCCGATATAAAAACACCGGTTATAAATAATTACCTAACAAAAACAGCAAAGTTTTGGGATTCGTGTTTATATTATTCTTGCTAGAAACATCTGGCAAGCCAAACCAAACTTATGGTGGGCAAACATTGTGGGCCCTACTTAAGGCATTCCTGTTAAAGATCAAACAATAGATTGATTTAAAAAAAATTATTCAGCAGATGAATTGATAATGAATACAGCAGTGTTGTTGTAAAGACCGCCTAAGATCATGTCATGACCAGGACCAGAGAGTATAGAGACCAAGATAAGATCACTTGGAGGGGTTGGGACCAATTCAAGACAAAGACCAGCGCAGTCCAACACTGCATGACACACTTGTAATCAAATGTGGAAGCTGCAAACTATGGGCATACCTAAAATTGACCTGAAATATCCACCTTCATATTGTAACACCCAAACAAAATTTCCCCTCATTCACCTCTTTAATAGCCATATATACACTATATCTGCATATGTATAAGTGTACCATTCAAAAAAGGCTTGATGAAAGACTGATGTCAAGTACTACAACACTACTATAAAGTTTAATGTAGAACATGTAATGCTGTTGTGTGATATGACTGTGTGTTGATTTTGCATAGGCACTCAGATGAACTAAAGATTGCACATCCTCTTTGTGTACATGAGGCCCAGTGGAGTGTGTTGGTGTAGCTGATTGACGTGGTTAGACAGAGATCATTGGAGGCATGGCACATCAGCATTGTTAGTATCCACAGAGGCATAGCTGAGGCTGAATAAGCTGCTCTAATGATGCCACTTTAGCTAATGTCACTGCATATAGCATCCCTGGCCATCAGTCAGCAGTCATTTGGTTGCTATCATCAGCAACCTGGGAAAACATCACAGTGCTTAGCTTTTCTTAAACACTCTTTAGGTCTCCAGGGCGAACTGAGTGTGCAGGAGAATGTACACAGGCATGCTTGTTTGCATTTGTGTGCCAAGGCACGGTCTGAACTTAGTGCTCAGCTTCACACCACTGCTGCTCTGTGGTTTTTCGCACACTTGATGCAATGCGCACTTGCAAAACCGAGAAGAAGTTCAGCGCCAGCGCTGTCTAAATAAACTGTCCACCTCACATTGTAGAGTGTCTCTAAATTGCCCAGACAGTTAACCAAGGCATGACATTTAGCCTGAGAGAGCCATCTTTGGGATTCCGAAAGCAAAGCTTCCAAATGGAAAACTTCAAAAAGAGAAAAGCCCAGGCTCGTCAATTTTAGTAATTCAATTGCTTGAATCACGGTTGGAACTATGTATAAAAATAACTGCTGTACTTAGAGCATAATGGAATTACTTTGAGTTTAGATTATAATGTTCAGGAAAAATAAAGGCAGCCAAGACTCGAGAGACTCAGTATCATATGCTGCATGCTAACTACATGCAGAAGGAGAAGGCAAGCTCATTTCTTCCATTTTTAATTTCTTCCATTCAAGACAACACAGGAGGAGCTTGAAGCCGCTGTAGCCCTGCTTGTGGTCAGCCTCTCGTAGGTACATGGTTATCACATGTAACACACAGTGCCAAAGTAATTTGCAGGAGATGTCTGTTCAGATTATTCTCTTCAAGGCCATGTGTTCTGCTGGTTCTAATCAAGTCTGGATTATCTTTAAATCATCTCTTATTTTCTACCCGTCTCCACCCTCCTGTTTTATATTCCAGGTGCTAAAGAAGATATCGGGCTACATCCAGGAGCAGAATGAGAAGATCTACGCTCCGAGAGGTCTGCTGCTCACTGACCCCATAGAGAGAGGGATGAGGGTTGTATCCTTTGCTCATCTGCTGCTGTTCTCTCCAGAATAAAGTACGAGAAAGGCCCAGTCATGACAGGCAGGTATATAGAAGATGATGGAAGGTGACAGTCGTTTAGTGGTTGGAGAAACTGGGCTTAAAGGCTTTAAGAATCACTGGAACTGCTAGAAACATCTGGGTTGAATATATGGATAAAATGCCTCCTCTTCCTCATATATTACCATCAAGCTGTCCTTGAACGAGGCACTTGAACTCCAGCTGCCGCAGAGAAGCTGCTCAATGGCCAACTATCGTTCCCAGGAGTAACTTTGAAGCAGGGCAGGGCTGAAAAAAGCATGCATGCTCTGTCAAATGTCCTTTGGATACAAAAGGTGAACAGAACAGGCTGATGCAATGAATCAGCACCCCAGGGTTTCTCTGCTCAGGCCTGTTTTATCATCCCAGAATAAGATGCTCTATCACAATCTTTATAGATGTCTCACCACGTGACTCATGTTGTTTTTTGGTTGAGTTGCTACATTATAAGCCGTGTCTGTCTTTGTTAGTGGCACTGATCCCAGCACAGTTCCTTGAGCAGTACAAAGGCGGAAGAGGGGAGAGAGAATGGGTCCAGCAGACCATCACACCAGCCTGGCCCAGCCTCACAGAACAGGCTCCATGTCACTGAGCCAACCTGTTCCCAACACTTAGTAGTCAATACACGCCTATACAATACGGTCTGTGTTTGTGAAGGCTAGTGAGAGGCCTTATTCTCGTACAGAACAGCATAACGTGTCTTACTTGTGCCAGTTCAGTTGCGCCGATGCCAAGCAGCTGGGTCACACACTGTCACCACAAAAAGCCTTAAACAAAGAGAGAATACGGGGAAGGAAGAAGGGAAACCTGACAGGAAGGAGGGAGAGGGAGAGAAAGAAAGGGATGAAATGAAGAGGTAAACAAGTGAAGAAAGCAAGATGGGATAAAGTATCAAGCCACCTGTTCGAAGGCACCATAATACATGGCATGATATCTACTCTGTTTAAAAATGTTTATGGGAGGACCCCCAAACCTCTGTTAAAATTGTTCCAAGCACATTTTCTAGGCTTCCTAAGGCATTGTTGGAACCCAGACCTGTAGGGCCAACAGTCCATCTTGGCCTTGTGCAGACAAAACGACTTTTACATTGATTCGCCTGACCCTGACTATATTTTGATATGAGAATTAAAAACCCTTTAAGCAGACAAAACCACACATCCAGTTTGAGTGATACTGAGACACATCCTGACCTTGTCGTGATTTGTTCCAGATGCTACATGTTTCTTTTCAAACATGTTTGATTTTATTGTTGCCAAAGCCAAGATACAATGGTACCTTGGAGACACATCTGAGAACGGGAAAAGGCAGTATCCAATGAGAAATCAACAGGATACCCGGGGGGAGAAGGAGAAAAAGCGAAAAATCTCATGAGTTCACTTCATCAAAGATCAGTTGTTTGGTTGCGCACCCACACGTGGACATAACAGCACTTAGGGATGAAAAATGTTGTGTGAATAACAAAAAAACAAAGATTTTGAAAGTCCTTTAGCCACCAACACTTTCTCAACCCTGTATTTTGATATTCTCTTCATCGTGGCGATCCTTGACCTTACTTGTGTCCTCAGCTAGAAGTCAGCGTCTTTGAAGACCGGGGCTCGGGCAGCTCCAGTCCCAGCAGCAGCATGTCGTCGGCAGGCAGCAGCGCTCGGTGACTGGAGGGGCAGCGCCAGGCTTACGGGTACCACCACAGGGGCAGCGGGACACTTACCAACATCCGCATGCTGAAACATGAGAGCACCAGGTTCTAAGACAAGTGCTGAGAAAAAAAGGCGAGGAGGTGATCCACAGCATTCAAACTCTCCTCTGCTGGGGCCTTCGACGTACCACCTCAAGAACAGGAACTGGCTCGCACAAACACACTGGATATGCAACAGAATAAACACAAGCGCAACAGAACCCACACAAGTACAAGCCAACATCCAGGGTGTCTGTGAGGGAATATCCTTCACTCTCCAACAGCTGTCCGAACCAAAATAATCATCATTTCTTTTGTTCTGATTTCCCCCCTCTCACTTTCCCCTCATTCCATCACGTCTGTTTTCATTGGTCACACCATGATTCAGCAGGCTTTCCCTTGATTAAACGGGACGTCAGTGCTTGATTGTTCTCAGTTAGGGTCACTGTCACAATGTCTATCGGCAGCGTAGTCGAACTGAAATCTGGAAGGAGGAAAACTACCCGCCTCCTGGGAGACCCAATGTTCTCCGTTCTCGCTGAGTGACTGCATTCATGTCAGGTTGGTCGGGGTCAAGCCGCTTTGAATGCTGGCAAATTGGGCCCCGCTGTGGGATCGGTTGGTTCTATGCTCCGTTCACAAGCATTTGGCTTCAGTATCAAACAGCTAACAGAGAGCACCTTGGCTTATTTATCCTCCTCATTCAGAGCAGTGGATGCTGGTGATCCACATCACAGCTGCAGGTCACCACACTCCTACGCACACACACACGCATAGAGCCGTGCCCAAGTACTCATATAGACACATACTAGCGAGAGACATGCATACATACACAAATTTGTGGCTCTCGGTTGTGAATTCCTGCACACGCACACACACACACTCTGGCGGTTGCAAAGTCGAATCTAGCCAGACAATATTCTCTGTGGTCTCAGCTCATTGCAAGCAAACCCAGGCCCTGGTCTTGTGCACGTGTATCTTATGCGTTGTGGGCGTGCATGTGCCTGTGCCATTAGTCCCAGCCTCAACTAGTGTGAGATGAAAGCTCAGTCGATCATTAAGGAGATGTCAGAGAACAAAGATCAGCGCCATAAATGAGAACCGAACACACTCTGACATGTTTGGCTCTGAGGAGACTGAGAGAGGGCGGGTTGTTATCTCCGCTGCTGTTTGATCTGATGTTGGTGCATGGAAGTTAATGAAAAAGTGTGTGTAGGAGAATCCGCACACACAGGGTTCATTACCTGAGCTTCTTCTAGTCTGTCAGCAACGTATTTTTTAAATTTATGTCAAGACTATAATGACTAAATAGAATGTGTTGCATTTGTCTTGTACACAACAGTAATGTAAGAAATGCAGAGATGTGTTGATGCAGATTTAACATTTCTATCATCAAAGTCTTTTAGTTCATCTGCATTTTTTAAAAAAAATCTGTTTTCCATTATCAGAAAGATAGGCATCACTTTAGATGTCATTTTGTCAGTGAACCACAGCTGTAGCTCCCTCTAGGGTCAGGCTGGGGAAGTTCTGAACTTCTGAAATAAAAGTCGCCAGAATCATTCAACCTTATGCTTCGTAATGGAACATAATATTCATCTGACAGTACCTTTCTAATGTCGTCAGTGCTCACAAGACAGTGCAGCCTGAGGATCATTAATTCCATCTCCCTATTTTTAGGAAAATAGTTAATCCGGTCTGACTAACATGCATGTGTGTGTGGGGGCAGGCTGACGAGACAAAATACGGATCATTATGTAGCAAAAAAGTTGATGCCAGTAGACAGCACGCCCACACAATGCCCAACAGAAGACAAGACCTCCTGAAAACAACCTAAGCCCTGTTTCACCGTCTGGATATTTTATTTCGGTTGCCACAGTTTCTGTCTCCTGTTTCTTTACCATTTTTAGCACTGTTTTTGTTACACTCAATCCTGAACACGATCTGTTAGTTACCTGTGGGAGTGTAGCCCTCGACCCTTCTTTAGCCCAGTCGTTAGCTACAGTATGAGCAAAAACCCTCAGCCTGAGCCCTGCCTTGCGACCAGCCCTGTGTACTTTCACCAGAGCAGCAGTGTCAAGTTGATGTTAAACTACTCACAGGAAAGTCATTGTAGATTCTTTTTGATTCACCCCAGTGGATAGTTTAATTAAAACTCGACATTTTAATACCTGGATGAATGAGACGAAACCTACTAAGACATTCTACCACAGCAGTTGAGTTCAGTCGTGCTTGTGTTCAGCCTCCTGTGCTTTTTCGATGCCTTCATGTTTCATCCCAGTGGAATGGATACCCAACCTGGGGCTGATGGACTGATCAATTTACAAATGACTCAACACTGCCAATAAGCGAATCAAGGAGCTCATTGGACAATGTATAAAGAAAAAATAACAATGAGTGTGTCAGAACTGTGCAGCTGAAGAGCTGTACCGTACATGCTCGTCTGGGTTTGTGAAGTGTAAAGAAGTCGATTGAAATGCCATAATGCTATTTAATTCCAAAACATCTTTGGTGCCCAGTATTAGTCCCTAAATACATTTTTGATGTTTTAATATCCTCTCTAATTTGGGCATCAAGTGACAGAGCAGCTATAAAGCATATTGTCTGTACAGCTGTCAGCTGCTTTGAAGTATCTTCTGGAAAATGAGGATATTTTTTTTGTTTTCGTCTGAGAAGTGTTGATGATGTAGCTTATGATGTTGTTATTTACAATGTCAGTTATTGTAGTGGAGGTAAATAGAGGGGTGATGATGATGATGATGATGATGATGATGATGATGATGTTGATGATAATGATGATGATGATGATGATGATGATGATCCTCAGGGTAAAGTGTCAAATGTGCCAAATGCAAAGTAAAGGATAGGTTCAGGTTTAAACATATTGGCAGCTTTAAGCATTGCAATGATGCTGTGTTGGTTGGTCCACATCTTTCCAAACTGAAATATCTCAATAACTGTTGGATGGATTGACATGAAACTTGGATGAGAAATCTAAGGTATTCAATGACAAATAGTCATTCCTCCACTCCTCCTTTTTACATCTGCATAGATTTATTGAAAAAATGTTGGCGTATACAAAGACAAGCAGCTTCAAAAACTCAGGGTTGTGTCTTGAGAGGGATTTTTACGACCAAAACTTGGATAAATAAATAGATTTTGGGGGGTAATTCCTTGCACCCTAAATAAGCAAGTGGTGTGCATGTTGCCTTTGACTCAGATATCCATGGTGCCAACAGACTTTTCCTGATGCATGGACTTTTCCTGTGTGTGCCACCATGTGGTTAAATTTAATTAATTAGTTAGTTAGTTAGTTAGTTAGTTAGTTAGTCATCAACTGAACATTGTAATTTGTTTAATCTGGCTTGTGACTAGATAATGACATTCCAACAAGCCTCCGCTGTACTTTGGGTTAACTGTTAATTAGTAGATGTTAACATGTCAACATGCTAAACTAAGATGTCAAACATTTTACCAGCTAGAATAGCATTTTTTCATTGTAAGCATGTAAGCATGTTAACATTAACATTTGGCATTTATCGATGTCTAAGTACAGCCTAGCATGACTGTGGACTATTAGGTCCTGTGTGTAGGATGTAGTGGCAACTAGCTGACGCTCAACCAACTGAATACCCCTCGTCTTCTTCTTTGCTACAGAGATCGCTGAAAACATGAAGAGCTCTAACACTCTGGAGAGCCAGTGTTTGGTTTGTCCATTCTGGGCCACTGTAGAAACAGGGCGGACTCTCTGTGATGGGATCTGCGTCCTCTGTAGTTTAAAGGGACTCAATCTAAGGTAATGAATACACAACAATTATTAGTAATGAACATGGTATTATGAATATTACACTCCATTTCTGCAAGTACATCCTCCTTAATCCTCCACACTGGACCTTTAAGTATGTCTTAAAACATCAAACACCTGCAATGTGTTGCTTAAACCGCGGGGACAGTTAGAGCAGCAACCAATCCCCCTCTGAGTGACTCTTTAATGGACGTATGGGCATGTAAGTAGTGTTTTAAAAAATACAAAATAAAATCTGAACCTATCCTTTAAGACTGGGGTGAAAAAGAAGCACTACATAGCTTGTTCTTCCTGTAACCACTTCTTTGATTAATGAGGACGACCGAGGGAGAGAAGATTGTGATATGGTAGTAATGTATTCTCGTAACAAGATGTGCTCCAAGATATCAGTGCATTATCACTGAGCAGATTAAATGTTTGGTCCTTGAACCTCTATCATGCTGAATATCGAGATAACCTCTGTGCCAAAGTGTGGAGGAGCAGCAGAGATTTAAAACTTGTGGACCAAGTGATGATGTATAGTCCTTTTTCAGTATGTAAATTCCCACATGTCATATATTTAACCTGTACTGTTTTTGCGAGTGCAGCAAGAGCACTGAGTCCAGATACTGTATGTTTGTTATGCTGTTATAAATGAGAGGTTACTCATAGTGCTTTATGATGTCTTCCTGATGTAGAAGATGCCGTGTAGAGTTTGAGTTCTGAGCCGTTCTGCTTCGGGGAGACTAAAACTGCATTGATGTTTAATGCTGCATGATGTGTGTGTAAACAAAGCGAGTACCAGATGACAAGAACCGAAATCCCCGATCAACAAAGTCCCTCGGTTGAGCTGCTGGTGAGAGAGGAATTTCTATCTTATCTCGGTGTTATCTGTGTGTTTACATCGGATTATTTACATATTTATTAAAATGGATTCATGTATATTTTTTCTCAAAGCTGATTATTATTCAATGCCGGGGGAGAAGAGTCTCAACTGTCTCCAAGAGATGAATAAAAGCGTCTGATGAAGTTGATTATTGTGTCTGCAGGCTGCTGTTTGTATCCAATGAGGTTCAATTCATGTTGTTGTTTAGAAACCCGACCCATGCAGCTCCGAGTTCATGTGAGGATCGATCTCCCCCTCATACACATTTCTCAGGATGTCTACAGTAGAAATACCACAATGAGTCAAGAGTATGTTTTATCTCCGGGTTGTCAGAGTAAACTCTTGGGCCATGAGCCTCAGCCGCCTCATGCTTTGGTTGTTTCGTTCTGCACATAAATGTCACACTTTTGGTTCAGTATTACAATATCCATAGAACACAAAGTCATTAAATTTTGATATTAGTTTAAAATCTTAAGCAAGTGAAGAAAGTCTGCCTCTGGGATAAAATAACGAGGTATTTAGGCCACTTGAGAGCAGCAGAACAAGCTTTAAAAACAACACAACAACACATGTGCTCTCTTTTTAATGTAGGCCATTTAGTAGATGCTTTTGTCCAAAGCAACTTGTTGTAATTCATACATTCATAGAGGTGGCTGCCATGCAAGGTGCCGACCAACATATCAAGAGCAGTTTGGGGTTCAGTAGACAAGAGTCCACAAACACTTCGACATGAGGACCAGGGGAATCGAACCAGTGACCTTCCGATAACAAGAAGTTGGCTCTAACCCTGAGCAACAGCTGCCCTTTTAGTTGAAATTTGGAGTCATGTTTCTGACCACCTGGCAAATTTGAGTTCAGTTTTCTCTTTTAACAATATAATATGTAACATTTCCACATCAAAATTAATGAATAAAATTAAAATGTATTTAGCTGTGTTTCCAAGGATGTTCAAAGACAGAGATATCTGTAATTTTATCAAGGTAAAGGTGCATATCAGTTGATCATCTGTGGCTGCCAAGGAAACATCAGATCATACAGTCATAAAGTTAGGAAGAAAGCTGGCCAATGTGACTAAATGTAACGTGAATAAAACTTTCAAACATTACTCGTCATCGTCTGTAAACAGCTCTGGCTGGGTCATGTCAGCCGTGGTGGTTGTCTAACAAATCAAGGCACCAACTCCCATGATCCCACGCGACTCGATGACACCATAAAACTACGTCTTTTGTTTTCATTGTTTTGATTGAGGGACCCGGAGCAGCAGAAATCAATGGCTTATATAGGTCCTCGCAGATTAGACATGATGACAATGAACATGGCACAATACATGTGGCTTAAAGGTCCCATATCATGAAAAACAAGTTTTCTCTGGTCTCTACAAATATAAGCTGGTCGTCCCCGAGCCTACCAACTCCCAGAATGAGGAAAACAAGCGATTTCTGCATGGTCTCTGCAGCCCACCCACTGGTAAAACAGGGCTACTACAGGCTGTTCAGATTCAGCTCCTTTCGTTAGGTAATGAAAGGAGTCATTTACATAGGCAGGCCTCCTCTGCGCAGTGATAGGTGATATCCCAGAGGGCGGGCGTCCATCCCCGAGGTGAAGTTCGGTGTGTCCAGCGGTAAGATAGCAGTGTTTCGCAATGTCGTCGCTCAGAGCTAGACACGCAAATTACTCTGTTGTTGGTTGTATAAATCGACATAAGTGCCTATATTCTGTCCCATATTCCATTTCATTTTTTAACGACAACGTGCCAGCTACGGTTCGTGTAAGTTTGTGTGTGTGCTAACCACTTCACTTGGACTGCTTCAGTAACGAGGGTCAGTACAAAGCTGGCTTTGCCTCGACACTGACCCTTGTAAAAGGATCAGTCCCAACCATACGGGACCCAGCGACTGCACCCGAGCCACAGGTAAGTGTCGCCATGTTTTGATAGTATTTACAGTTGCCTACGAGTATGGTGAAGTCAGCTGGAAACTGGCTAACTAGTTGGCTCCGCTTTGGTCCGCTATGCAATGGTGTTTGAAGCGAGTTTGATGTTAATAATATTACGATGGAGCTTGGTTGTCACAGTAAAAAGTCTGGAAACATGTGCAGACTGGAGACAGAGGCGATGCGAACAGTGTCCAAGAGTTTGGAGACTGTGTTGGAGACAAACACAGCTTTTGCTAGCTGTTAGCCATTAGCTACCTGGCAGTAACTGTAACAACACATATGAACAAACTAACATTATTCAAACACACTAACCATTCTGAAATGTCCTGCTGCAGCCGCAGAGTCTGTACTTCTTCAGGAGCCTCTCCTTCTGGGTCCAATTCTGGGTCAAACTGGTATGGTCGAACGACAGCATGTCCGCAAGCCATAGCGATACATATATATACATCCACCATAATATTAGCGCATGCTACCGCTAGCATAAGAGGCATCGTCTTCCTGAGAGGGACGTGTAGCCGGCAAGTCTCTCCAAGTAGGCGTTGACAGGCGGAGCTCATTAGCATTTAAAGGTGCAGGCACAGAATCAGCCTGCTCTCAGTAGAGCTCACTTCAGCGACTTTTAGACAGCTGAAATTCAGGACCACAGATGGGTTTGGGGCAATGCATATCGAATAGAGTGTTGTTGGACCTTGGACAGCTGTGTGACACTGATGAACAACAGAATAATATGGGAACTTCAAGTCTGCTAGCGCTCAGTCTGAATGTCAAGTGGGTGGACATTTGGATTTAGCCACAGACTCAGCCACTGTGTTCAGCTGACATGTAACCCGTTGTACATGTTCAAGTTTAGATGCACTTCAGATTTGCCTCAAATTGTTGGGTTAAAAACACAAAGAAATGGCTCCATTTGTGTAAACATTTTGACATTCTCTGACCAATGTATTTTGTAACGGCTACGTGACTTAATTGTCCATAACTAATCAACCCTTCCTCATCACAGAAACGGTTTTGTTTGTTCAGAAAGGGGTCAGTGTGATGTCTGCAAAAATGTTTAATGAACCCAAAGGAGAGCATAAAACGAGCACAAAGAGAACTTCTCCTCGTGACTGATGGTTCTGACATTTTAGGGAACTAAAGGTCAGAATAATTGGCACACACCAAGTTATCTTTTATGTTTGGTGCTTGGTGAACCACTGAAAAGATTCTACTGAGTTTTGAGTCATAATGTTTATCCTGTCTTATGTTATGACTTTATTAAGAATTTGAGTTTGAAACGTCTTTTTTAATAAAGTAGAGTGGAGCACACACAGTACAACTGTTTCACGGCTTAATAGGTCAGCTATGACGAAAATGGGTGAATCTCTCCCTCTCAGAGCCGCTCTAGCAAGTATTTGTGTGTTAGCAATGAATCAAATGACTTCCTACAGAGTATCTTCCTTGTTTGATCGTAGATAATCGCTGAATCAGCTATTAGAATTTCCTGTTTGTGGTGTGCTAACTGATCACTTTGCTACCAAGGATACTTAAAACATGATGATTCTCAGGCAAGTTCTTATGTGCTAAAGAATGTCTTTTTTCCAGCCACATTATTGGATATTCACTTGAAGAGTGTGTTTCCCACTAAACTTAGCATGTCTGTGTGGTTTCAGATTTGACTGGGTTATGACTCACAGAAACAGTATGATTTCTACCCTGTTGCGGCCCATGACTCACACCTCTCCCTCCGTTCCCCTTTCCTTCAAGCGTCCCAGACCTCCTGGGGAGATTAGATGTTGAACATGGTGGAGCATTTAGCAGATTAAAGAGCCAGATATTTCCCTCAGGAGTTGGTTGTGATCAGGGTAATATTAGTTACTCATTTTTGCTGACACTGTCACCTCATTTTTTCTCCATCAAGTGGCCAACAAATCATTTCATGTAGGCCTATTAAGGAGTTCTGGACCAACTTGTTTCACTGAACCTTTCTTGCAGCGGTGGCTAATTTTTGTGTGTGTATGTGTGAAAATGTGTGTACAAGAGGTGTACAGTGGATCCATCATAGCCTGCTCATAAGGCTACAAAATGAGTGATAACGTCCTGGCAGGTATTGAGGCTTAGTGAAGATCACAGGGGTAAAGACAGAGGAGGAGCAGTGAGCACGAAGTGATATTTACTCAAAGACAGCAGAGGAGTGAAGAAACATCTCAACACCTGTGTGGAAAGGTCACGCCTACGCTAACAGGCCACTCTCTCCCCCCTACACAGACCGTCTTTGTTCTTTTAAAATCTTTTTTCCCCCTACCTTTTGCTACAGTTTGTTGCTGCAATTGTTTGGAGTTTCCAAGTTTTTTAATATTCTCCATTCTTTGGCCACACGGCACTCTCTCTGTCTACTCGACTTCCTGCACGCCTTTCCTGCTCTTTAATTTCTTGTTCTCTAAACAGGAAAACATTGGCCTGCTTTACCTTTTCCACAGTTTCTTTTCTGCCTGAGTCACTTAGGGCTAGATGGGATAAAAGTCACTTTCTGCTATTGATCGGTAAAAATGTTTATTCCGACAAACGACAAAAAAAATCAGTACCCTACCGCAGCCTCGTGTTCCCAACATTTTTTTTTGACTGGCAGCGGTGCCTGGCAAACGCTGAGCAGACATCATAGTGAAGTTTACAGTTGTGTGATTGCATGTGACGCATCGAACATGTGGTCCCTCCGGAGGAGCTCTTGGCGTCAGAGTGAAATCAGGCCTGTAGTGACATAAGAGGAAGGTGTTTGCTCCTATATCCTGCTCCTAACTGCTCATCTGTGACCGGAATTACCCACAAATACACGTTTATTTTCCGTTCCCTGAACAACAAAAAAAACATCAACACAACCGGAATCCAGTCAAACAAAAATAATTTGTGAGCTCTGGCGGTCTCCCGAGGCATCAAAACTCTGAGCTCAGAGCTGTGCTCACTCAAGCCCGCCAAACATTTATCAACATCTGCCCAAAGTCAGGATCACGGTGAGTTATGATTGTGCGTTAAACCAACAATTGCGCATTGTTGCAACAAACAAGGGAGATTCAGCGCTACTGCTCCCAGACATCGTGTACACAGAACCCCACCCACATACAGACCCTTCTGGCTCTCTGGTTGAACGTGGAGGTTGTAACTGATGTTTAACATTTGTTTTTTAAATTCTGCCGTGAAACCCACAGAGCCGAGAGGCTCTTTGAAGAGCTCAAACGCGGTGGAAACTGCAGGATTTGCCTCTCCCTGTTTTGGCCACACTTGGTTTATTGTGCTTAGCTTTAGTTTTGGAGACCCTCCCTTAGCTAAATCGATTTTTTTCTTCTTCCCCCCGCTACACCGCTGCCCTGCCTGTTGGCTTTGGCATCAACATCCGCTCAGTTTACTTAACCTCCGTGTGATTGACAGCCCTTGTGTTGTGTTTGCCTCTGGACCGCCCCCAAGTGCAGCCCAGAATGCTGCATAAAAACACAATGTTAAGAGTCTGAGGGTGGAGACGTGTGGTTCTGGTTAAAAATGTCACTTCTGATCACTTCGGGTAATTGTGAGACAGGGGTTATTGTGTGTCGTTCTCCTTGGATCTCTGGTTGAAGGCGAATAAATGGCGCTGTGTCAGTCACTGCTCTCCGCACTGCTTTGAAATGTTGAACAGAAACAGGGATGAAACGGGGATTAAGGCTGCGGAAGAGAGGCGTTGAAATGTCGTCTCCGTTTTTATACACTCAACAACACACTCAAGACCAAAGACAGGGATAAACAACAAAAGATGCACCAATTAGAGAGCACACCTACTGGACAATCCCCACTGAGACTACATGAGGGACAGTGTCCATATGACAGTGTTGGTACATGCTTGTGTATGGTACATGTAAATGTATATGCACAAGTTTACATGTTGAATAGGCTACTGCACCTTTGACTGCAGGAAGCAGTCGCATTACAGTCACGACAGTGTAACAAGAAATCCAGGAAAGAAATATGTTTGTTCACTTCTTCCAATACAACTGTATCTCTGATCAGGGCAGCTTGTTTTTTAAAGTTAGAATAAATTAAATTAGTGAAATAATTGGCTATAATAAAAGTCTTGTTATTTGGATACTTTTTTGATACCATGTGTCTAAAAGGACACGACAGGGTTACAGTAATATATTACTTTTAGCGGTGACAAAGTAATATAACGCATTACAAATAATATTTCACTAATTTATTACTACAGTTGTTAGAAGGAATGCATTACAATCAATGTTACCGACCGCAGTGAAACATTTCTTGTTTTTTGAGAATCCATCCACACCAACATGACCATATTAATGTAGGCTCTGTGCGTGTTTAGTATAGCCAAGCCTATAAGTTCTTAGTTCAGTCTCTGTGTGACTGAATGTAGCTGTATTTTGTAGGCTTCATGATGAAGCCTCCTCCTCTGAGTGCACTTTTAAATTCTTGAATCACACATGAACATGCATTCCCTGTTCTGTGGACTAAGATAAAAAGGCAAAGAAAGAGAGATTTTCATCTTGTCGTGTCATTATTGGCTATGTTACAGAAGGCAAACGTCTATTGTGTATGTTGTGTTTGTCTGTTGGATCATCATTTTTTTAAGTGACTAAAACATAGTGTTATAAGTAATTTCTTACTCTACACAGACGGTAATATTGTAGTGTAATGTATTACTTTAAAATGAAGGTAACTGGTAATATGCAGTATGTTGCATTTTTAAGTAACTTGTTCAACACTGCCATTCAAAAGTACTGAAATGTGGGAAGTGTTTTCAAAAAACAGATCTGCAATCACATTTTTAACACATGCAGCACAGATATTGATTCCTTTTGTGGTTAGGTCTGCTGCCTCACCTCAAGACGGATCCCTGGAGACTGACCCCTCCGAGAGCACAGATGAGTCAAGACTCATCTATGCAGGGTTTGCATGGTGATGTCTTTGTAAATCGGGTCGATGGCAGAATTCTTATTTTTATTCTAACAGAGGAAATAATCTATAAGAGTAATAATCAGTTATAACGTGGTACTTTATTTCGCTGCTGAGATCTGGAGACAGCACCCCTGAATAGAGGCCGAACAGGAAAAGAAGCACGAGGACTCAGACGACCATGCAGGATTAAAACAATCACTGTGGGTAACACAAATGATTTGGAAGAGAAGTTGATGGCAAATTGTAAAGTTAATAATTTAGAAAATTACTTCTTGATTTGGCTGATTAGTGAGTGCACTTGCCGAATTTCCTGCATGCTGTTTTTCTGTGCAATGAGGGACTGTTACAGCATTTTGAATGGTCAAGATAATCTGTTGTCAACATTCGGACCTCTCTGATTCATGTTTCTTGCCCCTTCAGACTTTGTTGGTGCAATGCTCCCAGGTATGAAATGGTAGTCAGCACTACTTTCCTTTAACCGCATGCTTTCTAACCGTTTTGTACTGAGAACAGTTCCAGGCTTTTGTAGAAGGACAGTGAAATTTATAATGTGTTATCACTTATTTAAGTATGTTTGACGTGTTCAGATAATTGCTTAAGGTTGCCCCTGGGATTAGTCCTGCACCGCCTGGCCCAAAAATACAGGAGATGAGATGTCTGTACGGAGCATCACTCTGCTCATGAAGCTGAAAAACGTGCACTGTTGTTCAGGGACAAGCTCGCTTTCAGTAACTAAAGAAAAAACTGGCCTCAGCTACACAAATGGCCGCCACAGTGTATACATCCACATCTACAGATCTTTTTCTTCTCCCCTCCTTCCGCCTCTTTTTTTCTGGTAATTTCCGAGAAGTACAAACATTTCCTTAACATGTCCTTCTGTATCTGATCTCATGTCAGTCTCTGTGGCCGCTTCATGGCATGTGTACTTGCTGTTCAAGGGATATTGTATGATTAGCGGTCTGAAGCACACTCACACATAAAAAGGCATTTGGACTGTTTTTCCACATGGAGCACATGCCCACACGCAAACAGGCTGCACACACACACACAAACACACAGACACACAGGACCACACTCTGCTGAAACACACACACACACACACACACAGAGCAATGTGTTCCAGGTTTTATTTTTCACAGGGACATCTCCACTTGCAGTTCATTTCATCAGAGAGAAACACAGCTGGAGCTTCTGGGACGCAAAACAATGCTGTGACCATGCCAGACACACTCGCACACACACACACAGCATGTTTCCTGTAGGTCGTTGGACATCATTCATTGACACTGTTCAGCTACATTACACGGTTTAATTTCTTTTAAAGAGGTCATATTATGCTTTTTGGGGTTTCATCTTTCCTTTATTGTGTTGTGTGGCATTTTCATGAGGTAAAAAGTCTGCAAAGTGAAAAAGTCCACGCCAAAGGGAATTACTCTGTCCCACAGAACACACTGCTTCTGCATTGCCTGAAACGCCTGGTTTGGAGTCAAGCCTTTACTTCCAAACTTGTGTATGTCACTATGTAACAAGATTTATACATATTTTTAAATATATACGGCAGCCATGCTATTAGTTCACACTGTCTTGCTTGGCATGACCCACCCTACTGATTGGCTACATCCTGCCCGTTAAGTCATGCACATGTGCAACTCCCAAAGATCAAAGGTTGAACAATGGCCAGACGTCTCACTCTGTAGCTGAAACGGAGCATTCAAGACACAGTGTGAAAATGAGTGCTGCAGCAATGCACCATATGAGAAAAATAATGTGTTTTTGAAAAATTAAAGTATGTTAGCACATTCTACTAGGACCCCCAAATAAAAGTATGAACCTGAAATTTTCCAGAATATGACCTCTTTAAAGCTTACCTTTTCCTCAGTGGAGTCTTTCCTGTTGTTCTTATTACTGATAACATGTCATTTCTCTATCTTTCTGTCGTAAAAATCTGCAAATCTACTTTCATGTGTGTCCAAAGTGCTTGAGTAAAGTAATCCATCACTGTCAGTACTGTATTTTTCGTTTATTTCTTTCAGCAACACCTCACACCTCAAATAAACTCCAGTTTGACTGGGCACAGACAAGCTTCATATCTGAAATGAGTCTTGTATAACTGTGAGAACTGTGATTTTACTGTTCGACACTGTTCACAGTATGTGTAGTTGCACATTGCATGTACACATTGCTAACAATCCTCTGTGGTATCCTTTCTCTCTTTACAAATGTCAGAATCAGCTGAAATGCCACAACACATTTCAACACATTTATAGGAAAAGATAGAAACTGGATTCACACGACCATGTCTGACAACAAATGACTACATCGTTATTAGGACTGTGTAGGAGAATGTGAGGGGTTAAAACAACGGAGTGTCCTCTTTAAAGCGTGCAATTTTTTTCGATAAACAACGTGTGGATGTTATTGTTCATGCAAACTATGAGCTTACACACCAGATACAGTTCGAGGCTGACCCGAGAGTGTGAGCCAAACTGCAAAACGTTTTCCACTCCGTCCTCATGATAACACTTCCACGGCAACCTCAGTTGAACCTCATTAACATTTCTGTTTTCTGAGCGAACTTATTCAAAGATTTGACTCGAACCCTCGGTTACTCTCACTCTCCACAGATTCTTTGGCTTTCACAGAGAGCATGACAACATCGTCAGTGCGGATCCAACAGAGATCCGCCGTGAGTAATTTTAATTGCCTTAACACATCCATCATCGTTTGCTTATTAGTTTTTCATGCTCCGATGCCTCTTAGTTTTTCATTAAAAATGTCTCAGAGAGAAGTAAGCGCAGTGTCTAAATCTCAGCTGAAATGTTTGATATTTACAGGTGGCATCTGTGGTCTGGGTCCAACTCATTAGCGGGCTCAGGGACTGATGTCAAGGGCCACGAGTTTGGTGGAATGTGTGAGGTTTTCGGCTAAAAAATGTCCAAAAATTTATATAACACTTGCCTCAGCGAGTGGATAGGGAGAAGTCTATGAATCACGCACAGACTCACAAACACACACACACACACTCACTACTCTGGAGGACTGCGCAGGCCAACAGTTGATGATGAATCGATCCCCTGCTATGACAGTGATTGTGGTCTAAAACTGGACGAGTTGGGAGTTACACTGCGTAGTTTCTGCACTGCGACTGCTGAGAGGAGAACTGATGCTCCCCTTCAGAGCAATGTGGAAGCTGTCAACATCTTGTGGGGGGGGCGATGTTCTCATCTCTTCTGCCAAGAAGTGCATTCATTTCCTAAAAAGTGTCAAGAGACATGTGGCGAGGGAGTGTTAAATACATATACTGAGGGTTCAAAGTAAGAAGAATCACTACAGACACATGATGAGGAAAGTGGGGTTTGTTTTAGTTTATTTCAGAGAATCGCAGCCTCCAGATATCCACAACTTCTCACTTCTGTCTTTGTGTCCTGTATATTTATGGCTTTAAATGGTTGAAGTTGGGTCAAGTTGTAATAATTAAATACTGTGATGTAATATTTACTTAATCTTCACATTCATAAGTCTGGTGATATTTTAGATTTTTCAACAAATCCCTTAAAAATACCAAAATCCATGATGAATTGACCCTCCTAACAAGCACCGCCTGTGTTTCCAGACCTACTGTATGCTCGCTTTTCTCTTTGCCATGGAGCTCCATTGTGCTTCAAACATTATTAAACAAATAAATGAGCCACACCGTTGCACTGAGTGACATGTTACTCAGCATTGGCAGGGACAGAAGCTTCCATTTTAAATCAATGTGTCAATGGCGAGTTCATTTACCACCTATTACTGATGCTCTGTGTGGAGAAATAGCTCCTGATGTCACTTCTCTTTCCGCTGGCATCATACATTCTATCTACAAATCACAGAATGTGTCGGTATGGAAAGAATGTACAGTACGCGTGCTGTGCAGCACAGGCAATAGAGTAAAGGGAGTTAGGGAAGACTACATTTTAAGCTGTGCTAAAATATCAAATCTGCACATGACTTAAAGCTCCGAGACGGCTCCAAAATTGGTCATCTTGGAGACAAATTTCGCGTTTAGCACACTTCGCTGCAGCAACAAATAGCACACCCAACAAACATGCATCATTTACTTCTGTTCAAGCCCCTTTTTCGAAAAAGCTACAGTTTCAACATACAGTCAGAATCCCACAGGCAGGGTAGGGAGGTGACAAATTATTAAGGGACTTGATTATACTTTATTGACTTGTTGACAACAACAACCAAAATATAGAATATCACCAGGATTGTCCTTTATACTGTAGTTTTACAACATGTTGCGAACTGTGCTCGAACGTTGAAATGGCGTTAAAGTGACATTAAAAAAAGATTTTAAACAGATTACTTTACTGCACTATATTGAGCTCAATGTGGAACATCACCAGCGCTACATTAAACGGACTGGTGAGTTTCGTTTTAGGTGTTTTTCCAGAGCAACCATTAATTCCAGAATGCATCACGGTCCGTAACATCGAGATCATTTTCCCTTTGTCTTCGTGTTCTCATCAGCTGCCCATTATTCTAATCTTAAATGGGAAAATAAGCAATTACTAAACTGGCAATTTTTGCTGTAAACGTGATTGCACAATGTAAATAGCTCTGGAATTATGACATAAGCATTTAGATTGGCTCTCCTTTAAACCTCGATTTCGCTGTGCAGTTTTCTCGGCAGGAAATCTCCCGGGAGAATGAAGTCTGACTGGTTATCGAGTCAGTCTGGCAGTCTGGCCACCTCTTCTAATTGGTTCACGTCTCTGTTACATAGATATTTTGTCCTGTGCTGCTGGTAGCTGCTTCCCCATGGCAAACGAAGAGCAACCTGGTCGTCTTTGTGACAGCGGCACAGGCAGTAACACCGCTTGGAATCACTAATGGAGGACTGACTGCTTCCACTTTCCTTTTCTGTGAGAACATTTAAAAAAATAATAATTTCAGCAGCGAACATTGAAGGCTGGAGCTCGTTTGAAAAGCAACTCTAAGTTTTAATTTAAGTGGCTGATCATTAAAAAAATTGCAGAGTCGATTATGATTCAAGTACACCTTCAGGCTACTGTACTCAATCAAATTCAATTTACTCCTGCCGACTCTTGTGCTGTGCACGCACACACACACACACACACACACACACACACACACACACACACACACACACACACACACACACACATACTCATGCATTTATGTTCTCCACTGTGCTGTTGTGTTATTCATAGGTAACAAAATGTAAGCTACCATCCGAGACAGATGGTCTGGCATATGTTTCTCTACCCAGCTGTCTCTTTCGGACACACACACACACACATACACACAGAAAACCTAAAGCTTGGAGACCTGGTGCTCCTCAGCATCCCATTAAGCCTATAATAAGACTGAGAGTGACATTGTAAGGATTAATATAGTGGCACTGTGGAGATACAGATGGGGCCTCAGCGTGTCTCTAATGAATGTGGTGTGTGGACTCAGTAGATCTGTCTGCTGTACAGTGTGCGCAGTGCTTTATGTGCTGCAGCTCGACTTATTGACTTGGCTTCGGTTCAGGTCCCACTAAGATAAGTGCCAGGTGATGACGTGAGGGCTCTGCGGGTGTGACACAGTTACTTCTGAACCCCGTAGCTCCCAGCGAGCATGCTCCCTGTGTGCTTCTTTACAGTCCAGAGGGGGCCGGGAGCCAAGAGGTGACACATACCAGCGGAGAGCGGCGGGCAAGGCTGTGAATAACTGTTTGGAAAAAAAAGATAGCAGAGATCCACAGAGGAGAAGGAGGGAAGAGATGTTTCAGTGAAAAGTTTGCTTTGAGAGTTTTCTGTACATCCCCATTAAGCAGTGGAGAGAGTTGCGAAGGGGAGAAGACAGCGACGGCTACAGTAGTCCAATCTGGAGGTGGGAGGAGACGAGTGGTAGCACAGAGACGGAGAGAAGCCAGAAAGAAATGCCCGACCACCTGCGTTCCCCAGAGGACCGCGTACCCCCAAAGTAAGCGACCTGGGCTGCAGAGAGAGAGAGGCGAAACAGAGGGCAGGGGAAAAAGTTAGCCGACATCTGCGTCTTTATGGCTGAAAGAGAGCTCATTCACATGGGGGAGTTAGTCATGCAAGACAGCGGGGTGCAGAGAGGGGACACGGTCAGAGGAATGTTAGCACCTCTAAGCCTTTACTCCAACCCAGAGTAATTAAGGCAGCTTAAGGCATCTCGTTCTCTGGCAGTGCTTCCTTTGTTCTGCCGATCTTAGTAATCCAGCTAAGTCTACCCTGACTCTGCCAGGACCACTCACCCACACAGGCCGAGCCATCATCGTTGGGCTCAAAGCCCTGGTTGCATCTCCTCTTGGCGCGGCACTTATAGCTGCCGTAGGTGTTGGTGCAGATAGGGCGGTCAGAGGGGCACACAGAGGGGAACTGGGTACACTCATCTTCATCTGAGGGAGGAGGATGGTAAGGCAAGGGAGGGAAACACACTTTTTGTCTTGATTTTGAAAGAAAGGACGCAACAGACATAATTTTTTTTCAGCTTACCTGTGCAACGGCCGTTCTCATTCAGGGCGAACCCATGACCACACTGTAAGACACGGTCAGTCTGATTAGAGACAAGAATGGGTTTGAATGAAAATCCTTTTAAGTGTAGAAGTTTTTATACAATTAGACAGGGAGGTGACAAATGAAGTAAAAGCTGATAAATGAGTGGAGAAACGCAACTGATACAGACGCTCTCACTCTGACTGAGACGTTTTGTTGCCATGCCTCGTATCCACTTGCAACCTAAGTGAGAATGCTAATTGCTAATTGCTAATTGAGTGATCCCCTTTATGCCATAATGAACCATTTGGAAGGATGCTGTTCTGTTCTCCCTCAGACTTGGATCACCCATGCCAGTGATGGCTGAAGCTGTTCTGGAGGCTTGTAGAGGCCAAACGCCTCACTGAGACACTTTATGGTGGCTGTAGCCATGTTCTCATCAATGCATTTTAATAAGAATAGTGTTAATTTAATTGCGACGCTGTAAGGTTTGAGTTTGTAGAAAAAAATTGAAAATCCCAGTCAAAATGTGTGAGATCTGAGCCCTGTACCCAGTATTCTTCTCACTTTCCATGCAATGTCCCATGCCAAAACATTACCTGACACCAGGTGTGCTGTGTTTGTAGTTTGATTTCACACAAATTGAAATAGGAAAATGCAATAATATAAGCACAAAACATGTTCAATTTAGGTGAAAATGATTAAGCCTGAATTTAGTGGGACCAGTGAGCAGTCCTGCCTCACATGTGTTCGTTTTAGCCCCTTCGTCTCAGAGAAACCCTAGGACAGTTAAATGATACTGATATTGAAAACAAGGACATTTTTAAGATTCTACTCATAGCGGCCGAGCCTATTCAACAAAGCATAACAACATTTTAGATGTTGGCAAATGAGGATTACTATGAAGCCGTGCTGTACCTCTATCTCCACAGTAGGAGTGACCTCCTCCTCCTCTCTTGGATAGTGGATCTCCAGCACTGTGTTGACGTCTGAGGGTTCCAGGGGTCGAGCCACTGAGCGGCCGTCTGGCCAGTACACCTCGACGTTCGTGGCAACATCCTTACCTGGTCAGACGTACAGCACAGTCACAGCACACATGGGACATGCATACATCATTTTGTGATTTTCGGGAGATGCTGCAGTCTCACGAGGCCTTTCTCTTCCTCTCTTTCAGACAGGGAGTGGCACCGTCTTCACTTCTCTCTTCATTAACCATTTTTATCAGGCAGAGAGAAAGCCCCTCTCCAGAGGGCCTCTGCAGCACTTAATTAAAGTGGCATTTCTAAGGTAAACAGATCTTGAGTTACCTTGCCAGGCAGTGATCTGCTCGGCAGGTGTGCTGCCCTGAGAGCCAAAGAATATTTCACCTGCACTGAACTGCACGGCGCCCTCTTGTTTAGTGGTGGGGGGTGTATCACATGTCTGCCAGTCGGCTCTGAGGCCGCGATGGAGTGGAAGATTAGCTCTTGGAGTGTGTGATGAGTAATAAGGCAGTAAAATCAAGGGCCTCCAGAGATGATCTGTGCTTGGAGCCGTTCCCAGGTAGCCGGGCTGGATGGCCAGCAGCTGACAGGGGCCAAAAGGAGCTGGTTCCAGTCTGGCTTCCAGCGGCAACACCTGTCCCCCCATCTCTCTCTACTCTCCCATGGGTGTCCAATCAGGCTGGAGGTATAAAACACTGCTTTCCACATGGGGCTGTCATTATCCTTCTCGCTGATTCTCGCTGTAAAGCTGATTCTGTCACCAATTTCTCTCTGTCTGTCTATCCCTTACCCATCTGTCCCAAGCAGTGGTGCTAAAAGTGGTAAGTCAACTAAGCAATTAATCAATCAACAGAGACTAAATCAACAACAATTCTTTATCATATTTAAGAATTTGCTGCTTTTTACCAATTTAATGCAATTGTCAGGCTAAATATGTAACCTGAAGACACTGACTTGAGCTCTGAGAAGTGTAAAGAAGCAAAAAAATCTCCATAATCTTTAGTAAAAAGCTCTAACAGAGAGCCAGTTAGTGCTTACAGGTGCAATACCAGTAATTGTGTAATTGTTGAAATAAGACCTTACCAAGGCCAAAGTGAGCAACAGGCTCCATCTCACACAGGTACCCTGAGCCACCATCGATGATCCGTGTGTGTGGGCCACTCTTTTTGGTGTACACCACCACTTTAGCTCCTCGGGCAAAAGCACCGAATTTGGTGCGGGGAATGACTCGCAGCCAGGAGTTGGTGGTTCCCTGAGACGCAGACAGAATAAGAAAAGGGAAAGAGACGGTTCGGCTCAAGATAACACTGTCAAAGCGATGCCGAGGCCTTTCAGACACCTTCCGAACACTCACCTGGATGACTTTGTAGACGGAGAGCGGCTGTGCTGCACTTTCCCCATGAGACACCAGCAGCTCCAGACGCCCGTCACCATCAAAGTCTGTGGCTACAGCACCTGGAGAGCCATTACACTGATGACGCAACTAAACACTTCAGCAAACAGCCTGCATAACAGTTATCGTCCCAATGCAGGGAAACATGGACATAATGTTGCAGCAGTCACAGAACTAACTATGTGGAACAAGTCTTTATTTCTTCTATAAAGCACATGAAGGAAGACATTTCCAGTGGAGCACTGGTGCCACCTAATGGTAAGACATTGGAGTAGCAGATACTTGTCACTTGATGCTGAGGTGGTAGGTGAAAGGTGAAAGCACTCACCAGTTCCACGTCCTTCAGGCTCTGATGCCTCCCCAACGTTCAGCTCTTCTATCTGGGGGTCTCCGTGTTCTCTCCTGCTCACCCTATCACACCAGCATAAGTATTATACACATGTAGTTGCAACTTTACAATGAACAATTGTTTAATGGATGGTTAATAAAGCATTTTATTGTTTGTTTAAAGTGAAATAGCTATTAACTGAAGATGAATTAACTAGAAATGTACACTTTATTAATGAAGTGTTAACAAGCTATAATCAGCTAATGAAATATGATAGTGACATGAACTGAACTACATAACAGTAGCCTTAAAATCAGCCTTTCTCAACCAGCTTCACATTAGAATATTACTTACTTGTTAATGCTATCAACAATATAATACTCCAGTGACGTCATATACTGTATAATAAGATACAATGTCAGAGAGAATACTTAACTTTTACTTATCACACTGTACTTTATATACATTTTGCTGACAATAATTGTATACTTTTATTTGTGTAGAATCATAAGTTGAGACTGCAGGACTTTGCAGTGGGACGTTGCTGCTTTAAATAAGGATCTTCATACTTCTTCTCCTTTAAGACTCAAATGTCATCTCACATGACATTCGGTATTTGCAAATAGTAAGCAGGGCTGCAGGACAGTGGAAAAAAACTGACATGACGTTGCGATATTGTGGTTTTCTGTGATAAATAAAGCAAATGAAAAACATACTCATTTTATCAAAGAATCAAAGTAGGCCCTGCTTCTTTTGGGTAAATTAATCAAGGATGACTGTGATTGGTGGTTGCTGTGTATGCAGCGCCTGCATGTCTGTCTCTCTCTCGCTGACTCGGTAGACTGAATTCTCCTGTAGATTAATCACAGCCATGACGAACTTGTGAGTTCTGCTTTCGTAGAAAGCAGCGAAAAACTTGACCTAACATAGAGCTCCTTTGCCTTACTTGACACTGTGCGTCCTGCAGTTGGACTACTAATAACTTGATCTTCATTTGTTTGATGCTACATGCTACATACAACACTAGTAACATTTCATAATTAATTACCCTTATCGATTTTTTATATTCACTTACTGATTTTCATCATAATTTCCTTGGTTTTATGTGATTTTCATCTTTCTGTGAATATTTGTTTTAAAGTATGCCTTGTGAATTATTTGGCCAGATTTGAGAAATCGTGCACATAACTACCTGCAATGCACCTTTAATGACAAAAACATTTCCACATCCAAGTTTCTTCAAGTTATAATTTCATTTCCCAATGCACTAATGTGCTGATCCTGGCTGTTAAAGCCCTCAGCTCAGCTAAATATTGATTAGCAGAATTTAATTAATTAGCTCGGGCACAATAGTTTGAGCTTGTTTGTTTTGTTTTTTTTCAGCGGCAGAGAGCAGAGTTAAATTAGCTGATTCATCTTCATACTAGACAATGGCAGAGCCGCGGGCTGTGGAGCCGTGACCCTCTCAGACCTTCAGCGTGTCTAGAAAGACAAATTCTCCTCCAGCGACCTGGCAGGACTATTCTGATCCAGGAAATCTCTGGGGCTTACACTGATTATTGATATTCAGTATGAATTGACCCACTAGCTCATGGCCACATTCATCATGACTTCTGCATCCTGTTGAGAAAAGCATGCCAGATCAGATCCTTTATTCAGACAGCATGGGTTTATTCTACTATTAAGTCCTAACAATTGATATGTATCATATATTGCATTTGAGAGCTCAGCTCATTAATATTATCTGGAGAGGAAGCCAAACCGTGAGCCAAAAAGAGACCTAAAACTGTCTTAATGAAAGACTCATTCATGTGTGGAGGAGGAGGCGGGATGCCAGACTAGATAAGTATCCTTGGCTGGGAATTTTAAATTCTTCTCAGCTTCCTCCAAGCCCCGTTTTAGAATATTAAATCAAGACACAAGGGTAGTTCATTAAGCTCATCGCCAAACTGCTTTTAAAACTCACTACCATACTTGTGTGCATATGTATGAGTGTGTTTGTTATTGAGCGTGTACCTAAAGAGCCTGTTGGCAGACGGACCCCTGTAGGCGATGTTATTGAAGAAGACCTCCAGCTCGTTGTCATTGTCAAAGTCTGCAGCGATGACGGTGCGAACCGGGGATGGCATGGAAAACTTCTGGGACGCTATGTCCTGAGAAGAAAGCAAACACATGGAACATCAGTCACACACAACAGCTAATGTATGCATGAGCTAAGGATCCAAACACAGGCAGGCATTTTTATTTCCCCCCGTGGGGTGAAATGCCTTTTCAGCAGTTAAAAGCTAAAACTTTTTTTAAAAAAAGCAGAAGTAATCACAGAACACAAAATTCTAAACATAGACTTGGCCTGTACTGCAGATGTATTGATATGCAAAATATATCTTTGCCATGCTCATCTTCTATTCGTAGACATTACACTTTAACTTGGTTTTGGTCTTGGTTGTCTTTCATATATTTCATATAAGTCTGTTTTCTTAGATTTTCTTTTTTGGGTGAGTGCCGTTTTATTTTGACCTTTCAAAGAACTTAGAACTGGTTATGAAACAGTCTCAATTAATTAGTGATGCCTCTGTATGACCAACATACGCAAACAAGACAATCGGCGAAAATTCCCTTAATTCTATGTGGTTATTCCATATTCTTGCCACTGGGCCGGATTCTAAAAATCAAAATCATCAAAATCAAAAATACACCCACCCACTCTGGGTCACCTGATTGTGCAATTTATATTTGATATATAGTATTTATGTTTACACTTTATTTAATGTAAATACTTGCTGCTGTTTTTTATCCTGTACGATGCCAAACTAACTGCATCGAAATTTCGTTCCGATCTGCACTGTAAGGTGTAAATTTGAAATGGCAAAGTCTAAACAAAGTCTAAGTCTAAAACAATCACTACTAGTTTGTTGTTGTCAACGTTTCATGTATAATGTTATTGCTGATTTGTGCATCACAGTATGTGTTCGCTAATTAAGCCTTTAAAGCAGCACAAGTATCCAGGTAATGAAGCAGTGTTCTGTTCTATTTGATGACACGACTGGTAGCGTGGAGTTGTGAAGGAACAGTGAGCGTCCGTTCTTTTCGATCTCCTTTGAGATGCCAAAAGTAACACAGAAATCACCACAGTTGAAGACTGCAGATTGGAAATGTCTGGTAGTGTCTGTTTAGATAAACGCCATGCACAACAACTGATGGTGTTTGAGGGTCTTGAAGGTTACACTACCTCATGGACCGGTTCTCAAAACTGGAAAAGTAGAGTGAGGTGTAGAAATTGTAAAAAAGAAATGACCTTATAAATACCAACATTTTGCACGAGAACCTGTTGTTACTATGGCTTACATCCTGTATGTGTTCAGTCCGACAGCACAGCGTTCCAACCGACCGGTGGTGCGAGCTGAGCCAATCGCTCGAAAGTCTGTTCCATAACACGAAGGTCACAAGTTCAACCTCCACAACAGACAGCATGTCCATCAATAATCCAGTCCTTGAGTTAGACACTGATCTGTCACCTCACAATCACCCCTGCTACCAGTTTCATCGAAAGCCGAAAGATAAGAACAAAGGCCCGCTTTACATCCTCTGGCATCTGAAAAGTAGACTGCAGCTCTCCTGCCCGGAAAAAAAAAAGTCCCCTCAGCAGAGGAGTTTTTGCACGAGAAAGTAACGGATATCTCCTCGCTTCAGTGACACGGTGATAAGTCGGGAAAGAGTTATAGAGCGGCCCTTCACTCCCTCCAGTATTTACTCCCTGTTTTAATTATAAGGCTCATAAAGCCGGTGGGGGGAGGGCGAACAGTGACCTTCTGCTTCTCAGGTGAAGGAGAGGGGATGGCCAACTGAGGCCATGAGGGGAGGGAGGGACAGTTCTTAATTTACTATATTACTAGGTGGATGAATAGATGTGCTATCAGAAAAAAAAGAAAGGGACTCCCACCAGAACAAATATGGAGCATAGAAGCATGAGATCTACAGAAGTAGAGGGGAGAAAGTTTGTTTGAAAAGTGCTCTATGATTTTATATTATGAAACTTGAAATGGAAGGTAATTATTCACAACTTTTGTAAATGTGTTATGACAAGGAATTCACTATTTTGTATATTACATTTTAAAAAAATAATAATATTCTGAAAGTGTAGATTTTTAATTGTGCACTGTGTACTATTTCACTGCACTGTTTTATGACAAGAACTTGTATACTGCATACTAATTTAGTGTAAGAATTGCTCCGATTTCAGAACATCATTAAGAGAAACTCCTAGTTAAGTTTTCCTTCTCTTGAAATGCATTTTTAATATGTGTGGGTGCGCTTTTGTGTAGAAGTGTTAAACCTTTTGTAAGGAAAAACCTGGGCAGTAGATTTTAATTAAAGCACAAACAGGCCTAATCGGCACTTTCCACTGCCCAGGCAAGCTGCTGTTTCAGCCCAATTTAATTAGCGGTTTACTGGAGTGATACAACGGCTTCATTATGCATGCCAAAGGTCAACACGGCGAGTAGGAGCGTCAGCTTGTGTGGAGGGAAGGGGTCTTGAATGTGTTGTGGGCTCGTGATTTAACAATCTTGGTTTTAAAAAAAAAAAAAACATCGGCCAGCTAATTCAATTTGTCTTCCACGCGTGTTCGTGCGCGCTCGCGTGTGTGTCACACTGATGGAACTGTCTCCGGGGCTAAGCATCACACATTAACCCCTTATTTGACCCCTATAAACATGTCTCCTGTGACGTTTATCTCTTTGGCAAAAGATGCAGCCGCAGGTGCTGGCAGATAGATCACCGAGCACGAAACCTCCGCAGATTTACAAGCACCAGAGCTCGTCTCCGTCCCTGCCGCTCTTTACTGTAAAACACACACACGTGTATGCCGCTGCCTCGTAGCGGCAGTCTTTAGAGTCGTTGATTCAGTAAATCACTGCACATCCGTCTTTAAGTCCCACTCAATCTCAAAGTGTTCCCCCGCCGACGAGTGCTAATTCACTAGCTGTCCGTTAGCATAGATAACTGTGAGTCACAGAGTGAATAGGGGAGATTGGCTGTTTGAGTGTTGCATGTTCATTAGTCACTGATCCTGAGGAGAGAAAAAGTAGGGAGAGCCACAGTCTTGTTCGAAAACTCACCTACATCATCAGCCGTACCTGATCTACTGATGAGGGAGTCACCCAACACAAAGACTGTAGAATCTGGTCCCAACCAAAATTCAGGGCTGCTACTTCAGATACGTGAATGCTTATTCAGTATGTTTTGTAATTTGGGTCAACTAAAACTTTGATCAATAAATTAAAGCCTCAGTGTGCTTCAAACAAAGTGCTTGTTAGACTAATTGCGCACCGTATGAAACATTCATGGTGGTGGAACATGGGAGGGCTTAATCTGAGTGCATCAGATGATTCCTGTTCACAAAACCGATAATCAGACTATCGTGCCTACCTCCTGCAGCCACTGGTCAGTCATACAGAGGTGTGAAACTCTCATTTTTACACTTCATGCAACTACTACGGTCACTTTTCTGTGCGAGCCTGTCCTCATCAGAAAAAATAGCGGGAGTCAATAGCAGCTCATCACAATCCATATTTGTCCGACAGCGACCTCTAGCAGCTGTTGTAATTATTACAGCTGCAAAGGAGGAAATGAGGAGTAAAATTATAAAGCGTCAAAAGTCTCTATGGGGCAGGGGTGGGAGGGTGTGTTCAAAAAGCACAGGTCTTCAATTCAGGAGAGTGCTGTCCGTGTCCAGATTGAAACCAGAGCTCTTTTAATTTAGTAACGTAGTGAGCACGGTGGGGATTTCACGGCGGCCCGCACTTTGGCCTTGATGCCCCATGAAAAAAAATCATCATACGACCACAGTGGCCTTTGTGCCCCTGGCCCGGTCCAAGTTCCATGTAAAAAGCGCCAGTGCAGCATAGTGGGCGTGCCTTGAATTACAGCCCCCCGAGTGCACAGTAGACTCTGTTCCAGAATAGAACTTCAGTGAGTTCGCGGTTCGCGCAGGTGGAGTCTCATTATCACATCCATGATCTCGCATGAAAGCCTCTCAAACAGCAGCAGCATCTCAAAACACTTACAGCACAGGTACGCAAGGGAGCTCAGCCGGTTTTCATATGATATGTAACTGACTTACGTTGTAGGATTTAGTAAAGTTGGAAATATATTCACAGACTCGAACTTCCCAGATCAATAACTCATAAGCGAAACATTGTTAAAACACAAACACCAGCTCTTTCCTACCGCAGTAAGGTAGACAATGAGCTACAATCGTATTTTCATCAAAACAAGCTTCTCTGGGCTGGACAGATAACTCTGGTCTCTATGGTCAGCCGTCTGTGAGACGAGGGCGCAGGGACCGTCTGCAAAGTGCAACACCGAAAAGAGAAACTACAAAAAACATTCAATAACTATTATTCAGTGTAGTGTCACCAAAATCCCTCTGAACATCAAAGGTCGCCTGCTAGTTATTATATAACTGTTTGTTTGGGAAAAAAAGATGCTTTGCTATCATTTTGGGGAATTTCTATTGGGAGAAATATTCAATAACTTCACTAATATTCAGTGTAGTGTCACCAAAATCACCTAACACTAACCCAACTTTTAAAAAAACTGTTTTCTAATGTAACATTAAATTGACATTGGAATTAAAAAATGTTTTAATACATAATCCATATCTTATTATAAATTAGGATGTTATGGTTTCAATCTGAAGGGAAGGCCAAATGGCCTTGACCCTAAAATGGCTAAATTCCAACCCTGGTAGTAAGGTAACATCACCTACATAAAAACATGTTGTCATTTAGGTATGAGAATGTGTTATTTTGTGTGTACGACTGAAAGCGTAGTGCCGGGATGTAACCTTCGAGCTTTACTCAAGTACTGAAGGACAGATTTAAGATACTTTTCTTCTTTTCTTTTCATTCCACCTTTACAATCTAATCCACTATGATTCAGGGGGAAATATTTTATTTTTGCTTTCATTACATTTATCTGACAGCTTTAGATAATGTATTGGCTATTTTCATACCCGGAGATAACGTGGGAGATGAGAAAAAAGCCCTTTTTTCCCCTCCAATAATTCACAGTAGTAATACTTTGTGGTAATTTATCTATATATTTATTTAGTCCTGTTTGGCTCCTATATTTATTATTATACTATAATAAGGTGATAGTGTCTTGTAATCCAATGTAGGATGAGCCAGATATAAGACACAGAAATAAAAATAAACCAAAGGTGCACTCACTCTTGGCCCAGTTGCTCCATACTGTGCCAAAGTACAATTGTCCCACCTTCCCAGTGCCCCGCTGGCCTACACTCACATTGTTCCAGCCCCAGTCGGCCATTTTGCGTACCCGTGCTTGTGCTTGTGCTTCTGATTGGGTGTGAGTAACCATACCGTGGCGAGGCACTCCTCTTACAACCGTGCCAGGGAGTAGAAAGTGAACCATGTTTGAGCACAGTACAGAGGTCTCACACAGGCCAAACAAACTGGATTTTGTGGGGTTTAACGTGTAGAGTTCTCAACGGGCCTGAAAATTACAACCCAACCCGACCTGGCCCGCAGGTTTTTAACCCGACGCAGCCCGACACACCAGCATGAATTGTCTGCCCAAACCCGGCCCGAACCCAACCCCCCCATTGTTTTTCTCATACACTTGTTATCGTACGCAGCGGCGTCAGGTCTGCGTCTGCCCCTCCCCAAGAAGCAGGCAGCCAGACTTACTCTTCACCACACGTGACCAGCGATGATTCACAACAAACAATATATAATTTACAACCTGCAAGAAATGTGTTTTATGAAATGTGTTTTATAAAAAAGGAAGCCCGAGGCCCGGCTCATTTGCGTATTTTTTCGGCCCGAACCAGCGGGTCCAGTCGGGTTTGTTCGGCCAGCCCGGCCCGTTGAGAACTCCATTAACGTGTTTAAATGTGGACACATTACAAATTGCCTAGTGTGGGTGCAACCTAACTTACTAACTAATTGTACATGTTATCTATAAAAGCATATGAAAAAAGTAGCAGTCAATTAATTGATTAAGCAATTAGTCGATTGACGGAAAAATTGAAAATAATGCCATTTCTCACATTTTAATGTTTGTCTTTTTTTTTAACAAACCAAACAAGCAATTGGTTGATAAAAAGAATAATTAGTGCATCAATCTGTAATGAAAATAGTCATAAATTGCAGTCCTGGAGAAAATCATTCATCAAAATGAGCTCCACCTCAACCAACTACAACAGTAAAGTCCTAGTCCTGAGTAATATTAATACAATGATATGATATGTAATTATATAACAGTCACAGGGGACAATTTACTGTGCTGAGAATCAACATGGACATTAGATGATTTCTCCAGTGCCCCTGACCAAGGCACTGGCTAAGATCTGGACGCATACACTGCTCACTGCTTCCTCGGGATGGGTTACACACAGAATACCAGTTTCACTGTGTTGTACATTGTATGATATGTGACATGAATAAAGATTTTTCTTCTTCCTTTTAATACTCAACTTACATTTTCCTGATTGTACTTACATACGTTCACTTAAGTCACATTTTGGATGCAGGATCTTTACTTGAAACAGTGTTGTTACAGTGTGGTATCTGTATATTTAGGTAAGCTAAGGAGCTGAATGCTTCCTCCACCACTGTGTGTCCCTCCAGACTGGAACAAGTACACTTTTTGCACATCAAACCATCGTTCAAACCGACACTGATACAATAACTTGTAGTGTTGGCATTTGTTTACATCATTGGTAATCTAACCAAGAAACACCCTCCAACCCACCTTGAACTTCTGTTTGCGGTTATTCATCTGCATGTACAGGCGATGAGGTCCATTCCAGTTCCCGTAGACGATGTCTGTCTTGCCGTCACGGTTGAAGTCTGCCAGCGCGACCCCTCTGCCGTGCTGCATGGGGTCCTCCACACCTACAGGGATATGGTAATACACTCTGTTGTACACCAGATTCACATGAACTGATCCACAAGGCAATGATGTGTCAGACTGTGCACGTTGCTCTCACCAGCCTGCTGCGCCACATCAGTAAAAGTTCCATCTCCGTTGTTCCTGAACAGGAAGTTGGGTCCGTACTCGTTGTCGCAAAAGACGTCGGACATGCTCTGACTGACAATGGGCCCCACCACGACACCTCGCCCTCCTGCACAAATGGAGAAACAGAGACAGAGAATTAGCCAGTAAAAAAAAGAGATTGAACAGAGAATATGAGGGAAGAGGAAGCAGGATCGGTGAAACAACAGAGGGGGAGAAATCAGCTTCATAACAAAAGTGAACGACGAGAGATCATTACTGTTTTTCCAGGCCATTTCCCCCTGAGCAGAGCAGGCCTTTCTGCTGACACAGACACTGACTCTGATGGGCCACACACACACACACACACACAAACACACACACAAGAACAGACAAACACAGAAAGACAAAGACGCGACACACGCTGGGAATCTTTTGCATTAACCAAAAACTAACAGTGATTTTCTCCTCACGAACAGATTTTGGTGACTGTTCAACACTCTCTCAATATCACCGCAGGATGTTCCAATGACATTCGATAAAGTGAAGTGTCTCGCTAAAGTGTCTCATCTGAGACCAGCGGAGTCTAATTATGGAGTTGAAAGGGCTTTGATTGCCCTTCCAGTGTGCAGAGTCAGTGCTGTGAGTCAGGACTCGCTGCTGATTTACTGGCCCGCTCCATCAGCCCAGACAAATATCACTCGCCCCCTATGGCCATAAACCACTAATGTCTCTCCGGAGATATGTAACCATTAGATATACAACTTCACCGACTGTCCCTCTGCTCTGATTAACGGCAGTTTGATGACAAAGCCATCCACCGTACATCATTCACAGTCATTCTGGTCCAGCCCACTCTGCCCCTCCGATGGCTTGGATGACATCCTGCATGCGAAAGGATCGGCGCGTGATGAAGATTGATTTTGTTACGCTCAAACACAAAGTCGTGTCCCGTTTCCTAAAACTTCCTCGGACACGAGCGTCAAGGACTTTTCGGCGGTTACAATAAAGTATCATCAAGGCAGGATTTTTTCTTTTTTTTTTTT
>CAEMYA010000074.1:1080337-1117421 GCA_903131615.1 Diplodus sargus | reverse complement strand
GGGGGGGGGGTGCTCAGCGGAAGATAGAACAAGTGAGCGGGAGAGAGAGGAACTGACCAGTTGGGGTTGCACAGGATTGGATCAATGTTTGACTGAGAACTTAAAACAATTCATCATTTGCTGTATTTTCATTGTTTTACAAAATCAATTGACGGGCAACGATGTTGGTGAATTTTAAGTTTTACGGTTGAAGGCTCTACCTGATGTGAGACAAAACTGTGGAATACAGTTTGAATATCATGAGATCTTACATCTATTTCACCATAATATATGTGACACGCTCCACCAATTTTACACATACGTAAAAGTTTACAAACCATTGCTCCACAGTGTCTTTCAGGTAAATTGCCTCGCTGTGGGTCCCCGTGGCAAATTTCCTCTGGTTGTCGTCCCCAGCGACAAAGCCTGGACTCCATCAGCAGTCGTGGAAATCTCTCCTGCAGCTCCATTCTGGTTGTTGTTGGTCACGGCACAATGAGCCACTAACATAAAGTATGTTTGCAGTCGCAGGATATAGTTGTGGTCGTACAATGCTGCAGAAAATGACAGGTTACTTGACCAATCAGTGTTATCAGTGCAGCGATCGAAACCAAAACCCAGAAACTCCCTGGATCTCTGGAAAGTACCACTGCCCAAGCAGGGACTTTTTGAGGGGCGGACCATCGTCCAAGAACTGAATGGTTCCTGTGGTGCGAATGCAGGTAAGGGGGCGACTACCTTGCGAAAGTTCCGCGGATGAGAACGGGAGTCTGAGAAAAAAGACAAAACTGCTCCTGAAACATGCTGTTGAGGAGCATTATGGGAAATGTAGGATTGAGTGTATTTCACAGCTGACCCATAAGAGGGACCAACAGTAATTATTAGATCTTGGCCTTTGCTGCATTGATTTTTGACCATTTTTTGGAATCTGTCCATTGCAAGTCCCCATATTTCATAGCAGCTAAGTCTGAACTCGCAGTGACCACATTTATATTGTGATATTGATTTCAAAATGTTTCCCCCGGCGAAACTGCACATACCTATGTTCCACTTTACTTGACATGACAGTTGAAAAAAAAAACACTCTACTGACAATAAGCAGTAGAGTCACAAGGCAGATTGAATCTATTTTCAGTCACGCTGCATGTAAATAACTTCACTTGGCGTTTCTGAGCGCTGACACGTAGCAGTCAGCACTTTTACCATGACCTGGGTGACTGAGAACCTTCATCAACATGTTCGCTTGGTGTCTTCACCCTGAGCCGCAGGATTTCTCCGCAGCTATGCTTGCATACCAAATCAGACAAGTGCTCGGTGACAAAAAAACCAGCTTCGTGTCGGTGTTCGGGATGAGCACCTCGAGGAGTGAGTTGTACTACAAGGCTCCACACCGCTGATCAACTATAGCCATTTGTATGTGAGTCAACACCCCGTCTGCTGTCTTCTTTAGGGAGGGCCAGTGACCCTATCATGGACACGACCTGTTAAGCGAAGCAGCCTCTCCTTATCTGCATGCCCTTGGAGTACGCGCCCATTGATATGCCACCTTGACTCTATCTTCATGCCAAGATGCTTCCAATTATGCGAGCCGCTGGAGTGAGGCAGAGCGTGGGTTTGTGTGCGATGAAAACTGGTCGACAGGTAATGTGATCCCTCCGCTTTTCCCCCCACAGGGTTTCCGCTCATTGAGGAGGAGGAGGAGGAGGAGGAGGAGGGGGGGTTTGATTAAAAGAACAGCCATTTCTACACTCAACACTCTCCAGTTCACCACAGTTTCATGACCTCATAAGGAAGGCGATGTAGTAAATGGTTTAAACGCCGGGGCATGAGACTGCATCTATTACATCCAGCAGTTCCATGCGTCATATGTGAGGATTTTTTTTGCTGTGACATCAGTTCCTGTGCCATCAATCTCTCCTTAGGTGCCTCTTTTTTTTTTAAGCAGCCTGATGTCAGCAGACAGCCGGGGCGGAAGGTGACGGCACAGTCAGGGCAGCCCCGTGACTGACAGCAGATGAAGTGACAAGCTCGGCGCCGGAGAGCCACCGGGAAAGTGAGAGATGGATGGAGAGGAGGTGGAGGCTGACTGTGTACAGCCCGTGGGAGCTTCTTCACCTAGCAGGATGGTCGTGTCAGACGTTATTCTCTCGTTTCATGTCTTTACGGCAGGCTTCCAGAAATGTCTCTCTGTTTGGACCTTGGTCCGAGAAGAGGACAGTGCACCCAGTGGTCTCAGTCTGATCTCGTCTTGTCACTTTCTTTTTTTCCCACATTCGCATTCCATTTATTTGGTGTTCCTCACTTCCAGGAGAGGGCAGCACTTCTTTACCAAATGTTATTCTAACCCCTGCCACACACAGTCTCCCTGCGCTTTAACGCTCTGCTGTGTAATTTATTGAGGAGAAGTATGCAGACAGAGGTCATCATCTCAGACCTCTCCAGCTCATTCCCTACATGCCTCTCGTCCATTTAATCTCAACTTCCACTATTTGGAGAAGGAAGCTTTTCAGACTAAAACACAGCTTGTCTTATACTCTGTGATTTATGAAGGATGCACAATGCAATTTAGAGCAGACTTCATTCACTTCCTCTTGTATCTCCTCTCTTTCTCCCTTTCCTCCCCTTTCTCTCTCAGCTCGCCTCACTCTTTTCGCCCCCCCCTCCCTCTTTTCTGCCTCTGCTCCACCCTATAATCACGCCGGTTCATGGCTCTCATTTGGAGTGGTATATATAGCAGTAATTGTCAGGGTGCAGTACGGGGACTGGGCAGAGCATGTGTACTCTCTCACAGGGCTGCCTTGCAATAAATCTAGCAGCGGAGAGAGAGAGAGAGAGAGAGAGGTGGTGGGTGGGTGGGTGGGGAGGGGGTATGTGTACGTGCACGAGAGCACTTGCACGCACATAAAGACACATTCAGTTATAAACAATGCTTAAACAATACTCGGGCACATAGAGGAGGAGATAAAATTGTCCAAGCGCCTAAGAAACGTCATTGCGCTAATTTGTAAGCGCTCTTATATCGCGCTGCCTATTCATTTACGCTCTCAACGGGCCAGACGTGGAAATTGAGTGCGTCTCATAATGTGTTTTTCACTCAACGGGATGGGACAATTATGCAAATGCATTCATTACTCAGGAAAGCGCCGTCCTTATCTGCAAATATTTACAATCCCAGGTGACGGGCGAGGGCCAGAGCGTCCAGGCCATCCGTGAGCTCATGGAAACACACTCATGTACTGTGAAAAGTACATAATAATGAAAACAGGTGAATCAATTACGAGCAGAGGCAAGCCGTAATGAGCCTTCTCATCAGCCCGTCTGATTACGCAGCTCACCCCCCCACTGAAAGGGATAAAAAAGCAGGTCATCACGAGGGTAAAACCAGACACTTTTATCAGAGCTGCCACGTCAAGACATTCCTGCCCAATAATCTGAAGTCCGATCACTTAAATCCTTCGTCATGTCTGTCTGCCGCGTAAACCATGGAACACTGCTCCCAAAAGGAGAAAAAAAAACCCTGTAATGCAGTCTTGTTGTTTGTGTGTTTGAGTTGCAGGGTGGGGGGGTTCCAAGCAGCTTGTATGGACAGGTCTGTCATTCAGAGAGCGCACACAGTCCTCCATTGTGGAGCAGTCTGTGGTCCCCATCGGGTCAGGGTGGGGTGGCAAAACGGGGGGCCTCCCCGAATAAAAACACGTGCAGCAAACAGGAAGCGGGGCTGCAAGTATAAAAACGAGACCTGCGTGTTTGTGAATGTATTCGGTCACAGCCTCCTCAACGCTGTTCCGATTCATCCTGATGGAGTGATTCGGCCTGCTTGGGTTTAAGTCGGTCCACACATGTCCACACTTCACAAGAATGAGCCTCCCCACAGATGTAATCAAGGCTCTGACTGACAAAGCCTCTTAAAGCAAGTTCCAGACACTAGTATCTAGTGTCTGGCGGTGTGATGAGATAATTTGATCTCATTCCACGGTAGTGACATGTTTCCAGTGAACAAAGTGAAACTACACAAGGAGCAGGTGGTTTTATCTCTAACTTGCATTTTGAAAGGGTAAACAGCTCACCAGAATAAAAGGGAAAGATGTGGACGCGCGGCGGCAAACCGGATTTTAAGAGCTAATCAAGACAAGTGTGTGAGCATTTGCGTGTGTGTGTGTTTGTAGGAATAAAGTATGCTGAGAGGGCACGAAAGCATGCCGAATGTGTGCGACTGAACCCAGGTGCTGCGCTTTCAAGTACTGCTTTCCTGTTTGCCCAGCAGCTGTTTCATCCCAGCGAGTGACCACTTCACAGCTCCGGTGTTTTCTTTCTGGGTGGACTTGTCAGTCGTGATCAAATCAGACTTTTGTTGAGAGCAAATTTCCCCTTTCCAGACTGTGGCTGATTACTCCACCCACCGCCACCAGATCTGATATGCCTGTGTTTAGCCATTAATTCCTGGACACTCGAGTGTATTTTTCTTACTGAAAATGTTGATTTCTCTTTTCCCATGAGAGGCAGTATTTGCAAAGGATTTAGTCACAGAGAATCTGACAGCTTGAAAGGGTTATCTTTGGGTTGCTGAGTCATTTTAGGGGAAACCTTGTGAAAAGAAGTTACGGTATTCCACTGAACTTTAAGTGTCTGCAAATAAAGAACCCAGAGCGCTTAAAGGAGACATATTGTGCTTATTTTCAGGTTCATCATTTTATGTTTGTTTGCTACCAGTTACAAAAGTAGGCAACAGATAAAATAGATTACATTTCAGTAATAAATTACTACAGTTATGTCACGTAACGTGTTGCAATCTGCGTTTCCGACCGATGTGAAGCGCTTATTGTTGTTGTTGCTGTATTTAAGAATCCATCCACACCAACATGATCATATCGATATAGGCTCTGAGAGTTTAGTATATCCGAGCCTTTAAAGTATTTGTTCAGTCTTCGTGTGCTTGAAATGAGCTGTATTTTAGGCCAAACGATGAAGCCTCATCCTCCGAGCACAGTTCAGTTTACGCTCCTGAATCACACATGAACATGCACGCCTTGTTCTGTGGACTAAAATAAAAGGAGAGAGATGTTTGTCTTGTCATGTCATTACAGGCTACATTATAGAAGGTCTATTGTGTTTCATATGACTGAGCCTACAATTAAGAATATCTGTTCCAATCTCATAATATATCAGACTGTGATCCTTTGTCTGCCTGCTCATCACTGTGGTCATTTGTTTATTTAAAAAAGATCCAGGCTATTCAATTGTTCAGTGAAGGTTATTTGAGCATTTTGTGACTTAAGTGTCACAAGTGACTAAAAAGTAGTGTAATAAGTAATGTATTACTCTATGCAGGCATTAGTATTGTAATGTAATTCTTTACATTGAAATAAAGGTAATAATAATAATAATAATACACCTTTCAAAACCAAAGTTAATCGGTGCTTCACAGAATATAATATCATACAGAACAAGAAAGACAAATTAAGCTAATAGATAAGACAAAGTATAAAAGAGCCAGATCAGACAAGAAAAATACCATATGTAAATGCAAACGCTCGTCAGTACAGGTTTGTTTTTTTTTTAATTGTGGCACTGACCCAGCTGCTCTGATGTTTAGTGGGAGTTTTTTTCCATAGTGTTGAAACGAGAATCATAAAAGAACAATCCCCCTTTGTTTTCAGTCTGGACCGTGGGACTGTTAGCAGGATTTGGTTCACTGATTTTATGAGTCTTGGAGCACAATAAGGGGTGAGTGGTTCTGAAGTGTAACGTGGAGCGAGACCATTTAGGGCTTTACAAAAGTGATCAGTAAAATGTTTAATTGAACTCTGTCAGGGATTGGTAACCAGTAATGGGTAACTAGTAATATGTAATATATTGCATTTTGAAAGTAAATTGCCCAACACTGTTTACTACTAGATCAGGTTCACATGCTTTTACATTTGCTGAAACGCTCTGTTTTAGCTCCTGTCTCTGTCCCCCTCTGAAAAACTTGTCTCCTCCAATTGGTCAGCTCACATACGCCTGAGCCAGCACAGCAAAAAAACAGAGCAGCTGTGCTAAACTAATTCTAATGTGTCAAACTACCTGCTAGGCATATATTATACAAATGTGTGACACGGTGACGTAGCGTGATGTCACAATGTCACAGATTTAAAGGCAGGACTTAAAACGAGGTGTTTCAGGAGCTGAGTTTTCTGTGGGAGAGAGGGGTTTCTGTTGCTGGGGTCTTTGGCCTTTTCAATTTCCTTTTACATGAACCTACAAGAATACAATAACCTATTTAAAATACAAAAGGAAAGGAAAAAAATGAAAAAGCACTATAGTTCTCCTTAACCAGCCAGGACAGATCAGATATTCCCACAAAATAGCTGACATATATCAGAGCAAGTGGAGGGAAACTGCTGCTTCTTGAGGCGGAGGAAACATACAATTCGAGGCATTTTCTCATCAACAAAAATTCTGCAGTGTCATGAATTAACAGCAAGAAAGAGGCAGGAAGCAGAGGACATTTTTAGTATGTGATGAAGTTTTATTGATTCACAGTAATGATGAATGAATGGCTTATGATTCGTTCTGTAACTGAAATTTGCTTCTGACTCAGCCAGTGTCTATCCACAGTTATCTAAACTTTCCTCAAGGAAAAAAACATGTTTATCACCTTCATACCTTACATTTTTTACCTGCAAAATAAACATGTGGGTACAGAGTACTGTTGGTAAGCGCGTCGACAAAAAAACACAAAAAAAACAGCTCCAGTTCATTTGGTGTCATCATGTATGCATCACAGCTAAAAGCAAGTTAAATCACATCAAAACGACATGTTATTGTTCATTTACTCTTTAGATGAGTTCAAAGTCCCTGAGAGCACAGCTTTTCTATGAATGTGACTGTAGATAAGCACCATGTAGCTCACACTCTCAGCTTTAAAGACAAAATAAAAACATGACTGGCCATGGAAAAAAAAATGTCCCAGTGCTCTGCATACAGCATGGGTCACAAATACAGTAATGTGACGAGAGTGGTGAATGTGGACCAACTTAAGCTATGGGTTGATATATAATCTTAAATAACACACAGAACAGACCGTGTTTATATGTCAAGAGCAACTGTACACAAGCACAAAACAACAGAAAAGCATATAAGCAAACGCTCATTTAAGACTTTCAGCTCTATCTTCTAACAGTTGCATCTCCAACAGTTTGTAGCAAAATGGCTGACTCTCATTATGGAAGGTTATTCTACCAATCAACAAATTCTTCCTGAGCCTTCTCTGTTGAGTTGAATTCCCGAAGGCCCAGTGGGAAGGAAGACAATCTGCTGAAGAAATCAACCAAGTCGACAATTGTTTCTTAATGAGTGACGTGTCCTTTCCACAATTTGTCCATTAGAAAACCCATCTTAGGTTTAACCACTCAGACCATAAGCAAAACACTTCAAACACATTAATGGGGTACAGCAACATGATTGTAACACAAGTTCCATGTTGTAAAGTATGAATGGATTTGGATGCATCACTGTTTGGTGAGGAGCTAAAACATTAGCAAAGAGAGTGTAGAAAGACGCATTATATTTCAGCAGGCCCGGCTTTAGTACAAATAAGGCCACTGTTTACTGTGTGGAAGCATGAACTGAGGAGTTTATTTTTCTCTCTCAGACAAACATGTTGTTCTCGTTGGGGAGCTGAAAATGCCAGCTTGTGGTCTCTGTATGGCTGCCTATGAAAAGGCAGATCTGGTAGTAAAAATTGTATGTCTGCATAAGTCTTTTTAGAAAATGTCTTACCTCTCTCTCTCTCTCTCTCTCTCTCATTCTCCCTCTCTCTCTGTCTTACTTTCTCAATCTTTCTTTCAATCTTTCAATCTCCCTGATCAAATCTCTCAGATACTCAGAATCTCTCTTGTGCATTGCGTAAAGGTAGTAGGTTAAGATTCTCGCTCCTTCCATAAGTAACAATTCCACAGTGTCTCTTTAAAGCACATGCTATAGCTTTAACCTTAACCGTAACCTTAAGTCTAACCCAAACAGACGTAATTAAAAGGCTTTTTATATGCTCTCAAAACCCAACCAGCCTGCCTGCCTGCCTGCCTGCCTGCCTACCACAATACTGTGGTTTTGTCAGACTGGTTCAACCTCCCATCAGAGAGACTGGACGAGTGAAACTGTACAGTTACAGTTGTTTTAATAACTAAAGTAAAATGAATCAACAATTATTCATCTGCATCATGGGAAGGTCTCATACTATGTCATGCAACTACTGCATGTAATCATTTTTCCTCCCTTGTTAATTATGTCAGAACAACAAAAAATATTCCATATTGTTAATGAAGCACTAGCTAACAAACTGAGCATGCTGTGTATGTGTGAAGTCCATGAATAAATAAAGTTACAGCATAAATAGTACATTGTATATGAAAAGTAAACACAAACCTTATATTTCACTTTCTGAAGTTTAAAACACAAGACGGTATTTTTTAGATAAACACGCAAATAAGTCAATTTGGTGGCTAGTTCAAAAAGTATGGGGGCCAAACTAGAATACTGATGTTTAAAAGATAAAGTGCTTTGTTCCATAGAAATGATTTGACCTCTTCCTACCTACTCTAGATGAGAGGCAAAATTTTGTAGCACGACTAAACCTTTATAAAACAACCATTTTTATTAAAGCAATAATAGCGAATTAACTGTGATGATTAACTACCCAAAATGCAGTGTACAACACTGTTCACCTGAAACATACTGAGGTCAATATATTGAGATACAGTTTTGTTAAAGAGCACCGATATTTAAGTAGTGTAACAGTAAAGTACTTTTTGCATGAAATCAGCCTTTTGTGACAGAAATTAAAAAATGTTTTTTCTTTTTTTATCTCCTAACTTGGGGATAAGATTTCCCAAAAGCATCGGCTTCCCTCTTGTCTTTGTGACGGATAAGTTATAGAGACAATAAGGTCATTCATGTGTATACATTTTGAATAACCACCATAAGTTACAAGTCATCCACATTCACAAAACTCAGTATAGTTTGAATTAATTTCCAATATCTTCTTACTTAACTAGAGTAAAAAAACATGTTGAGCCAACTGGCACCTGTTCCACTCTTGTGTGTCAATGGAGTCTCTGCAATGGTCACTGCTGTGAGTGTTTTATCCACATCTGTCAAGAAGATGAACAGGCACCATTTTGTGTGTTCTCTGTTATTGTGGGTCCTAAGGTCCCATGGGCCAGGGGCCATCGACCTCAACCCACCCTGAGTAGTCTCTGGGCCCCACTGGAAGGCCTTCGTACTGGGTGCTGGGATGGGCTAGACAAAGTTGTTGGTGATTTGCCTCTGGTGTTCAAACAGGTCTTCAGTCTCTGCACTGTATGCATCACCTACAAGGAGAAAATAACATAAAAATGAGCACCTACGTTAAAATGCACAAGTATTCCTGTGATAACAATTTTCCAAAACTGAAAATGAATAATAATGTACTAATACAGTTTATATGCAGCCATGTATGCTTTGAAATATGATCGCATTCAGTCAACTACGTTCTTGAAAAAGCTTTTTTTGCCGTATTTGTGCAAATCCAAAAACTGCTGATATCCAAGACTTTCATCATGTTTAAACGTAGGTGTGTGCTTCCCTCCAACCACAAATGTGCGCTTCTGTTTTGTGCATGTCTGCCTAACCCATCCTTACAAACTGCTGGCTAGGCATCGCACAGAGCTGACCATAAACAGTTGGGAGAGTGTGTCGCAACCCAATTTAGACGTATGCGCTGAACGTGCTGTATACATGTCCAAAGACAGCTCCTAAAAACCTGAATAATATTGGCATATCCCACATAACTTAGAATATCAGAATACTCGTGTAAATGTTAGTGTTCAGGTAAACATAGTTAGTGATGGACAGTTAAGAAAATAAAGTCAGGTAGTGGTAAAGCTGTCCTCACCTGCATGACATCCATACATGTACGCTCTGTGGCCGTCGTATTTGCACCGACATCTCATGACATTGTTCATAAAGTCAGACTCTGCCATGTCCATCGAGGGGTTGACTTCCACCTGCAAAAAGACACAGTCATACTCAACCTCTGCTGCAAATCATCATCGAATCATGTCTCTGACCCGATGACCTGCAGCTGTGTACCTCATCACTGCGACAAACATTTATTAGTAAACAGGGGGAGTTTATCACTTTGTTGTTCTCATTTTCATCTACAGTAACACTATCTCCAGCTGGCCAGGCACATGGTCAAACAAGGAGTAAGTCTCCTCTCTCTACACACTGCGAAAGCCATTTCAATAAAGAGCAGTTGGATGTAAAATTGTTAGAGGGCCTGTTATTAAACAGCGCTCGTGGCTGGTATTGTTTTTATAGTCAATCCCTTTCTCATCTATAAAAAGCTGGATTACTTTTCCATACAGTATTCCTATTTGGAAAGACAAACACACTATACACTATGTTCTCATGCTGGAGAGATGTTCACTGAGCAGTCTGCAGCTAAACATATGGACTGAAAAACACTTTTGCAAAGCACGAAACATAGCGGTAGATCTTCAGGGAAAGCCCATCGTAAAAGAATTTATTACATGTATGAACAAAGACGCTTCTGCCCACACAAAACATGATAACTAGCTGGAGAAGTGGTTATGCAACTTTGGGGCTGCAGTTGATGGAATGTGGTAATACCACAGTGTTGCCCCCAGCTCCTGCAGATGAACAATCTGCTCCACTCCTCATACCAGCACAGGTATGCAATAATAAGCGCTGGAATTGATGTGTTGCAATAGAGTAGTTATGTATAGGCATGTTTATGTGTCTGAAATCAGTCTTATTCTGAGTGCTGCCATGCGCTGTACTAATAGTCTGTCATTTGCAGAGCAGCTCTATAACTGCTGATACAACCATTCTCTTAATCTGGTCTCGTGATAATACTGAGAAGCCATTTACTCTAATAGCTGCTCTGTAAACTGCTACACCCACTTTAAGTACATGTTACAAACAGCTACAGGGAGAAAGAAGGCAAACTACACACACGCACACACAAAAACAAACTTTAAAAAACTTTGTGAATGCACAATAACTCGCCTCTCTCAATTTTTCAGGGTAAATTACAGTGTTGGACCGGAGTGTACGAGGCCTTTGCAGAGGTCTGGTTCAACGGCAGAATGTGTTGCTCAGTGAGAAAGTGGCAATAAAAATAAAAACAGGGCAGGAGGAATTCCTTGGTGGCAAATTAGCCGTTCCTAATGGAAGGGGGGCACTAGCTGCTGTTTGACTAAAGGGAGGCAATAGTTAATTTGGGTAATTGGTGTGTTTCATTAGCAGTGGGTGGTTCAAGGGAAGGCCTGCTGAACCTTCTGTAAAGCCCGGGATCAGAAAAGTCAGGCATCATCTGCACTTTACTAGATAAATGAAAGAACACAGCAGTGAAGGGGAGCTGCTGTAAAAGATGTTTGTATTTTTCCAATTCTGCAGCCTTGGTGAATAACTCACTTGGTGCTCGGCTTACTCAGTGTTTTCAGTTTTTTCCTCTCACGTTCTTCTCAGTTTAATTTGCACGTCCCCAAAGTGCTGGTCTCCTCAAATGACCCTGGCATTTTCACTTTCAGTAGTTCTACCAATTCTACATTTCTGTCCTCCTCCATCATTCACTCCCCATTTCCGCCCCCACATTGTGCTGCAGCAATGCACTACTTTATAATTACACCCTGCTCGGCATACCCAAAATACAGTCGGCACATATATGTTGGTGTCACATCTATTACGAGTACATTAAATGAAATCCATCTTCAATAGAGAGTAGAGAAGTGTAATTACAAAGATTGCATGTGACCTCACAGTCAACGTTGGTAATTATCAGTGAGTTACACTGCAACCAGTCTTCCACAGCTGGGGGGTAATTGGCAGCATGGGATCTGAGAACTGTTACATACCATGGTGGGACCAGCAGTCTGAACTGTAAATGGAGGATAATAGGATATCGAGTCCTTGATGTGTTTTAGCATACCAGCCACAATGACTCGACTGATTGACCTTGGTCGAAGTAATAACATGGAATGGTTGAGGTGATGACTTTGTTGAGGTAGGTTGGGATGTTTTACTGAAATAGACGAAGAAATCACGAGGACGTCCACCTCCACAGCCTGTGAACTTGTGTATCGTTCACCAAGTCTTGGACCTTAGAGGCAGGACTAGGCTTCTAGGGAAATATTTTGTCTAAATTCCTAGATGAGAAGATTGATACCAATCTCATACCTGTATGCTGAATATGAAGCAACAGCCAGCAGCCAGTTAGTTTATCTGTCAAACATGAGAGTGGCACATATCTTCTGGCAAAATAGCAATTCCCACTATGTGAAAATGCTCCTTTACACATAAAGTTCCATGTAGACATATACACATTTTATTCAATACCAGCAAACCCACCAGCGGCTCACCTTTCCATTTAATCTTTCCGGTGTGTCACATGCAATGTCAAAAAAGTAAACAGGGAACATTACAAAGCAGCTTGGAGATGGAATTTGTGGCTGAGATGACAATGTGCATTGGTTGAGAGCCTCTAAGTTTGAAATATGTCAGGGAGTAGTTTTGATGTTTAATTCAGAGTCATTTGACCCGGGGATGAATGCAGATGTTACCCTTGCCTACTGAGGACAAAAGCCAGATGTCAGTTTTATTTTTTTTGTCCAGTGTTGAAGGGGTTTTTAATGGCGTTTGATTTTCTCGACATGACCAAAAGTGTGAAGGGGGAAATGTGAGAAATATAAAATCATTTTTAACCTGGAAGATGTAGTCTCCTGGGCGCACATCTGTCACATCAATCCACTGACAGTCAATATCGTGGCGATACGTATCCCAACAGCCCACGGAGATACCCTGATCACCCATGTTATAGCAGGAGAACCGCTTCTGGAGTCCTAACACACACATACACGCACACCAACAACATTATCAATCACAACATCAAAGCTCATTTAATGCTCAGCACTCCCTGGTATTTTTAAGAGCCTTTAGCTTCCTGAATTATGTTCGACTACATATGAATGCTGCTGCTTCGTGAGTTATTTCATCCATGATATAACAAGTAAATGGAGAGTGAACAAACAACAACAGCAGTGATCTAATACATTAACCACAAAGTAAAAATCTAAATAGCTGTAGCTGAAATATTGATATTAATTTCCTGTCACTAATGGGAAACAGTATCTTACTGGGGCTCATGAATAGTGGTGAACATTACCATCAGGGCAGTACGTGTCCTCCAGACAGAAACTGGCCTTGTGTCCCTCTGCAATCCTTGTGCCGTTCAGAGTCAGCAGGTCATAATGTGTGAACACCTCGATGCTGTGATAGTGCCTGGGAGGACAGAAGGGAAAGTCCAGGTGAGAGTGTGTATGTGCGTGTCTGCACATCGATGAGTGTGTGCATTTACACAAACTGAACACTGGCTCCCTATGGCTCGCAGCCTAGTGACCTCACTGCTTGAACATGAGCGTGGGTGTCACCGTAACACCTCTCACAGGAGCTTGTTTTAGCGGCAGCTTGGTTGAGCTGTTTACTCATTCTGAGTGAATGGAGGGCTTTGAAACATACACACCATAGCGCTGATGTGTTGTTGTAACAAACTGAGGCGGACCTGACCGGGCTTGGGCAACCCTGTCCTTTGTATTACACCCGACCTGCGGTAACTGGATCGGTTCAACCGTCATTTCCACAGACACGTGCTAATGAATCTGGAGCGATGACAACACCGCTTCAGGCCACCCCTAAGTTACTGGGACGCATTTCACACAGCCAATACTGTGGCCTTCAAATGGCTCCTTCTTCTCTCATGACGACAGGCCTGAGAGTGCTCTCGTCATCTGACAGCTTACTGAGGGGAACAAACCGAGAGGTCGAGTGGAATGTAAGACCTGAGGACAGCTAATGGACAAAATGCTGCTGACCAACAAAGGCTCTTATGTTTAATGTTGCATGCTACCTGCAGAGCCCCTCATCAAACCACATGTGCACTGGCACAGAGATCACACTTAAGCATGTTTTCTTTCCTGGTAGCAATTGAATGTAATTAAATTAAATATAACTCAAATGACCTGGAGGGAGCTGTCATTAATGCACGCACAAGCAATTTCATATGAGGAGCAGGTGTTTGTCGGAATATTTTCAACAGCCTCTAAAAACTACAGTTAAATCATGTCCAGGACACTTTAAACTAAGAGGGCAACCACAACATCCCACGAATAGTAAGTATTTCAATAATCTTCTATTGCAACAACCAATACACAAGCGATGTAACACCTCCATAAAAATTCTCTCTACCTGTGACACTGGTGCCACGTCCAGCTCTCTTTTGTTGCTTTGGGTCTGAAATCGGACCGGCCCATGTTCATGATGCGGGAGGAGAAGCGCAGCAGCCGGCGGTGGCCGTAAGGCCAGTTCATCCTGGCAGCAGATGAGGACAGACAGTTCTCCTCATTGGCACAGGTCAGCAAGTGAAGGGGTCGGTCTTCTAGGTAGGCTGTCTCCTGGACCAGCTGTGCATCCAAAACAAGGTCGGGTGCCGCTGAGGGAGGTCAGATGAGAGGTTATGTTTGGACTCTAGGCTTTAGTCGAGGAGAAGATGGGGGGGGGCTACAAGAAGATGGCTTGACTTACTTTCTGAACAGCTGACGCCAGCAGCCTTATTTCCTCCTCCTCGAGGACAATGGACATGGTTGTTGCGACGACACTGTTGAACCGAAAGCTCTGTGCCCACGCAGTGAGTGCCGCTGAGAATCACTTCAGCTGAATTTGGGTCACCGGACCAGTACCAAGTCTCCTGTCAAATGGAGGGCGTGGGGGGTGGGGTCACAAGACATGAGTTTTTTTTGTTTGTTTGTTTTTTATCAGTGAGCAGTATCATAGCTCACTGTCCACCACAGTGAATACAAGGGCTGAGACTATGGATTGGCCTCCATGTGTTCATTTGTTTAAACATCTTGTGTTTGTTATTTCATCAATAACTCAGACGGTAGTGATGGGATTTTGACATCTGTTTTTGGAATGGGTTAGACATTTTTTAAAATTACACTGATTGGTTTAGAGGTGGGAGTGCCACATTGTTTATTCAGGACATCATAGCCTTAATTTTAAACACTGACGATCTAAAAAGTTGCTGTGTGTATGTTGGTGTCATTTACCTTGGCACTAGAATCAGAGATCAAAATGACATTCTTCAAACCACTTTGTCAGTTATGAATGTCATGTTGGCCAGTGGGATTATTACCTGATGAGCGCTGGCAGCGAAGCCCAGGCCGAGCTGTCTGCATACCACCATGGCCTCGTTGATGCTCCAGTTCTCACTACAGACGGCGCCCCATCGCTTGCGACCGCCAACCTCCATCAGCACCTCCACACGGCCTTCTGATGGGACTCTGCCACCAGCAAGCCTCACCTGTAAATCCATTGGATTATAGGGATTGGATGGGTGATTTGTTATCAGTGAAAGCTGAGTGAATATCTTGTGATAACGTAGCTTTCATACCGTGTTCTCTATGCCAGTTTTAGGTACGTTACAGCGCACAGAGGCATCCTGGGTGTGTTTAAATGTCCATGGTTGGACTTCCTGGAAGTAGCAGTCTAAGATGGAGCGCTCTGAGCCCATACACTGGACACTGTTCATGTGGATAGGTCCTGTGCCTGCAGAGGGAGGAGGAGACATGGTAGATTTAAAGACAATGCTGCAGAAACCAAAAGGGCATGGACATAACTGAAGGATAATATTTCTTGTGCTCTGCTTGTACCCACCCAATACACAGACACAACCAGATTAGCAGACTTTATCACGCAAAGGAGCACACACACATACAAAGCTCTGTGTTTCCTTTCAAATGTTCTTTCTCCACTTAATCTTCAAACCAACAATGAAATGCTGTCATGACAAAATGCTCCTGCAAGTCAAGCAGAAGAACCACCTACCACCATCTACTCTGGGGATCTGTCACACCTCATTACCACTATTCTGTTGCTTTAGGCACAACAACAACACCACTGTGTGTAGTGCACCACCCTGGGTGAACAAACAAGACCAAATCTGTATCAACAAAACAGAGAGAGACTTTCACTTGTGTTCGTTTGTAGTTTAAAACCAGATAATCTCTAAACAACATGAGAGATGGTGGATAGAAAGCTTAAGATGTTGTTAAAGCAAGCAGCTGCCACTGTTGCAATGATGGGAGCATATGAAAACAGACCAAACAACGGCTTCCGTGCTTCTTAAAACAAAAGGCTCAAGCTGCAAACTTGGAAATGAGGTTGCACTGAAATAAACACAACCAAAACCACACAAACCGGGGGAAAGCAAGAAAAACCAACAAAAAAAAGGGGGCGAAAAGGAAGATGAACAAAATGGTAGGGACGAGAATGCGACCAAACCCAATCTGTCTCTGTGTTGGTTTTGGTAGATTGCAGGCCTGCCTCCATACTGGTCACCGAGTGTGGGTTCACACGTATGAAAATGACACATCTGAACCACTTCCACCTCCTATCTGAATGGTGAAGGCCACAAACTACATCCAAACTCCCACTGTTTAAGTTACGTGACAAACATGGGGCCAACTGGAGCGATCCTCAAAATGAGGTGACATGCTGTATTTAAGCCATACTTTGGGGAAGCCATGGACACCCAAAATAAATTCCATGAAAGTGGCCACACACATTTAGTATGCACACATACACATACCGACATTCAGGGTGATTAACTCCCTTATGTACATATAGTACACCATATGTATATGTAGTTCACAGGCAAAATTACACAGTAAAATAACAACGTTGGTCAAGAACGGAAATAGAAACCCTGTCTCTGTAATTTAAATCACTGATGGTGATGATAAATGTGATGATGAAGGCAGTCAGAGGGGCTGGTCGAGCTTTTCTTCGCTTTGGTTCTTCCTGAAATCCATTTCCAAGAACTTCGACATTAAATGTCTAAGACTGACAGCAGTTGCAGCTACAAGAGCAAAACTGCGGCATAATATAAACGCGGTAGCTTCAATTCAGAATTTACAAGAGAACGGTTAAGCTCGATTACCATATAATTAGAATTGGCAGAGATCACTTGGACAGATTACAAAATTAAATTACTTTAAGGGATGGAAATAGGCTAACATTGGTCACATTCTTGTTGAGAATAGCACAAATAGTTGGTTAGTGGTTACAAGGGAAACCCTGTTCTTTCCCTCTCTGAAATTACACTCTGTTTAGGGCACATTAATGGAGTGCTTGTAGTGTTTTTCTTTCCACGTGACGTCTCTTTCTAACAAAACCTGTCTGTCATCGGACAGATCTGTTTCTTAGCCAAGTGCTAAAATCATGTGAGTTTGTAAATAGATCTGTCTGCCTATGGGCTTTTCAGATGGTAGAAACCAGCATCCAAGTCACGTTTTTACTTTGTCAACAGGATTTCAAAGCTGGCCAAAAGTTATATGGTGAAACTTAACTTATGAGAAAATGGGGGATACTGTGCGCTGTGTGTGCCTGTATATCACACTTGCAGGCAAGTTAATATGTGCAAGCAAGTGCCTCAAGAGACCACATTTGATTGCGGTCTGCCACCCTTCCCAGCCGACCAGCCAGTCGACCAAAACCCTTTATCACATTATCGCATTTGTTCATCATAAATAATTCACAACCTCTTGTGGGGTCCTGACGCTACAGACTGCTGACTGGAAGATTGGAGTTTCTTTCTCCTATGTGGACAGAGAGCAAGTGTACCTGAATGAAATGCAGCACGATGTGATGAGTCAAAATGTTGATGCCTTTTTAGAAGTAATGATTTTAGCACTAAGCTGCATTTTAAATAAACCACCCTTTCAGGTTGGCTTTTCTCACTGAGGGTTATTTCTATCAAAGAGTCTAATTTAGGCCTTTTCCAACGACATATAGGCCTGTCTTTATGTGGCCTCCACATGGAAAATTATATGTCACAGTAAAATGTCTAACAGGCTGAATGTTATAGAAAGGAAGCTGAGAGAGCAAGAGGACTTTGAAGTCCAATCATTCAGCAATGGCTGTGTATATGTAACTGAAAGACAGAGACAGACAAGATGAGAGAGTCCTGTGTCACCTTAAATCTTTGAAAGTTTTGAACTCACACAAATGTGTGTGTGAATGCACATGAGTTTGAGGGGCTCCAAGCAAAGAGAAAGTAAGTACATCTATGCATGTGATATTTTAATCTTATTCTAATCGCAGATCTGCAACGACAAACACAAAGTGGTTCTTTGGCACACAGAATATGTTTTTTTAGCAGTACAAAGTGCAAACAGGCTTCTTGGTGAAGTTGAATATAGATCTGAAGTGTGTGGTCAATAAAAAATACATTCTCAGGCAGTCACTGCACTAGTCTCATTGTTATGAAACATGACAGCAATAGCTCAAATAAATTGAAAAGAAGCTTCTCCAGTAAATCATATGGTTGTCTGGATGAGGCATATTGCACTCCAAATGGTTTGTGTATGTTTTTTTTAACAATTAATGGCAAAAATTAGCTCATAGTTTGGTGAATCATTTTATATGATGGCAGCAATTTCTATTTCGGTAAGAATTTTGCTGTATTTTACGTTGTTAATGGTTCCGTGTGTTAAAATGTGACAAAGCAGCATTTGCTTTTTTGTTCAACAATAAAACATTAAATGTTAAATGATGTTGTGTACACGCAATTCAACGAAGGTACACACAGTGTATGCGGTCATAATGCCATTGCATCCTGTTGCAGATTTAAAAGCAGCAGCTATTTGGAGAGTGTTTCATAAAAACTGTTGGTATTTCGAGCATCTGGGCCTTTGCTTGAAGTATTTAGTTTGCTGTTGTTGAGAAACCACCACAGTGGCAGCTGAGTCAGACAATGAGCCAGAAAAAAGATGTGGTTCAGTGACATCTATTCTCAGTGCAACATCTTAGACACATTTCAATCAAAATAACAACAACTCTTTCTTTATATTAACCTCCCATCTGGGCACCGTGCACCGTTCTCTGGGCACCAACATATATTTCCAGGAGTGAGACAGGAGTAATGTAAGGTAAAAGTAGAGGGTAAACCTCCCATTTTTCAAACCAAACAGAGCCATGTCTTGAAGATATAATTCCCAGACTGATTTTATGACATACATTCACACACACAACCATGCAATATATCCAAGCTAGCACTTACATGCTTGCGAATACATAAATGTAGTCTTACGGTTGGATCAGGGAAAAACTATTTTAGGTGGAAAATTGAAAGCTTTTTCAGCCCCTCCTGACTATTAAACACCCCTGCCTCTGGACTGCTGGAACCATGATGAACCTGAACACTGACCTGACAACCAGAGGTGCTGATTGAAACCAGATGACAAGGGGTGTGGAGCAGGTTGCAATGCAAGTCCCGTTCAAATAGCCAACTAAGCTAGTTATGAGTTATGTTAGACTCATCAAAAGGAAAGGTAGTATAAATGACATCATTCGCAGAAAACACAACGTATGATGTTAAAAAGCAAAAGGAGCTAATCCAACACACACAAAAATATCCTTTGCATAATCAACTACACCAGCAGACTGTCATCCCACATTTCATCTTGATCAGCCTGATTAGAGACTACATCATAGCCTGAGACGTGGTGAAGCCGTTCTCACATTTCGTAAGGGTGGGGACACCACCGTTGCAGCTGGATACCGACTGAATCTGTGATCACCAGAGCTGGAAATTTAAAATCGAAGGAAAAAAGACCACGGCACTCAGCGAGGGAATGAGTGAATGAGAAGCTTTCCTGAAGTCTGTGGATTTAGTTACCAAACATCAATGTTAACCACCATAAAGTATTTCATTTTGTGTGTGAGTGTGCACATGTGCATAGTGTTTGAGCAGCTGGCAGCCCTGGCACAGGATCCGTGTAATCACAGCTGGAGATACTGCAATCAACACATTTGCAACTTCACAAGGTAACATACACAGACAGAGACAAACACACAAGCCCATACATTATCTGATCAGTCAGGGCAGACGGGTGCGGCGTCTAAGATAAGCAAAAGATAAGCAAATCCCTGGAAAAGTCTCTGTCTTCTCTAGAATATCATGACGCATGATAAACATTCAAACATCTAAATTGCAGACTCCAAACAACTAGATTAAAAGTGGAGTTTTTCAGAATTTCCAGTCAGTGTGTAAGCCTTCGCTCTGAACTTTTTTCTCTCTCACCTTGACCCATAAAGGCTCCAGCAAGGGCATCCTTGGCAGTACCGAAACCCAGTTCTCTGCAGACCACACTGGCTGCAGTTCTTTGCCACATGTGGTCCACTATGGTCCCCCATTTACCGTCTCGGAGCACCTCCACGCGACCCTCGCCCAACCTGGGGCCAGCCTTCAGTCGCACAGGCTGTATAAGGCAAAAAAAAGAGAACACACCTCGGCTCATGTTCGGTCCATAAACTTACAGTATAATTGCAGTAGGGAAGACCTCACTTTGTTATTCTTACCACAACTGGATATGGGGCCTGGGGTCTCCCTGAGGACATACGAGCAAACTGAGGTCCTGGTACACACTTGACCACTGCATGTCTCCCATTCTTACAAGGGGTGGGACTACGGGGGATCGACAGCTGCGCAAGGCACTCTGACAGGGTGTTCTCAGTTCCAAGACAGTGAATTTTTTCGACCCAGAATCCCTTCTTCTTTGCCATGAAGCTCAATCTAGTAAGAAAAGAAGTGTTTAAAGGTCATATTGATAACATCTTTATGTAGACAGATATTTTTCTTTTAGAAATAACAGATGAAGACAGGTTGTAGACAGCTGTAGAATAAGGCATCTCTTTTCCTTAAAAATAGTATTGTGATTGTAAATTTTCAATTTAACAATGTTTGTCATGGCGAAAATTGTTTTGTCTATCTTTGTATTGGAATTCTCACAGTTGTTTCAAGCTTCTCACAAGGTAGTATAACGCTGTTGGAATCACTTGGTACTGGCATTAGCATTAGCTGCATAGTGTTAGCATTGTTAGCTACAACTAACTAACAACCACGCGAGCGGGCACAACAGAGCTGTTGTGACCAGATTGCAATGGCAGGAGATAGAATGCCACAAGGTGAATATTATCAGCAACACCTTTATATAGCAATAATCATAGTAAAAGCCAAAATATCCATAGTCAAGAGGGTTTAACACTCAGAAAACCTGGCTAATCTGCTTCATCAAGACGGTGTGAATTTGCTTTGATCAGATTTGATTGACTTTGCTCGCAACGTAAGTAAACAACCTAAATTATTTTACATGACATTGGTGTTTTTCCAACAGAGCTCCGTCCACTCTCGAGAAAAGAGAAAAGGATGGAAACTCTAAAACAGAAATCTCTCACATAAATTAAGTGAATCAGTTAAAAATTTCACAGAAGATTTTTTGATTGAGAAAATAGGTTTTCACAACCTTTAAATGAAGTTCAACATGTTAGGCCTTCCAGTATATCACAGAGATATAAAATGAGTGAGGTCAAATGTGGCAACATGAGGAATAGATGTCTTTTTTATTACCTTGTCGAAGGATCTGCAACCTTGGTGTCCCATATTTTCCTGTCGTGAAATCAAAGAGCAGAGATGGATGTTAGTTTGTCCAGATCTGTATATTTGTCGAGGTTACCGACACACACACATATCATCCTGTGAGGTGACCTGGGCCACCAACTTCTTATGTAAGGAGGTGATCTCTGTAGGATATACTGCAGCATCTGCTGTTTGTTTAATATGTAACCTGGCCACACAGGAGAGGTTTCTGCCCCAGTGAGCTGAGGCACATAAAGAAAAATCATCTTGCTGGAGCACTCTGGGATGGCTTAAAAAAGTTGTAGCTCAGACATTAGCGAAAAAATGAATCATACAGCTCCAAATAGAACTTTTGTATATAAACCCAGAATGACTTGTGCATGTGGCTTTGTGGTGAGTGTATAGATAGGTTTACTGATGGTGATGACTTATGTAGTTTAAAGAAAAATGCACTGTTCTTGTTCTCTTTCAGGAAGTGTATCCCTCTCTCTTGCTTTATAGGTTCAGTAGTATATATTTCCATCTGGAATGTGGGCAGCTTGCTATTTACTGTTTATGTTTAGAGTGGCCAGTGTATCATATGTTCCTGAGCTGAATGGCAACAGACATTTCCTGTCACCAACATAAGGATAAGTGCTCAACAGGAATGTGCTGCTAATCCAAATTACCCACCTTTACATGAAATAAAATGTACTTGCCTTCAGGACTAACATAGACCCTTTGAACATAAGCCTTCAAGACTTGGTTCAATGTTCGTACATGACTACAGGATGTAAGAACTATAAAAGGACAAAAAAACGCAATATATTTTGAACCGTGTTGTTAACCTCCAAAGCCGCATGCCATCCAAAAAAATCATGACATTCAACACCAGTGATGTACAACGTTTCTGGGAAAACAGGGTTTGACCAAGCACGATATACAAACAAAAACTCTGGCACTACGCTGCACTGCACGTCCAAGAAGGGCCAGAACCAAATAAAGATTTATGCAGCAAGTAGGCTGGCTTACTCGAGGGAGCAGTGGAGAGGAAAGCCTTCTGTTCTCTTGGCAGACACGCAAAGCAGACATGCCACACAGACCGTGCCAGGACATCCTCAAACCACTGCAAAGTGCATGCACCATCACTGACATTCACATCAATTACACCAAAACACTCAGGGATACACACGCTAAAGCCTGACTGATGTTTCAAACATCTGACAATGAAGTTGTTCTGTTCACAACAAGTGTTGATGGAATTTTTACCTCTTCAGACTTTTCTCCATGCACTTTGGCACTAAGTGAAAATGTGCCATATATTCCTACTCTGATAGCTCATTATCACCAAAGACTGGTGCATCACAGATATTGTGATATATTTGTGGCATTTATGTGTCACATTTATCTAAAGCTCTTTACATTTTGCCTCTCATTCACACTAACACATACTGACGGCAGCCCAGACCTGACCATGAGGAGCAATTTGGGGTTTGTCTTGCATAACGTCTGGATCATCCACCCAATGTCCAGAGTACAGTATTTACAGTACACTTACAACTGGAACTCCAAAAAAAGGAAAGCGCGTACACAAACACATTTTTAAGTTTACTCTTACTGAGGAGCTGTACATCAACATGTCATCACAAGAGTGGGAAGCTAAAATGGTTTTCATTCTTTGTGGCTCAACACATTAAAAACTAGTGTGGGGCTCAGAAGACCACATACCTCCGCCTATAGGCCCAACTCTTTAATTCAATCATGCCTAACCAATATCAGATAAAACATATTTAAATCTGCTAAATCCAGATTTTTAGTTGTACTTATGATCCATGCATTATCCCTTGAGAAATTTACGAAATACGTCCTTCTAGCAATGTTAAAGGGGTAAAACAAAAATCCTGGATCTGTCCACATACATATTCTAGGCTGACACCCATTCTACATCAAGGTTTTGTGGAAATCCGTGCAGTAGTTTTTGTGTAATCCAGCTGACAAACCAACCAACCGACAAACAGACAGGGGAGAAAACATAACCTTCTTGGTGGAGGTAAAAATGACCTTTTACAGAAACAAACATGTCTAAGGATATTTGTATGAAAGCGCAGGCAGGTCAATATTTGAATTTCTGACATGAACTCTAGACATTCCCGTAAAGGTAAAGCGAAAAAACCTTTGCAAAACAAACCGAGGATGTTGGAATCAAGAGGAGCATTGTCATTGACATGATGTTATGTAGTTGGTCACGAACTGCTGACTGAACGTTTTCCAGAAGCACATAACAACTTGTTTCCTGATGCTGTAAGTGGTAAATGAGCCAGAAAAGAACTCTCATCAAAAATATTAGTAAAACTGGTATACTTTGATCTTAGCAACCATTTACCAATAAGGGACATTTTGCAAATTGCAGATGTTATTTCTAAATATCTTCAAATGGACTTTAGGCCGTTTCTCAGGCCCATTTAAAGCACAGATGCAACCATGAGGAGCTCAATGAAGTGCTTAAATCATGAACATCTGTGAATGAAATCTGAATAGCTTGAATATCCTTCCAAAAAGCTAAATCAAACATTTGACTTGATGGCAAAAGAATCCCATAACTTTATATCACGTGCATGGCTCTACATAAAGCTGCGTGTGATTTCACGAGACCTGCTTTTAATTGCGACACATTGTATAGAATTTAACACTTCGTCTTTACAGTGTCTTGAATTCCACTTGTAAAATATCTTAAATGTGTCTGCCATGTGGCTTCACAGCAGCATTTCACCGGGGATAGACAGTGAGGAGCATACCCTTAAACACACATTTTCCCATGAGGCAAACATGTCTGTGACTTGTTTGTGACCTCACCACAGACCAATCAGCAAACCATTTTCCCTCTTCAGAGACCAACAGGACTACTACACAGGCTATAAATGATGCCATCAGATCTTTCATTTGACTGAGTTAACTGCACTGTTTGTTGATGGAACTTCATTCAAGGAGTGTAAAATGCATAAATGTCACTTTTCTAAAATATCAAATCAAATAGGTGACATTCAGGTCCTTCTCTTAGCTGTGAAGGGAACTAATTCTTTAAAAATTCATGTAACTGTAATCGGCAGTATGACCATAATAAGAGCAGTTCTTCACAAGCTGTGTGCTGATGCAGTGAACAGACAGCCTCAATATTAGTTTGTTTTCAACCTTAAGAGCATTCATCACCCTTGCTTAGCCAAACGGTGCATCCAGCACTTGTTGTGGAGCCAAAAGAGCAGAGGCTAATGATAGGGAGTCCCACCCGCCTGTTAGGAGACAAGCATTACACCACTATTTGGGTTTCATCACTTGCCTACTGCTCACTGGCTTTCATTTCTAAAAACTTCATTGTATCTTTTGTTAATGTAAAAATGTTCACAAACTTAGTTCTATAATACAAATCACATAAAAAAAGTTTTCTTTTACTACAATTCAAAATTATTCCATTTGTACTACCTTGTTTGAATAATGAATAGTATCTCCTTGCTCTGGTGGGCAACACAACTTTTGGGTGTTTGGGAACAATGGGTATAACCCTTAAATTTAGTATAATCTTTGACTTTAATCTGCTCTTTAAAAAACTATTCTCACGTGAAAATTGCAGCATCGACCCTTTATATTTAACACTCGGTGTGCTAAAATATATTATCATAAAACATTGGCTTTACATGATGCTTATTCAGCTCATTAGGTGGCATAAAGTCCTTGAAAATGTGTTTTGCAGTACAAGAAGTTATCTTAATAGTGGACCCAAGGCTAAGCCAAAGAAAAGAAAAGAAAAAAATAAGCCTTGATGCAACTTATTATTTCTGGTATAGAGCACACTGAATCCAACATAAATATTTTAGAAGATTTCGTTTTTCCCTATGTTAAGTATCTATGAAAAGGATCTTGCATGTCAAATAGTTGCTAAATATTTCCATACTGACCAGAGTGAGCTGCTACAAATCACTATGCTCCAACTCAGTTTTGAAAGCCAGCTTCCACAGTCTGCTCCGGGCCATAAAAATAGCCACCGGCATGCATACAGAAATTAAAAGATGGTAAAATTAAATTAAAGAGAGGGATATTGAGGAGGATCACATAGACATCAGACAGGAAAACCAGACTTGGTCACACAAAATGTCACCCAAAAAGCTTGAAATGATACCCTCATTTCGTCTGAAACATAATTAAACATAAAATGCCGGTTAAGTCCCAAAATCACTACGGTGACAGAGGAAGACAGACAGCTGCTGACACAGCGGGCCGCGCTGCAAACTACAGCTAGTAATTGGACATATTTCACACAAGCAAGCGAAATCTGGCTTGTCTGACTGCAGCTCTTGTTCGTTCTCTCCATCCCCTCTTTCTCCTGTTACTCTCTTCCCCCTTACTTCGCTAACTCTGCCTTACTCTCGCTCACACACAGCTATAATTGGGGGTGTTTTTTCACTCTCAGCAGAAACCCCAGAGAGCCTTGGTCATAACCAACCTGTAATTACAGCATCTTCAGAGTCTCATCCAAGAGACACAGGCGGCCGGGAGACATGGCACGGTCCGGGATTTCTAAGAATGGACTGAGAGACGTGAAGATGGAGAAACAGGGGGGAGTGTCCCCGGCTAAATTTGGTCAAGCCATGCAATACAATCCTGAGCTTTTTTGGCAACCGTCAGTGGAAGATGTTACATGAAAACTGAACATTATATTGTTTTCAAACCCAACTGTTCCTCTGTGACTCTGCTCACATTTTGTAATCATAATTACAGTGGCACTTCCAGTCAGAGTGCAATCCTAACAATTACCCTTAAGTCGAGCCTGAAATGCCATTACCTGTATTTCAAGAATTCTTCTGTAAACATCCTTATACAATAACAAAGATAGGGTTTCATCCTGTTTTTAGAAACCAAATACTGTAAAATAACTTCAGTCTATCACTGGCAGCTAAGACGCTGAGGCATGTGTACACCTACAACCACTTTGAAGTCGAAAACACATGTTGAGAGAGAACAAATATGCATCTGTGGAGATAGAAAACAGGTACAGATTTGGAAACAAACACATCATGGTGGTTCGGACCAGTATAGCTCCTGAGGCTACAGCAAAAACACCAGGTCATAGCTGGGACAGGCACACAAAGATGTAGCCAGTCACGACCGCTTCCAAGCCAGAGTCATTTATCCTACACCACATTTAAGAAAATCAACACAATGGGTCTTCATCATTGTGCATTTAGAAGCAAATACAGTATGCTGGGTAAAAATACCACAAATATGCCACTGCTCAAGTTTCTGTTCCTCGACCTTAGAGGGAGACTTAAAACAGCCTCCTGAATCAGTCAGCGAGCTGATTCCCTGCAGGCTTCACTCCAAGTCCTTCAAGCTACAGCAGCCCTGTCCTCCTCTGGCATATTTCTCACTTCTTGGTAAGCAGCCAAGTCTCTAATGTTGCAGTCATACAAACCTACCGATCTTATTCCTCACTTCACTATTAATTGTGCCTCTCCCCTTCTTTGCATAAAGTGGCGGAACTGTGCTGTGATAGAAAACTGAAGCGAGGCATGAAAAGCATCACACCTGCAATGCAGGGGAAGCCGTACTCTAATAAATGATACGGCACAGATCATGTACAGAGTCAGGCAGGGGCTGCTCTACGACAGCTCATTCTGAAGACCTTTTATTACTGAAGATATGATGCCTGATGATGCCCTCCTCCAACAATAGAATCCAGTTATAGCATCACTGTGTTCCCAATAACAGAGTTCAGCGGAGATAGCTTAATTCAAGGGCAATGCCAAAACCTTTCCAGTGTGTGCTTCAATGCGGGCCGTTTGTAAAGTCAATAAAAAGTTAGAAAAGTCTATAAAACAAATAAGTTAGCCACTCTAAAGTTAAAGCATTTCAGTTGCAAGAGGAACCCAGCACCTACAGTACAGAGCAGATGTTGCGGTCTGTCGCCATTTAGTCAGAGTAACCTCAGCCAGGAGAGAGAAGGAATAGCTTAACTGTGAATCACCTACAGTCGGCTGCTCTCCAGGAGCACGATCCAACTGGGTCCCCCTTCCAGTCAGGGTACCAACTGGTCAGTCACTGTGCAGTCTTATAATAGCAATGTAGTAATGCCCTGCTAATGTGTGGTCCTATTGTGGTTTAAGAGCAGAACCTTCCACAAAACCCTGTCAGGGTTTTTTTTGTTTTATTTTTATCGGGAGAAGAGGCAGTGTAGCAATGTGTCTAAAGGGGAAATGGAGACACCTATAAATAATGGACTCAGTATCTAATCCAAACACTTTTAAAAGGGAACATTTTGACAATTCAGGAAAAAAAAAAAAAAATGCTTTTATGACTGTGGTTAAATAAGATTAATTCCAGCTTTGCATAAAGACTGGAAACAGCTAGCCCGACTCTCATCAGAGGTAACAAACCAGTTGACCAAAACCCCATGTTAAGTAGCCAAGCCAATATGCATTTTTACCTTATTGTTTTTCCCTAATAGATAAACCAAATATAACATTTCATTTGTGTCTAGTTAGCTTTGCAGGTTATGTTTGATGGATTTTGTTACATTTGGACAAAGCCAGGCTAGCTGTTTCGCCCATTTTCAGTCTTTATGCTAAGCTAACTGCTGCTTGCTCCAGCATTAATTTACCATACAGACTTCAGAATGGTATTTTCTAATTTAACACTTGGCAAGAAAGCAATTGAGTAATTTCCACTCCTTTAGGTAATGACCGAATCATGTCTTTAGCACTGACTATCAAAAGGTGCCAAAATCACCAAACTTTATCCTAAAATTGGTTATAATCTTAAATTGGGCTTAATTTAGGAAAGTTCTGTTTTAATGACTTGGTCTTAAAGGGCCAGAGTGTAGGATTTAGAGGAATCTATTGGCTGAAATGGAATATGATATTTTTGTTTTCATTAGTGTGCAATCACCTAAAGCACAAAGCACTGTTACCTCACAATGAGCCTTTTATATCTACAAAGTGAGCAGGTTCTCTATGTTGCACCGCCATATTTCCAAACTAATTTCTTTGGGGTTTTTTTTGCGTTTTTAAGGGCCACCGTAGGATCTCCTACATGCTAGAAAGGGGAGGGTGAGGGGTATTCTTTACATCTTTCTATACACATTAGACCTAAAAAGACAAGGATGATGTTTGTAAAGTTAGGCTTATTTTGCCAAATACTTTCTGACAGTTTGAACACAATACTATGTTCTTTGAAGTAATGTGTTAAAAGACTTAAGTATTTTACTAGCAACAAGACGGAAAAAAAAATCTTGAATGATGCCCAGCACACGTGCACACACACACACACACACACACACACACACACACACACACACACACAGTGGGATGTAAAAGTGAAGAGATGCATGGCTGACTCAAGCCTGCAGTGACTGCCCTGCCAATAAGATGAGTCGCTTCACAAAGACCCTCATCCCACTATCCAATAGCCACCCCTGTCTCACACATGGTATCGATGGGATAGTTAAAGCACAATCAGCAGTGATATTACACCTCAGCATGGGAATCTAAAAGTTAAAGTGGGGCTGTTTGTCTGAGAGCTTCAAGCTGGAGATAGCATCAGAGACAGAGTGAGAGAGAGGTAATGAGGTGAGCAGAGGTGATTTGCCTAGTGCGGGGTGTAGAGAAAGGGCAGTAGAGAGGGGACAGGGATCCCTTTATCATCATCCTGAAGCTGAGGAAGGAAGGGGGGAGTAAAGGGAGACACAGAGAAGAAGTGGCTGGGGGAGGAAGATAAGCCCAAAAAAAGGCCTTTACTCAAAGTGGCTGCGAATGGGATGCCACTGTTGTGTTTTTATTCTTCGGGATGTGTTTTTTATTCACTTCACAATGGGGTGAATAGCAGAGCATGTTGCCCTTTTGAACCAAATGTTTTGTCATCTAATAACTGAGCGCACGGAGGTGAATTGTGTTGCGGGAAAAATTCATACTCACTTGTATGTTTTGACATTGTGTTTAGTTGCCTCTGGAAAGCCGAGCATCCCACACACAACCCGGCTGCTGTTGAGACTCCAACCCATGTCACACACCTGCCTCCATCTACCAGCATGCTTCACTTCCACTACACCCTCTGTGACCAGGCTCTTCTTCTTGGAAGCCATGAGGATGGGGCGAAGACGGACCTCTTCAATTTGCACCTTTTTGTTATTCTTGGGGAAGATGCACATAACATATATTCAGTCACATGTCTTTCCTAAAAAATTTTAAAAAAGTGTATCAGAAGTAAACTGGAGTACCGGGTAGTGTCTTTGGAATCTGGGGATCTCATGAGGGTGTCCGTTTCCATAATAGCCATATCCTTGACGCCCACGGGAGACCACTAGTCCCTGCCACTGTGGTGCGGGGCTGCCGTTGGGTCTGGCGATGGTGGTGTGGCCTCTGCTGGCTGTTTGATCCAGCCTGTGCTCAGTGCTGCACACCACCCCCAAGTCTTCAGAGTGTTTACAGTCATTCACCCCCCAACCGTTGTGTTTGCAGTCCTTCAAGGACTTCTCTGAGCCATCACAGCGTACATTGTCCATCCATATGGGGCCTTGTGAAGGGATAAACAATTCATTACTTCATTCATGATGATTTTCATTGATTGTTCAATAGAAAGACTGAGAAAAGCATCCACACAAGGGCCAGGATCAGTTCCTAAACACCTAACACTTGACTTTTACTGGCACGCTGATTTAGGGTTGCACCTTAGCGGCGTGTTTAGCAGTAGATACACAGTATTTTACAAGGCAGGGCGCTGTAGATCCTGCTCCTTGAATCCACTCAACCTTCTCTTTAATTTGGATTTAAAAGCAGCAGTAAAGAATGTACATAAACCACAGCAAGTGTTGCACAGTTCTGGCAAGCCAATGCTGTCATTATTCTGAAACAAATGCCCTCTTTTGGCCCATATATTTGCCCTAGCAGCCTGCCAGGAGACCTTAACGAGATGTAGACTCCAATCCCGCAACAAGTTATCTTTGTCACTTTATGATGTTAGTTATTTTGGATGTCTTAATTAGCTGACTTTCGTTAAGCCATACACTTAGTTTGGTGTTGTGTGATGGGTAAGCACACTTTAGGTTTCTGTAGGAGGGAAGTTTGGAACTGGTCCAATACGGCAGCAACAGTTTAAAGGCCCATTTAGATGGAAATGGAATATAATTTTCCTAATAATGCTTTCACTGTGTATAATCACTTGAAACTAAGAATTTAGAAAATACAGAATGTCGTTTAATTACCTAGAGCCTTTTATATCTACAGAGGAACAGGTTGTATTCCACATAGTCCAACACGTTTCTACAGTAGCCAATAACGGACAGACCAAACACTCAACCTTATAGTGGTCACATTAGAAAAAGGGTGCAACCACACTGCTAGATGCTAGTAAATCCTACACACTGGACCTTTCATTCTGATAAATCACAATGTTAATTTAATGTTAACCTTTTTTCAGAGCATAGCAGGAAAACAACAGGTGTAATAAATACAATAGACCATATTCACTCAACAGCCATTTTCCCGCGTTACCCTCATGGTGAGAAGCAAATTTTTATCTTTAACCACATCCTGATTGATCAGCAACTGAAAAGAAGATGGATTGTGAAAATCTGGGGCGTCATTGGTGTTATTTCAAAATAAAACTGTTTTGATAACCCATTAGTTAACGTTAGCATTCAACCACTTCCTAGCTAACATTACTGCTTGATTACATTCAGCGCCTTTCACTTCCAGCCTTAAATGAATGTTGATATTTTAGAATGTACTATTTCCCTATCATATCATCTAACAGTATCAAACAAAAAACGTTAGCTAGGAAGTGGTTGACTGCTAATGTTAACTGTTATCTGAAGAGGGTTAACAGGCTATCAACTATGTTGTTTTACTTTTAAATATGGTTAAATGCCTCTCTGAATATTAACTTTCCATTGTCTTTCTGATCAGACAGGAAGCTCTGAAATGGAACCAATATGTCAGTTTTCCTGCGTTTACAGAACTTGCAACCTTGAGCACAACAGAATGACATTTGAGCTCCCCACCCTGAGCATAATGGCAGAGGAGAATGCATAGCTGCCAACTCTCGCGCTTTCGCCATGTGATACCGTGTGTCACATGGCGAAAGCGTGAGAGTTGGCAGCCATGAGAATGGTCCCATGGGAATTTGGTCAATAAACAATGTAGTCTGGGTAATACGCATGAAAGCATGAAACTTGGTACGGTTGAACAGTTTGGGTGAACATGAAGATGAAGTCATTGCAAAAACGCCTCATGTTGGAAATGACAGCCATTTTACTTTTCACCATAACTGAATGATGTATTTTACACTATAACTCCTGAATCAAACTTGATAATACAGAAAAGGATACGTCTAACCCCAGCTTTTGATGGTCAATGATGACAATGATAAATTGTTCAGGTGAACTGGACTAATGTCTGTTCTAATTCAGTGTGTCAGTGAGCTTCAACAGTGATGCAGCATGATGGCTGAAAACCCTTAATTATCATTAGCTACACCTTGTAGACGTGCCAACATGTCATGGTCTATCATGGCTTCTCTCTCACTCAAACCAAGTCGGTCTGGCCTTTTAGAAAAATAGGGCCATCTGAACCTTATGCTCAATAAAATCCCAACCTCTTAACCCAGCTGACTTGTGATTCGGTATGGGTTAGTTAGTGCTCTCACCCGCTCCTTCTCCATACTTGGCACTGTGTGCCCACGTAATGCCGCCCTGGTAGCCCAGCTCTCGGCACACGACGTTGGCCAGCTTGATGTCCACCTCGTCGTCGCACACGGTGCCCCAGGTGTTGTTGTGCAGCACCTCCACGCGCCCCTCGTTAGCTTCTCGCTGATAGTTGCCCGCCAAGCGCACCTTGGCGGCAGGCGCGCGAGGCGCCCTGCGCTGAGCGGCCGCGGTGGTCCGCCTCGGTTCGGCTCGAGCGGGACAGGAGAGGGACAGCAGCAGCAGGAGGAGGAGGCTCAGGCAGAGGGTGCCGGTCATCGCGACTGAGAGGAAGGGGGGTCTGCAGGTAGAGGTTCAAATGATTCAGTTCTGTTGAACTAGATGTGGTTGCACCTCTTTTTTAATTATTACCAATTTATACTTTATTCACGAGTTGAACTATCTTGTCAGTGAAGGAGCTAGTTAAGAGCTACAGCTAATTTCCTATGAATGGGACAGAGCTTACATCACTAAGATACATCCTGAGAGTTAAAGGTGCACAGTGTAGTTTTGAGAGTGAAAAAGAGAAAGATCATCAGTGACTGTTTTTTAATGCCTTAACACATTTAAAACACAAACTCTTTGTTTTCAGGACTGAACAGCTGATCATAAAGGACAGCACAGGTGGCAGGGTCTGCCAAATATAAACTGTTCCATACTGATCATATTTGGCGGACCCTGTCACCTGTGTTGAGACCCTATCTACCCTTAAAAACAGCTTTTTTACTCATTTATGCAAAAGCTACACATTTCCGAATATATATTATTACATCATTAATACTGTAAATATTCAAATCATGCATTTGAATGTCTTCTCCAAAACTACATAGAGCCCCTTAAATCTGCTTTGCGTTAAGACTGATTAATTTCAGTCAAACAGCCGGGCAGTAGACATCCAGAGATAGAGGCCTAAACGTTAAACAGACCAACGGTGACATCCTCTGGACACAACAGTTCAGGTCGCCATGGCAGAGTAAAGCCATCGGTCCGCACTCATCTGTTATCGAGCGATGGACGGTGGACTGACTGAGACGGTCGCTATCGCCATGGCAGTTTATCTGTTTCCCAGCCACTTAAATAAAAACTTGTTTTTGTCGTCCCTCATTTGATCTCAATCACCGCTGCAGCATCAGTGGAAGCCTCAACGCATAAAACGAATGCTTTTTTACTCATGTCAAACACAGGCGTATAATTAGAGATACACCCACCAGCCCTCTTTTTCGGAATTGCAATTCACGTGAATTAACATTCCCCGAGGCCAACTAACCAGACACGAACACGAGGCGCGTTCAAACTGGAGGTTAACAAGTGACACAGGCAAACAGGGAGGCAGTGGTGGGAGACAGACACTGAAACATTAAATCATTGCAGGCCACATGACAGCGCAACACAGCATACACAATATCAGTTTGTCAGCTGTGATGGTGAAATTACAAAGGAGCAAACCAGCGACAAGCAAATAGAGACTCGCCTCAGTAAATCACAGTGAGAACGCCTTATTCTGTATATCTGTTAGCCTACTGCTTAATTCAGTGTGAGAACTAAATATTGATTATTTTTTTTCTCCAAACGTTGGATCTTCCCTGGCACTTTAGGTAACTATTTTTCTTTTGAATAGTTGATCTAATAAAATGAAGAATCCAGAGAGGACAAAAAGCATCTCAACCCTTAAAACACCTGTTACACACGCACCCAGACGCATAACAAGGTAGTACAACATATAAATAAATAAGTAACGTAGAAATCAAGTGAAAGTACAACAATTTACTCTGAAAAACTGTCAAAGGAGAAGGTGAAAGTTCACTCACCTGGCAGGCAGCAAATGTTTGCAGTGGTGGACGTCACTGGCTAGGGGAGAGTGACTGAGTGAAGGAGTATGACTTCTAAATGCTCTCCTTTAGTCAATCCTCCCTTCTTCCCTCCTTCTCCCTATATCCCTGCCTCCCTCCTTCCCTCCCTCCTTCCCTCCCTCCCTCCTCCTGTGCTTTCCTTCCCTGAAGGCATCTTTCTCCCATTCAAGACTGTTGACTTCAATTAAATGCTCAACGTGAAGCTGGTTTATTAGATTGCCACCTAATTGTCTAAATGATGCTCCAACAGCTGGTCCTATAGAATAAAATAAGAAAATGAAAGTAGAGGGTTCCCTCCATCGGAGGGGGATTTGTCTTTCTAACTCAGCTGGCAGGCTTATAATTGTAGATGAATACTTTTTAAGCATTGCTCAGTGAGCTGTCAGATGAATGAGGCGGTCTTCTCCGTGTGGATAAATGAATCTGACGGTGAACGTTTGAGGAATTGTGTTCCCGCAACCACAAGACTCAGTTTCAGGGTGGGATTTTTCGTATCTTCCCAGAACTGCTCATCGTACGTTGCGAGATCAATTGAAATCAAGTGTTTTTCCTCAAATTCGGCCTCTATACACCTCTCTTCTCTGATTGGCTGAAGGTGCTTTACACAACCCGACGCTCAGAGCGTTACACAAGCTCGGGGTAAACGTGTGTAAATGTGACCAACAGGAAGGACCATACTTCCAGAATAGTCTCAAACATCAAGTTTCAAGTGTCTTAAAGAAGCTCGCTATACCACAGGGTAGATATTTCCTTGTTGAGTTGACCGCAAACCACCAACTCTAAAATAGGCCCAGCCTCACCGTAGCCATGGTGAACGTGACTGATGAGAATATACCATACCTCCCCTGCCCAGGAGCGTTACTATAGTCTAACCTGTCATCATGGTATAAACATTTAATCAGTGTACACCCAGACAACAAATGAAATAAAACAGAAAAAAAACGTCCTCCTTTATTGCTTCCTAGCACTCACCAGGGTCACTTCAGTTCTCGGTCCTGATCCGACTTACTGAGGCCTCTCTGCATGTTTGAAACATGTTTATTTATTTTTCGAGTCATTTCCAGAGGATTTGAAGCAAATTTAGCAACACCCGGACATTTTTGGCCCCGGCGTGTTGATAAACTGTATTTCAGTTTTTCGAGTAAACCTCAGTGGGCACCTTTTTGAGGCGGTGAGGTTTATTCATAGGCATGAAAAAATTACAATCGCGACAGGGGAGCGAGCAACTAAAACATCAACCACGACCGTAAAAACACTTATGCAGAGTTCAGACGGTGAAAGAAAAAAAAGAAAAAATCATACGTTACATACCGTGTGTATTTGTGTGCGCACATGTAAACTTTGAAGCTGTAATTGAGATGTTTGTGTGTGCCAGTGATGGTGCGACTGGGTGGCAGGATGGTGGTCCCTCCCTGACTGGTAAACCCGAACAGGAAGAGCAGACCCCCTATTAGCGGGGCCAAATCAGAGGGATCTCCAAGGCCGACAGGGAGAGGAACGAAAGGAGAAAAAAAAAAAAAGTGTGGGGGGGGGGGGGTTAAAAACATAGCTATAACTTCTTTGTGCGACATCCTTCCATTATAACCTGCGATGCGCTTTTTCATATCAGACCAATTAAACTAGCCTAGACAGGTGTCGCTTGCGTGTGTGCCAATATTTAAAAGTTCAGTGGGTCTATGTGTTAGTGAGAGTGTGTTACAAGGTCTCAGAGGGCTCACGGGGCTAAGAGAGTGTGTGAGCGAAGCAGCCCTCTGTGGCAGAGCTCTCTCTCTCTCTCTCTCTCTCTCTCTCTCTCTCTCTCCACCTCTCTAATTACGCCGACCGAGTCGGCTCTGCCCTTACCCACAATCTGTGGAGGCATGAAATAAATACATGCTCTCCAACAATAAACAAGTGCCTTTTGAAACGACAGCACCTCCTCACACTCGCCCCCACTGCCGTCTCTCCAGGCTTTCATAACGCTTTTACTTTCATAGCGGCTATAGGAGTGTGTGGGCATGTACTGTATAGAGGCGAGGCTGCACAGGCAGCAGGGCTGAGAGCGGAGAGAGAGTTGTGCGTTAAAGTGGACATCATTAGATCATCCTCGCCTTAACCAAGAGGTGGGCTTCAATTACACAATGAAGTTCAAGAATATTTCAATTAAAGGCAAAGAATGTGGTATCAGCAGTGAATACCCAGCGCTAGAGGAAACACTTTGATATTTTACATAAGTGAAAGTACAATATTACATTGTAAAAATACTCTGTTAAAAGTAAAAGTTCCTTTCGAATGCATATGTATCATCAGCAAAATGAACTTGAGGTATCAAAAGTACTCACTGTCCAAGTATAGCTCAAAGAAAGACAGTTGATTTTTGATTCCCAGGTCATCAAATACTCAAGCTTTGGGGTTGTTGGGTCGGCTGGCAACCGACCCAAAATGTCACTACTGCACAACCTGGGATCATGACTCAACAAACAACTGTCTTAAAAAAAAATTTCACCTTTTAAGTTCCTGAAAGATAACAATATTTTTTTTAAAAATCTATTGTTGAGAATCTGTACTTTGTTGTTATCACGTGCAACAAGAGAGGAAAAAAAAAAATTTTCAGGCTTAATTAGTGTCATAACTGAAAACAGTGTGAGTGTGTGTGTGTGTCGTATTCAATGAGTTCATCGTATTTTGCATGTTTAAAGTCACTCTTGCTGTTAAATGCCTATGGTAATGTAAATAGTAAAATATTTCCCTTCCTTTCAATTCAAAGGATTGGAAGTATAACATAGCCGAAACTTGGACACAGGCTACTAAGTAATTGTACAGGTACCACAGAATTTGGTTAGGGTGTACTTAGTATTTGAGTAAATGTGCTTTCCTGAATACCTTCAGGCACACACGCATCTGATATCCTTGAAGATCCTATTCATACAGCCTAAAATCAATCAACTATAAATCCATGCATGCAATTTGTACATCAATTCAGTAATGTAGTTTCACACAGTTTGGGGAATTAAAAGAAAAAAAAAACAAAGTGGCAGGGACCAAGACATCAGG
>CAEMYA010000074.1:1049362-1079755 GCA_903131615.1 Diplodus sargus | reverse complement strand
ACTATAAATCCATGCATGCAATTTCTACATCAATTCAGTAATGTAGTTTCACACAGTTTGGGGAATCAAAAGAAGAAAAAAAACAAAGTGGCAGGGACCAAGACATCAGGATTCTCAATCCTTAAACATCTGTCATTGGACCATTGGCTTTCTGTTGCTGGGTTTTCAAACGTTTGAAGGCATTATGGAAGTGTCTCATGTGCTCATTTTGATTGAGTGCACAGAACTCTGTGTGTAAAATCTTTACGGTGCTCCTTTAATTATTGCAGTATCTTGCACGGAGTATGTATGCATTGGCAGGTGGCTTCAGGCTTCAGCTTCTTCTCTATTCAAAATGTCATCTGTGGCATAATGGTTGCTTTTCCCACACGTTCTCAGCCCTGTTAGTCACGTCTCCATCTCCCACTGGTCTGCGTGGTTTCAGATTCTCTAATGCTTCCTTCATGCTGGCCGCACAAGTGTCTCTTAAGAGTGATGATAGGGTTACTTTGTTCCCCCCCACACCAGTCGGGTCTGCTTTGATTTACTTCTTCGGGGTTTTGAGCATCAGGAATGACTTGGAGCAACATCTTGGTTCCTGGAGATCAAAAAAGACGAACGTATAGGCATTGCATAGGCTGGTTAAGTTGGGGACATATTTCAGTGCAAACCTTTCATGTACAACACTGCCTCCCTGTGGCAAGCAGGACAACCGCACATCACTGTCAGAAAATTCACATTCACAACAAGAAGAGACTCAGACCTTGGTGGTATAGGTGGTTCAAATACATTTATTAAATATAAAAGACTCTTTTGCAGTGCAGTAACGATAATACAAAATAATTGGAAGATTAACAGGATTGCAGTGCTCTGGTAATCAATGTGTACATCATCATTAAAAATCCATTTTCCTGAAATAGTTTGAAACAAAAAAAATAAAAACATACCAAATAGATAAAATTTAACTAAGGGAGATCTTACATTTTGTCTAATTTTGAAATATCCGCAATATGAAATTGAATATGCTGTGGAAACATCCAGCACATTTTATTTATCTTTAAATCAAATGCACTTTTCAACTACATCCAACAACACCAGTCAAATAAAGACAAGTACATTTGTTAAATCAACAAGTGCAGTTGTAATGTTTGGTGTTCTGTTCCTTTTTCACACGTTTTAGCCACAAGACAGAAAGTAATACAAGAGAAGTAGAAGTGACAGCATGTGACAGTGTCGGCACTAACGATTCTTAATAAAGTCTCTTGAAGTGAGAGACAAATGGGAGAAGGGTCATTACCTACCATAAAGTGAGTGAAAGAATTCAAAGCTGTACTCATCTCCCAAAGTATGGTGTAAAAAAAGAAATAGAAAAAAAAAAAACTTCGGTATAAATAGGAAAATAAATACTCTCACTATGCTGTGCATAGTTTACAAGTGAACGTAGTGTGGGCTTAAACCAAGTGATATAACTGTAGTTGATGTAGTTGTATGATGATACAGACACAGGCCAATGGGGTTTTAATGCACTGTCTAGTGTTGAAACTCCTGAAAGAACAAAAGCTGTTTTCAGTGCAGGGCCAACAGATGAAGCATTCTTTGGTTCACTGAAATACTGAATTGGAGACCTCCCTAAGGTCAAAAACACTGCTTTCAAAGTTCAATCGCTGTTCGACTGTGCTGCGTTACACACATGACCATGAATGTGTGTGTGTGCACATGACCGAGCATGAATTCTTATAAAGGCACTGTCCTGGAACTACTTCATCGATGACGTCGCCATGTTTGTCACAGACAATAACACCCTACAAAACAGACCACTTACACCAGAGGTGGGAGGTGTGTGGAGGTCTGACACAGAACTGACAATCAAGTCGGCACATGACTTTTGCATAGACATAAAGCACTGTGATGTTTACTTTGCAAATGTACCTGGAAAGCATTTTTCATATTGTAATGCTGAGTTAAAGGTTCATTTGCACCAAAGTCCACTAAAATAGGAAGAAGCCTGCAGAACTGACTGGACGTCACACCAGACGTTGCATGCAATCCAATACAACAAAAAGCAACAACTACGGCCACGAAATGGCCACAGAGTTGAAAACAATACCTCTCTGACACAGTCTCACAAAATATTAAACACTGCAGCCTTCATAAAGGTAATGTTCTACTGAATTGCATGAAATCTAGTGTTTCTATTAAGCACAATGACCTCCAGAAGTTGTCCACCAGCTGAACAGGCATGCAGTGTGTGTGTTTAATCTTTCAACAAAGGGATAGCCAATAGGTGAATAAAGAGACATACACCTGATCCATGCATTAATACAGACAAATTTGCAATATCTGAAGTGTATTTACCCACGTGTGATCATCCTAACCAAGGCTACAAAGCACAGTATAAAGGCACCTCTCTGGGTCTCTGTAGCTTATTGGCTAAAACAAAACCCTTGTCTGCATAGGGGAGGTACTGAAATGTCAGGTATGTGTGTTGGTAAGTCTTTGGTCTGGTGGAACGTGTGCCGATATGGGCACAGGAATAACAAATGGGAAATGGAGCCCCAGAATGAACCGCAACCTAAAAATCAGCTTCACAAACTGCAAGATAAAAAGTACTTGTCGAGTGTGTGAACTTTTAAAAATGGGGAGGAACACTGCTTTGTGGTGGAATTTCTGAAGAGGGAAAGTCCCCAGGATTATCACTGAAGAGCCCTGGCCTGACACATCCACACCGAGTCCTTTCATTACTGCTGTACGTGGCAGTGACATTACTTCTTTTTTTCCCCCAATAGTGGGCCAAGGCAGTTTCACTTCTCTGTTATGTTGTCGGCCTGTGAGGTTAGGTCGTATCCTTTAAAAGGAGGAATAGGTCAACATTTGCTGTGAAGCGCTGTGATTATGAAGGTTTTCATTGAAAACAACGACTACACCAGGTGAATTTGTTAACCTGCTGTTTCATGTTGTACTACTGATAAATAGTTCTTGCATTAAAATAAAAACCTTTATACTCCCAGTCTTCCATGGCACATGTGTGATCATCCCTGCTGGCTCTGATCCATTCGGTACAGTAAGTATTCTAAGCCCAGGGGAACCTGGTCCAGTAAGTGCCGGCTCCTTTGGCGCAGTCTGTGCATCCCAGTTTCCTGCGCACCACTGGGGCAGAGAGTAGGCCAAATTCAGGGCTGCCAGGGCTTCCGGTCCTTGCCTTTCTGATCAGGAATGTGTTTGTAGCGACATTTGTCCCCAAAATGGCAGCCGGTGGTTCTCCAGAAGTAACACTCGTCTCCATTTACTGGGCCACGTCGTCTCAGTCTGGACAGAGAGAAAGATGACAGAGACACGGTGAGATGCATAGGAAGCATATCAAGTGTAAACGCACTTTAAACTGGCGAGGTGAGGCTGCTTACCCAACAGCTGCCCCTGCCTGCTGTGTGACAGGGAGACAGGTCTTCAGTGGGAAAGGAAGGACCCTCTGAGTGCGACGGTCTGGATATCTCACCACTAAACGCGTGTTCTCAATACAATAACCCTGCGAGAGAAAGCGTACCTGTAATAATCCACCATAATGTTCTTTAAAAAAAAACAACAACAAACAAGATTTTGAGAGTAAAAGTCCTCACATTTAGTTTCTCCATGGCACGAGCAGCCATACTTGCATTCTTGAAGTTGACAAAGGCACAGAATCGCTCATGCAGCACGCGGATACTTTCTATCTCACCGTACCTGCAACGCAAAGCAAACAACTTCACAGTGAAGTCAACAACTACACTGTTTAAATATTAGATTACATGTACTGTTCAAAGACGTACAAGTGTTTTCTGAAATGTCTTTCTAGTAACTGAAGTAGGAATAGTTAATGATTATATAGACTGAAATAAAGTCATAATAGGGCCAGGATGATACTTCATTAAATAATAAAAAGTGATGTTTTTAGGCTACATTGAAATACACAATATATATCTTAGTCTTTTGGAAATCCCCCAAAGTACTTCATGAGTGCTAGCACTGGGTGAAAAGACAAGGGATGACTGTTAGTCCTTTTAAACAATATCAACACAATGACACAACACACTGATTTTTGATAATTAATTATCAGTAATGTGGATATAATGACTAAGTGGGTTAAGGGAAGTATTACACATTCTGATTAGTTGAAAATGACCTCCCTTTACTGTAATGGAGCCTTTACAATCAGGCAAAGAGAACATTATCGTGATTTTACGATATCTAAAATCTAAAGACAATATACATTATAGTCTCATCACAACATGTCCAGCCGCAAGTCATGAACTAGGTTGATATCAAATATTTTCCTGGAGGATGTTCGTACATTTTAAAAAGGTCCCACAGGTGTTTCTCGGTTAGTTCAGTCGTCACATTTCCCACCCACAGAGACGGACAAGGGCTTCTGAGGAAAAGAGAGAGAATGTGACTGACAGCAGTAAAATCACACTTTAGATAAGTACAATAAATAAAGTACGACTACAATGTACAAAATAAGGTGAACAACATTCATTTTAGCCACTCTGATGGTCACCTACCCTGGTTGCACAACTGATGAATCTTGGCTCCCAGCTGCAAAACAAATACAGCTTCAACAATAGAATATATTTAAAAAAAGAAAGACAGAGAAATGCTTTTATAAAATATGGAAATATAATATGTTGATGTGATCTTACCCCTGGCGACATCAGAGCAAGCTGTCAGAACAGCCTGCACAGTTGAAAACTTCTCCAGCAGCATGACACTTTGCCCTTCTTCAAAACCAAGTTCCTGAGGAAAGAAGAGACAAAAAAAAGAATAATCAGCCATAAAAATACAATCAAAACAATGAGGTTTCAAGTCAAAATGACTAGTTTAAATAGTAAACTGTTGCTTCTATAAATATAAGAGGTCAGAGGAAACTCATTCACAGCTGCAAAGCTTTACAGGAAACAGCTTCACCACTTGTGAGCGTGTTTACCATTAACTGCAGCACTTTGCAGTTAAAGAGGTCATTGACAGCCTCCTCACAGTCTTTGTCCAGTTTCAGCACCTGCTCCATGGCCTTCTCTGCCTCACTGTAACGCTGCAGCACACAAAAAAATGTGTCAGTAAAGGCTAATCCTATCACAGAGGTTATATAGCAGGTACTTCTGTGATTGCATGCTATATCCCATTACCCAAGTAGCCTGTGCCCACCTTCATGCCCATGAGCGCACTGCCCTGTCGGAAGTGTCCTTTGGGCCAGTCTGGGGCCAGCTGAATGGAGCGTTCAGCGTCTGCCAGGGCCTGAGGATACTGCTCCAAGCAGTAGTAGCAATAGGAACGGTTCCCAAAGAACCTGTTGTCCTTTGGATCACATTTGATGGCTTCTGTAAACATAGCGACTGCTTGTGCGTACTGCCCCTCCTGCACCAGTTTTATCCCTTTTTCTGCTAGAAAGAAAAATGCTTGTAAATAATGCTCTGGCGAGCTGGTAGCCCGAGGGCTGACCACAGTGCTGCAGTGCTGACAGGTCTGTACAAAAAGTATACTTAATCAATAATTTCCCTTTTCTATGAATATCACATTAAGAAGCATGCAGGAATCATTCTTCACCTGTCAGCGATGCACTTTTCTTGGTCATGGTGTCAGTTCCGTTTGTCTGTGAAAAAAAAAAATAGGTTCTGAGCACTGAGCAGGAAATACTGCCATTAGCATAACATATGCAAAACAACACTCACACTCAGTGCTGAGAAAACAAACAATAAAGACTGATTCAACACACAAATGACAGGCGAGATATACTCGGTCAACACACACATTTCAGCAACTGTTGTAAAAGATTTCATGGTCCAGGGTCCACTTTTCCACACATTTGGACTTTGGAACTGCTGCGCTCAGTTATTATGAGAGCTCTGTCTTTCCCTGCTCATCTTAGATTATCCATTAGCACTCATTCACCTCTCTCCTCGACTCATTCTCCTTGTTTTCTTTGGACTTGCGACTTGATCCTTTGGGTTTGATATGGCTAGCAGCATTAGCGAAGAAGGCACTGCTCACATCCCACTCTGGCTCCTGGGGTAGACAGAAAGTCAGACAATGATGTCTTAAGTCCACAAGCTGCAGGGTTTCACAGATATGACGCCAACTGATTAATTTACTTAAACTAGAACTAGTATAGTGGTCCTACCTCTTCAGCAGGTCTGCCATGGGTCTTCTGATGTCCTTTGATTCCTGAAGGAGCCATCACCGCTGTGGCGATGTGCTTCTGTGAGGCAGCTGCCCCATTCACCTCCTCTTTTTGCACCCTTTGCTTCTCCTCTTCGGCGCCGACTTCTGCTTCCGACTCGCTCTCGTCCAGTTCAGACTCTGCGCCGCCATCCTCCTCTTCATCATCCTAAATAAATATACAGTATATATCCAGTTATCTGCAGTAAAGGTAAAAAAGGCACAGTAAACTTGCAGCAGGAATAATGTGATTACCTGTTCAGCGCTCTCATTTTGCTTAACCTGCTCCTGCTTCTTGCGTTTTCGACGGCGCTGAAACAGATTCAGTGCTTGACACATCAGAAAATGCATGATTTCACCCATCACTAATAACATAATAGATTATTTATAGAGTGCGACAGGTATGAGTCCTAAAACTCCTAATAAGTTAGCATTTTTGCACTTTCCGGTTCCCTCGTCTCCGAAATGTGCCCGTAAATGCCTTGTGTATTTTTAAGGCTTTACATGTCTGAAGGTGTCTAAATGATGCTAAAGAAGTTGTTACGGACATTAAACATCAGCAGGCTGAACATGGAGACTCATTTACTACACCGTCAGTTACAAACTAACTTTACAACTCATAGACTGATCAACCTATAGTAAAGTGTGTCTAGTATAGTGTAGTCTGAAGTTTAGTGGTGGCGACATTGAAGTCATGCGACCACTATTGAGTTTGTTCGTAGCCTGACATTAGCTTTTTACTTGTGGTGGCTTAGTTTGCATTTCAAAAATCACAAGTGGCATTTATTTGTGAAGATTATCTTACTGACCAAAACGTGTAAGAACCATTAACTTCTATCTGCCACAGAGCTTATTCTCTGCAATAGTCGATCATCCAATTCAAAAATCGATATCATTGAGAGAACCAGGGCGATACCAACACAAATACCTCATCCCTGCATCACTCCATTAAAAAGGGCATCAAGTAGGACCTCAAAGAGGCATGTGTTTTTGCTTGCCCACCTTCCTCTTAGCTTTTCGTCGCTCTGCCCTTCGTCTGACCTTCTCCTCCTCGGTCAAATCCTCCTCTCCATTTAATGCATCCTGTAGCAACACATATGCGCATACACAGAGTTGAACATCGCACATTGTACCTTCACCCTTGCAGTCCTGACGATGCCCTGTCGGTCTGACACGATCTGTTTACCTGTGACAAAGGGGCATCTTCACTCGGGTCAGGGCTTGCGGCACTACAGTCCATCTGCTCCTCCTGCTGCTGGACAGGGGGGCCTGTTGGGAGATATACGGCATGTCAGCCCTTAAGACCCTTTACTCTTATTCGGTCTTCTTTCTGTTAACAATTGTGGACCAGATATGATGTTTTAACGTGGCTCTTGTGTTTAGGATGACACAAGAACAGGTACAGGAAAAGTCTGAACAGCTGGTTGTTATTTATGCACATTATGTTACATCATTCCTTATCAATAGAAGGTACAAGAGGTTCCCCTTTAACTAAAGTAACTGATGCTTCACAAATATGTTTCTCTGTACAAGCATAAGTGCCACATGTGCGCATCAAGAGCCAAGCTGACCATGATCTTTGTAACACTGGCTTGCCTGGATTGTAAATAAACATGTTCCACCTTCCCTGTTAACGTTCACCTCTAACCACTACGGCCTTTGATTACAGACACCAAAATTCTAAATGACATTGGGTGGAGACAGGAAAAATGATGTAATGCTTCCTTATTAAAAGAAAAAGAGCCAGGAAAGCCCAACTTGAGCCAAAACTACACATGGGACAGAAAACTGCTCAGTGAGATTGATTCAAGTTGGTTCTTTTCGGTGTTGAGACACAGATGTTTACTCTAACTTTTCCACATGCAACACACAGCTGCCTCGGGCACAGCTGTTTGAGAAAACAATATCTTTTCTGAGAAACAAGGTTGAAATGGGGCATAGACAACAACCACTGCTCTGAATGTGGGATAAGTGTGGGTGCTGGGGCGCATAGATCAGATCAAACCACAACTGGTTTTAGGCCCAAAGGCAGCAAGAAAATGGCAAGACATGAAGGCAGCAAAAACACCGGACCATGCAGGAATCTATGTGGTGTCAGATTTCCATGTGTTCAGCAAAGATCTCCAGAGCAGTGACAAATTCATACTTGGTCTGTGACTCACGTTGTGACTCGTGAGGCATCGATGGGAGTGATTGCTACTCTCCTGCTGCTTGTTGCAGTTTGTGGTCTATTAACGCAAGCTCTATGTATTGCATACAGCATTTCTTGTAGGAAAAAACGACAAACAGCCACTTTACTTCCTCATTTTCAATATTCTAAAGTGTGCTGCGGATCTGGCCAACATTTTACACAGTGCTGATAAATTCATTAAATACATGATTTGAGAATCCAAGAAAAGTTCTGCCTAAACTATCCATCCATGTACATTCCAGCACATTTTTATAGCTATTGAATTAAAGGGTAACTCCACCCAATTTTACACATTAAAGTGTGTTTACCGGTCTTTAGGAGTAAACCTGCATTTGTGGAGAAGAAAAAAAAGTAGTAGTATAATGCCTTTTGGGGCTCCAGAGGAACTGCCTCCAGTGATGTCACTCAGTGGCTATGTTACATTGTGGGTAATGTGGGCACCAGTTTTGAAATGCACTCCCCTGGTCTGCATGCACTCAATAACACTGTTCATTATGATCAGTTTAAAAAACAATGATCAGAATCAGTAATCCCATGTCTACATTACCCACAATTCAATTTAGTGACTGAGTGACATCACTCGAGGCAATTCATCATATTACCATCAGCTTCCCTTAGAACCACAAAAGACTTTATATTACTTTTTTCACAGTACCACACAGTGTAGTTGTACTACTGTTTCCACATGCAGGAGTACTCCAATACCTGTAAACATATTTAATGTATACGATTGTTGGAGTACCCTTTAAGTATCATTGCCACCAATACAGTATGGAGAGGGTCTACAGTTCTTGCATTGCAGTAAGTAAGTCTCTCCAAACAGACATAGAAAGTGGAAGGAATTTCAGCGTCCGTGTCCGGCTCGCTACTCAGATGTCAAGAAACAACCACCGCTCCATCCCATCAGCTGAATCAGGCTTTTTGTTAAATCTTAACTTATAATGGAATGCCTTCCCGACAAATAAATGATACAAGATACACGGACAAAGGCAACAAAAGAGCCTCTGTTTCTCCCATTCAAGGAGACTGCTTAAATTGGTGTGGAGTTGAAAGGTGAGCTCTTTCCACAGGAATGCAAAATAACGGCGTATCATCAAGGACGAGAGTTTTGCCCAGGACATCAGCTTCTCACTGCCATGTTTCTCTACTGCTCTGGCATTACAGGTGGAAAAGGAGGACAATGACGACATAACCTTATCGCTCAATCAGTCACCACTAAATAAAGCTTCAGTGGTGTGAGGTGATTTTGGGAAATGAAAGTGTTTTGCAAAGCATGCACAGTGGATCATTAATCTTCCTATATGCAAAGTGCATGGCTGGAGGGTACAAGTGTAAACATGAGACACACAAATATTTTTTTGTTTAAATATCCAGTCTGCCTCTGCTGTCTCTTAGTCTGAAGGTGACAGCTTTAAACACGCAGGAGATCTTTCAGAATAAAAGCTGTATTCTTGGATGCTCTTCCGCCTCTGATTTGGTGTGTGGGGGGGTAACAGTAAGGCAGTAAACAAACCTGCTCTAACAGGAAACTACACACGGGAAAGCAAAAGAGGAACAAAGTTTGTGGCACATGACATATTTAAAGAGATATAGCTTGATGCTCATAAAGCTCTGACTGTACCACTGAGCGTGATCGGGGCCATACAGGGCTGTGCCACCTACAGCATATGAGGCATTGTTATCATACCAACATGCACCGGGGAATGTACTGCTTCTAATCTGTGTTAGTTTTAACCCACACCGTACATCTCCTGACACACATATAAAGCACACTCGGGCTTGTACGTTATGTTATAACTAGCCTCCTGGGTATAAAAGTCGGCTTTAGATGAGTTAGTACAACTTCTTGGCACCGACTGCGCCGAACTTGGAAGCCGTGCAAGCAAGGGTGGAACTGGCAGGAGGGGGAACTTTTCATTGTTTAACCAAGAACACAGTTACAGCCTCACGGCACAGACAACAGCGAAATATACCGCCACAAATACATCGTTTAAAATCTCAACGTGTTGGATTGTATCCACGGTTTCAATGTCAAACGCGTTCTGTTGTCACGAACGGAACCAGTTGAACTTGCGGTTGAGTTTAGAAAGTTTTGAAAACGGGGACGTTCCTTACCGCTCCCGAGTCCCAACAGCCTGCATATGTCTCTGGTGAATTTCATGAGCGCAACCATCCAGCATTATCGTCCCAGACATCCAACAAAAGGCACTTAAACAACGGGTTTAAGTTGGAGAGCACACGTTTGTAACATTGGGACAAGCGATAACGAATCTGCGGGAATCTTCGGTGGTTTAGTCCACTTCCTGAGCGTCAAACGCCGACGCTGGGTCCACCCTGAGCTGCGTCTTAAAGGGACAGGACACCATTATCGATTATTGAAAGGTTGAGATGTTATCTCAGTCAGTGATGAGTAAAAACAAATGCCTCTTACCGCAGCTATTTAAGTAACAATGGTTTCCTACCATGATTAATTCCACTGATATATATTTAATTGCCTTAATATGATATTTAGGCGTAATTAAGGTACTTAAGTACTTGAGATATTACAAGTACACTACATTTCAATTAATTTACTTTACTTCTTGCTTAATGTTACTACTTTAAATATTTTAATTAAATGTAGATTTCCAATCTAATTCTTATGTACATAAGTCCAATTTAAATGGTCATATTCAATGCAAAGGTGCCCTTTTCTGTTGAGTCAAGGTGTATGAATTAAAAAACTATGTGATTTATTACAGATGATTTAAAATACTTCACTTTTGTGTATAATACTTACAGGATAAACACATTATGTGACCTGTTACATTGACCTTTAATTAAAAAATTAGATGGTAAATGGATTTGCATTTCTGTAGCACTTTTCCAGTCTATTTACCAGTCAAAGCACTTTACAACATTTGTCACATACACCCACTCCTACATACATTCATACACTGATGTATGATGCCAGCCTGCTCATCAGAAACAATTTGTGGTTCAATATCTTGCTCTAGAATGCTTTGACATACAGATGGGGGAGCCAGGGATTCAAACCATCAAGTCTCTGAATACTGGAACACCCGCTCTACCTCCTGAGCTACAGCCACTTGCAGTATAGTTGACATTTACATGTTAACACCCTTAAAGATACGATATGTAATAATTTCAGTTGAAAACATTCAAAAATGTAATAAATTGTCAATAGAATGTGAAAACACAGGTTTGACCTTGTGACGGCTACGTAGTCTGTTGCTGAGAAATATACTGAAGCTAACATGCTAACCAGCTAGAGCAGCCCAATCCCGGTAATAAGCTCCTGTGCTAGCGATGTAAACACAACACTCACGGAGGGCTCCGAGCTCCCTGTCGGAGTGCTAGCTGCACAGCTAACTGAGCTAACTAGCTAACCACAGAATGTTAAAGGTGGCAAATTCCTAAATGCAGAATCTTTAAGGAAACTTTTTCAGGCTAATTATTTTTTGAGTGCAACAGAAATACAAGACTATCAAAATATTGGAATAACAAAGGATGGACAATACTTAAGTTTTATATTCTCAAGTATTTCTCAAAGGCTGTTGTTTGAAAACACACCATTCAGAGGACAAAGACATTTAAATGCTTTGGGTTAATAGTCAACCTTCATCTGCTTCAGTTTCAGGGTCCAGATACACTGTCGGGCCAAAAAAAAAAGTCACCATCTGGATTTAACTAAGCAAATCGGTATGAGCCTTCCATTGGATAATTACTGCAGTGATGAATGTTTCATCTGGCAGACCATTATTTACCCTAACTGATTCAGTGAGTAGCTTATCATTTGTTGAGAACTACTAAAACTGGGCTAAGAACTCTCCAACGCATAAAACCTGGAAGGATAGTGGTGAACCATTCTCGAGGAAGAAATGTGGTCAGAAAAAAATCTTGAATGATCGTGATTGGAGTTCGCTTAAACGTTCGGTTAAATCAAGTGGTAAAAAATCAACAGCAGAACAATAGTGAAAAAAAGAACATTTCCACACACACACAATGCGAAGAGAACTCAAGGGGTTGAGAAACAGCTGTGTAGCCTTATGAAAACCACTAAACAGTGAGGCTAATTGAACAAAAAAGGCTTCCATTGCCAGGGAGCATAAAGATTGGATGCTGGAGCAATGGAAAAAGGTCATGTGGCTTGATGAGATCAGATTTAGCCTGTTCCAAAGTGGTGGGGGCAACTGGGTGAGAAGAGAGGCGGATGAAGTGATGCAACCATCAGGCCTGGTGCCTACTGTACAAGGCTATGGGGGCAGTGTTATGATCTGGGGTTGATTCAGTTGGTCAGGTCTAGCTTCAGCAACGTTATGTGCCCAAAAAATTAGGTCATCTGACTACCTGAATATACTGAATGACTGGATCCTCAATCAGCTGTCTGAGCTGGAGCCATTGAAAGCATCACTGACTACTGATGATGTGATAGAGGCCATGACGAGTCCAAGTAATCCTAGCAGTGGCCTTTTTCCATCTATGGATTTTTTTTCTTCGCTGATGGCATGAGCATATTCGAAGATGACAATGCCATGATTCATCAGGCTCGAACTGTAGAGTGTGTCACTTTTTTGGGGGCCAGGCAGTGTACAAATACTAAGACGAATACTAATGAAAAATACAGAGCTGCTGTGAGAAAGACTTCCTAATTAGATACCTGACCCAGGCAACATAAAACACAAACAATCAGTATGCACATTTTAAAGAAAATGAAACATAATTGGTTGAATTCATTTAAATTTATTCATACAAAGTTCCATGTAAAAAAGTTCCATTATATAGTACCATATTTGTATCATTACACTGACAATTTGAGGTCATTTCATGGAGGCAAGTGTCATTAACACAATAAATGCATTTGTCTTCAACATTATCACTGTGCTGTTACTTAATGTATTGACACACAAGTGTCACAACAGGATTTTGTGTGGCAATATTGCACCAGAGATCAATATCTCGATCTTCCTCCTTATCTAGCTTTCTTTTCACTGGTGGAAATGGACGGCATATAAACAGCCTAAAGGCCACTTCTATTGATTCTCTCCTTTTCTCTTACATTTTATGTAGGTTGTATTGTTAAATCAAACATTATCCCATTTTTTTTCTTAGCAGATAGCCAACGTAATATGGTGCTAAAACAACCGATCAGCAAAAGTTGAAATTCATGGCTCAAAATCAGTCAAATTCACAGAAATAATACTGAATACTGATGAGTGGACCGCAGACGCAGTGATGCCGTCAGATGTTTCAGCGACGTTTGAGGTCTGCCATGACAGTGAGTGCTGCGTTCCAGCCGGGAGAACCCATTACACCACCACCTAAAATAAGAAAACACCAAACATTTAAAACATAGTGCACTCAGCCCCCTGACATCAAGTCATTAATTTCTTTATCATCAGCAGCGAGGATAAGATTTCCTCAGTCGGTCCAAAGGTTGAATAACTCGGCTCTTCTTACACCAGACAACATCCCATTCATGACTTCTACAACACAGCACACAGTCACATTTGAACCCAATATTCATCTGACAGTTAAGCATTAATAGCAAACCTGGATGACAGCCGCTGCCACACAGATACAGCCCTTTAATCGGTGAGCGGTAGTCTGAGAGAGAGGGCAAAGGTCGTGCTAGGTAGAGCTGGTCCAGTGACATCGATCCATGGAAGATATTCTGTAAAAACACAGCCAACGTGTTGACTTTTCTTTCTGTTTTACTTGATATAATTACATCATTGTGGGAAAAAGTAGCCTGCCAGTTGTTTAAGCACATCATTCACTGTAGTCGGTGTCACTTTACACAGCTGCTGTGAACTTTGATTCCGACTCATGGGTTGTGGTAAAACTGTCTGTAACCATTAACTGCTTATACAACCGGCCTGTATCTGAGCAGATAGGGAACACTGCAGAGGATGCAAATGACTTCCTCGTCCGCTGAACAGCTGATTGTGCCAAGCAGACGGGATTTGTATCAACATTCAAATGTTGCGGCTTCGTTCTAAAATGTGCACAGTGTGCGGCGCATACCCCGCCAGTGAGCCCGAAGATCCTCTCCAGGTCAGGTGGAGCCAGTATGTCCCTGCCAACGACTGACTTTTTGAACCCAGGGGCGTATTGTTCCACCCAGTCGAATACTGAGGAGACAGACAAACACATCCTTTATCACTGAAACAGGTTAATCAGTATACATACATTTAAACAGTTTATCCATTGTTGGAAACACTTCCTGAATTTCACCATTCATAATTTTTAAAAGTACAGATTATGGCCTCAAATTCTGATTGCTCCTAACCAAATTCCTGTTTTCAGAAAGTGGATAATCTCGTCCTTTTCTTTCTAAGCCATTCTGTGCATGCTTGAGTATTACATTTAGTAGGCGTTTTGGCACATGTGGCGCTATAAGAAGTCCCAGATCACTGCGCGTTACCAGTGTCCGCAAAGGCCTCTCTGTCCTGGTTTGTCCACTCCCTGCCCTCTATGTGGTAAGGGGTGAACTGGGTGAACAGTGACACCACGTGGCAGCCAGGGGGAGCCAGAGTCGGATCCAACACCGAGGGGATGGTCATCTCCAACATAGGTCTAAAGGAATAAAGGGGGCATGATGAGACTCAATGGTGGAGGGTGGGTGACACGGTGAGTTAATGATGGCAGTAAAAAAATGAAACTGCTTTTTTAAGGAGACATATTGAGAGCGAAGAAAACAACTGTTGAGATTGGATGTGCTTTTTATTAAAGATTGAATGGTCAGCAAGCAAACACACTGATATACAGACATTACAGGACAGAAGCCTTTTCATCCGAGAGGAAGCTTCGTCTACGAGGTGAGGTTATATGAACATCCCAGCCTCATCTTACTGAGAGTTACACTGACAGTAATGTCTTAAGAAAATAACTATAAATAACTGCAAGGTTAATTATAGTTTTATAGGGGCACTATGTAGTTTGGAGAAGAAATTAAAACTGAGATTTTTAGAATTCAGAATATTAACGAGGTAATAATACTTTTTTGTTTGTTTATTTAGTTTGTTGAGGCACAAAAAAAAATCAGTAACAGAAGAAATTTCTCTTCTGATTAAAGTTTCTTCCCCAAAACCACATAGTTCATCTTTAAGACATAAGACATTTAAGATGCATCAAAACTTATGATACATTTTGTTATACATACTGTTGCAATTATTACTTTTTACAGCCTCATTGTTAATCTCTACTGTAACAAGTGCCTTACACTTTGTCCTACATTCTCTCCAGTGAGGAATGTATGACTCACTCTTACTTAACATTAACCTTTTTTTCTGAATCTAAAGTGTTGAATCAGGAATTAAAAGAAAGCATTATATGTGTCTCACTCATGTACATACCTTGCTGAAGGACGTCCATTCATGGCCTCTTTGTATGCGGTCTCCAGCACCTCCACGCTCTCACAGTTGAGGTGAATGGAGCACTGGTGGTGGGGTCCGGGTTTATCGTCTGGTGTGGGAGATGCCAGGAAGTTCGGTAGCTTGTCCACTGCGACTGTACACACAAAGAAAGTGACACAGAATCAGTGTTTGCACTATGATTCTGTATCGTCTAGATACAGATACATTTTTATTTTTGGTCAGGCAAAATGTGTTTATGAGCTTCAGTTGACAATCAATTCAATGTTTGAACAGCACAACCCGCAGTACATGCGATATGTTATGTATAACACTGCGCAATTGCTTTACAAAAGCTATGACTGTTAAAATACTACAGACTATCATTAGTTCTAAGCAGCAATGAACTGTAAAGGCTCAGTTAAAGGCTTCCTGGGCCCTACAGCTCAAGCTCTATACTGTAATTAACAAGCAGGATCTACACGGCACCACACAGGAAGCCGAGGAACACTTTACATCTTCTTAGTTTTAGGTTTTACACAGCTTTATAATACCCTAAACCTTGAAAAAAAGTGCTTAGGCAGAGACCTAATCTTTCAATGTAATAATATAAAGCACTCAACAGTGGAGTAATAAAACCTGATCCGTCCTGATACACTACATCTGTTGGTGCCTTATTGTCTTCTTAGTCATACACCTTCCCACTTCTTTGCAGATTTTAAAGTGTGTAAGTATTGATTCAACCCAAATACAATGTTCTTCAAGCTTCTTTTGAGCTCCTTTACCAATTAAGCAGATGGGGACTTGTTTTGTAACATAAAAAACAACTGGAAAAAGAACTAAAACTAAAATGGCTCCATACAGCTCATATAGCATAATCCAATTCTCCCCAAGATCCCAATTTTCCTTGAAATGACATTTCATACACCCTCAAATGCACGGTCGACCTTGTGCATCCACTTCAGACAAGATGTTAACGCTTTTTGGGTTGGCAGCTACAGGGGAGATTTCGGGTGTGTCATGAACGTCTTTTCAAATGAATTTGGCATCCCGGGGCTTCCAAAGCCTTAGCATGAAGAGCCAGAAATGTATTATGGACTACGAAATTTCTCTAGACTTTTCATCCTCATGGGGATGAGCAGATAGTGACAGAATTTTAGTTTTAGGATGAACTAATCCTTTAAACAACACTTGCACACAGATGAGACGTTGAGCCCTGCAGTCAGTAGCCTACATGGCTACCCAGCTCTGGTCCTTTATGGCTTACTGTGACACTAAACATCATCGTGCTCCGAGGAGGCAGCTTTAAAGGGAGAAGGGTCTCCACCGTTGTAGCATTTTATATTAATTCAACAGCACCTTTGGTCACAAGTCAGAATCAGAGCATATTTACCATTGATCTTGGTAACAGGCGAGGTGTAGTCGATCTGATCCACAGCTTTGAGGAACTCTGGAGAAAGGGCAGCCTACGACGAGAAACAGGAGGCCAGAATAAAACCCATTGTCTGGTGCCGTGGTCACATGTGCTGTGCATGTTGTCTTTATTACCTGTGGAGCGAGATTCTTGAAGGTAACATAAGGGGTGGCATTTGACAAAACAACTTTACTGTAGATCTCTGTGCCGTCTTTCAACACCACTCCCTTGGCAGCACCATCTGAATCAACCAGGACCTGTTCCACATCCTGCAGAGGAAGCACATGGTTTTTGCATAAAGAACTAAATAAACTGCCTCAGACCAGTATAATTGATCGAAACCGCATTACCTTCTCAGTGAAAATGTCTACACCACGGGATCGAGCAGAGCTAGCGATAGCCTGAGACACGCCGCCCATTCCGCCCTCCACATAACCCCATGCTCCCTTCTCCTTCTCCAGCTCTCCCATCACGTGGTGCAAGAGCACATACCTTCAAGGCAAGACCATAACATCAGTGTTTTTTTTCCATCAGTGTCTCTGCAGTTAAACCTGTAGTTCTGACTGCCCTAAAAGGGATCTCACCCACTACCAGGGTTACTTGGACTGGTCATGGCTCCTATCACAGCATCAGTAGCCAGTGTCGCTCTCAGTGGCTCCGACTCAAACCACCGATTGAGGATCTGCGACACAAAATATGAGTCGGTCTTGGTGCAGTCAACAGAAAAACATCAACCGATGCCAAACCAAGCAAACGATCACAAACCTTCATTATCGGAGCGGTTACAATCTCATAGAAATCTGGAATGTTTCTGCCCAGTTTCAAACCTTTAAAATTGAAAGACATAACTCATTATGACTTAGTTACCACAAAAAAAACAACACAGGTACACTCTGAGTAAGTTTGTTTGCCAAGTGCACATCCAGGAACTCACCGCATTTGATAATAGGCCTGAGGGTTTTAGCAGCAGCCAGCCTCTTCCTCAGTGACCCAGCCGTCACACCTGGAATATCTACAGGAGGAGCATCCAGGAGAGGGTGGATGGCTCCTGCCAGCTTGTCAAGGTGTGCAATGAAATCAGAGAAAGCCTGGAAACATGTTAAAGAACGGGTCATGGTGAGGGTGGGTGTAGGAATATGGGACTGTATGAAAAAGGGGCAAAATAACATTGCACTGGTGGAGATATAAAAGGTGAAAAGAGACACTTTTTTCAGTAATAATAAGAAACAACACAGTCAATCATTCACAATCACTGACTTCATGTTTAAATCACCTGAGCATCCTTTTGCGAAAATTTGCTGATCTCCCTCTGGTTCATGGCCAAGTCGGCGCCCAGGGTGAGAGACCTCGGCGGGGCACCTCCCACCCCCTCCTCCAGCATGGGGGTGTAGGCATGGGGGTCCCTCATATACACCTTCAGCCCATGTTTCTACACGTCACGTTACACAAAAATGAAGACCAATCACTTTAAGCCTTCTCAGAGAGAGTTTTAACATATACTTTAATATATTTTAAGACTTTACAATGCTTACCTTCAGCTCCAAGTCTGCGTATATGTGGGGTCTTAGCAAACTGAGCAAATAGGAACACCTGGAGAAGCGGAAACCTGACAAAATAAAGCACATCTCTTTTAAGTGCATAATAACACTTGTGAGACTGTAAAAAACAGCATATAGCCCCTGCTGATAGTGTTTATTCAACGTTCAATCACCCCTAGGAGCACATTTGCACCACTTAAGGGTGGTTTTATTATTTCTTTTTTTTTAATCATTTGGTCTGAATTAAACCTGTATGACCTGGGTGGAACCAGGATTGTAAACCCAGCCAGAGGCCATCCTACCGGGGAAGATCTCCTCTGTTACAGCTGCTCCTCCCAGCACATGTCTGCGCTCCAGCACTGCTGTCTTCAGCCCTCCCTTCTGAAGATAGGCAGCCTACACACACACACACACACACACACACACACACACACACACACACACACACACACACACACCTTTACCCCCATACTAACCCATATAATGTTTTATAACATACTGTAGGTGTTGTGAAACACATGCATTGACCTACTGCCACCAGTCCATTGTGCCCTGCAATGGAATATGAAAAATGTCAGATAGTTTTCTTTAAAAAAAATTAATAAAAAAGTACATTCCCCACTAGATATTAAAAATTCAGCTCCAGTGTTCACACTGCTCTATTGTATATTTTACAGCGCAAAGTTGAACAAGTTAAAGTAAAGATGATACTGTAATCTTACACAACACCAAAATCACTTCTCTGTGTTAATGCATTTTAAGCAGTGAGAGAGAAACCTCACTTCCTCTGAAAACTGAGCTGAAACATGGTACCAGCATTCCACTGTGCGCTGCGGGGTGTTTACTGCTGCACAGCTCTGTAGTTTCCTGCGCTTCTTGTCCCCCTCCCCAGCGCGCAGGTCTCACCTCCTCCGATCACCAGTGCGTCGTACTGGGGTTTCAGAGCGGTGTGACTGGATGTGGATCTAGTCACTGTCCCCAAAACAGCCGCGGCTCTCCGTCCTCGGTCGGTCCACACCGCTGCAGCCATGGCAGGAGTCTGAGGTAGCGCTCCACATCCGTCCCGCCCCCTTTTTTCCCTAGAACCGCCTGAAGTAGATCCGGGTTCCTCTGACCCGAAACACTCGCTCATCGGGTTTGAGTAAGAAGAAGTAAGAAGGCCGGAGGTGTGAGTTCATAGCCTGCTCATGAGGGGTCGGTGGTGGCTGATGTGGCGGAGTATCAGTGAGAGGAGACGGTGTTGTAAGCAGATATTTAAAGTTTTGATCATGTGTTCCAGAAAGTTAGTTTTAGGTCTGATATTGAACAGACAGTCACTAAGGAGGAGACTCTCAGCTGCGTCTCCTCCTCAGTGTTGGCAGCAGGACGGTCAGCGCTGGAGGCTGACTCAGGGACCATCAATACATGATCCTGTTGTCTGATTTACATAAAAACAATGTTTCTATTTCATATGAATATTTGTTTATTGAATATTTGAATATTAAATGGGACAAATAATAAAATCGATGAAGCAGTACAATGTAATTAAAACAGGTGTGTAAAATAAAAGTGCATAATAATAATAACAATCCGTTAAAAAAGAGATGTGTGCTATTTGTCCCATTTAGTTATACAATTCAGCATTGGTTTGGAGCTCACTGGGTGGGCCATTGTCTTATAAAAATAGTTTTGCAAAAGAAATGGATTACACAATAACAAGCAAAATAAGTGTACGACATGAAATCAGTTTAGTATTAGTATATAGTATAGTATCTATCATGATTTTCACTGGTATCGCCAAGTCAGCATGAAGAAAGATTGTTTTTGTGTAATTCAAACAAACAAGAGGGTCATTTATTGATGGTCCTAAGCCAGCCTCCAGAGTAGCTGTCTCCAGAGGGACTGTCTGTCCAATATCCAATCATAACTCACTTCACCTAGTTTATCAATTTCATGTTATCTGTCACCTATTCTAATCTTCTCATGACCACCTGTCTACCATTTTGCTGTTGTTGTTGTCTGTACTTACCAAAAAAACCAGAAAAGTATTTTTTTTATGTGTTTTTCATTTGAATGTTCATGCATATTTGGAAAAGACAATATAATTTAAATAATTTCCCAGTCTGGGATCATTAAAGTATTTCTATCTATCTATCTATCTATCTATCTATCTATCTATCTATCTATAAACCACACATAAATCAATGCACAAAACCCAACTTAAACATGTACTCACATGCGCTGGTACACGCACATCCAGAAGGGAAATAAGTAACTAGAACATGTCAGGGTTTTTGTTTTATTGTTAAGTAAAACCATCAAGAGTAGGTGTAAACAGGAACAAAATGACTGAGGGGAAAATACCTGGTTATTGAATACAAATGCAGTCAGGTTGAGTCCATATGTTGAACCAAGGGATCACAGGATTATTCCCAGTTATGCTTTCTCAATGTGCCTAACCCAGATAAATTCATGCTGCCATTATCTAAAGCACCGCGGAGTTGGTTGTTCCCAGTCTTTGAGAATAAGGTTATTTTTCCTAATACAACAGCCATCATTAGAGCTGTATAAGTAATAGTAAAAACTGTCTATGATTACGTTAAGCTCAAGCAGTTCTCTTTAAGAATTAAAACATTGCTACAAACTCATGTGTCTTACTGCAGGGAATGCAGGGGATTCACTGAGCATTGTCTATCCATCAGCCTGTAATTATGCTGCTGTCCACTTGGTGGCACAGTTGTCCCATGTAAACCAGCTCCAGAACCTTGTATCACAGTTTTCCACAAACACTGTGCACCTACAAACTCCAAAAAATGCAAGAATGATGTCAAAACCCATTAATCAGTTCCAGATTATACTTGCATTTTGTACGTGCAGTTTCTACGTTGGGATGTTAGCAACAGTTTACAAGCCTGCATGACCATCTTATAATATGAATAATATGTAGGCCTATCCATTTCACATCTACACTTTTTACAGATTTTGGCAATGTTTCCAAATATGTCAATTGAAAAAAAATCCCAAAAGATGTCAGAATACAATGTGACGAACATGTGTGCATGTGAAACAACAGCATTTTCTTGTGACTTCTTTGTAAAAGGCTTCTTCGCACAAAATATATGAAAATGATCATCATTTAAAAAGTGCAGCTCAGGACATCTCTTCGAGGGTTCGGGGGTTATCTCACAGTAAGAGTCTGCCGAAAGAGTTTTAAGATGAGCTCTTCACATAGACCGGTTTTCTTAGTGCTGCTGTTGAAGATGTCACATTTGCCTAGTGGTTCACTTCAAGGCGTTAATAAGATAAGAGGCCATAGATCATCTGCGGGCCTGAGCGGCGGTCCGGGGAGTAGACAGAGCCAGGAGATTGTTTGTGGGGATCTAAGAAAGGAAGTGTATTAATTGGTCCAAAAACAACCAAACACAGCAGAATGTAACCAAGTTATCTTCTCATCTTGCCTGTATCATGTGGATTTTGGACCATGTTTTGCTTAGGCCGCGTAAAATAATTCCTGAGGCTTCTATAGATTGTGCACTCTCTCGGCGGAGGGAATGAAATGAGGTGTTATGGTGATCTAGAGTTTCCCGCTAGACCTAACATGCCTCTCCCTCGGTGTATTAGAGTAGCATTAGTTTCAGGGAAGAGAGATGATCCTGATACGCTGTCTGCTTGGTTTTCCTTTAAGGAACGTCTGCGGACAACAGCCAATCAACCATAACGAGATCAGAAGCAGGAGATTTTGTTCTTGTAAGCAGAAATTAACACTTCATTCCCCTTTGTCGGCAGAAATTCAACACTACAGCCCTTGAAGGCTCTCCCAGGCAATAAAGGAGAAAATTAAATTATGTTATAACGGTGCCGCAGCAAAACACAATTACCTCATTTTCTGGAGGAAAAAAAAAAAGTGCCTCTTTTCCTCCAGGCAAGAGAGAGTCACTGGTGAAGATGTTAGGCCTGGAGACGTTCACCTGACACCTCCCAGAATTCAGAAGAAGTGACACATAAACTACTGTCTTATAGCAGATCATAAGAGGTGTTTCAGTGTAAAAAAAAATTTAAAAATTGTGAGTGTCTTCTCCCACCTTGTTGTAACTATGTTGGACATCTGCCACATGTTTATTTCTTTCTTTTTTTAACCTATGATCAGTAGCTACTGCTAGTTAAGGGCAGGTTTCATTTGGCTTGGGAGGAAAGACTAAATCAGTTTCAACAATAACAGATACCACGAAGAATGAATGAATAAATGAATGATGATCAAATGTTGAAAGAATGTGAATTGTGAATCAAGCATAAATTCAAAACATTAGCTCTGCATGTGTGCACATAAAAAAGACCGGCGTATGGAGCATGTTTTCTGGGACTGATGCACATTTTGGAATATTTTTCTTACGTTTTTATAAACCAAACCCAATCAAACACGGAATTGACAGATGAATCAATAATAAAACAACTGTTACTCTGCAGACTTACATTGATGTATAATATTTTATTGCCACACTAACATTCTGAAAGGATAAGTTCACCTACAAATGAAGATTTTGTCACTATCTACTCAACTTCACGCTGATAGAAAAGTGGGTGATGTGTCGCAGTCCGCGAAACATTTATGAAGATTCACAGAAAGTCAGCGTTATAGCATTCTCCTTAACATCTAAAGTGGATGGGGCAGACAAGAAAATGCCCCCATGCAGGTCTTCCTGTAATACAAGTCTCCAGACCACCCGAGTTCCTAAATTGATTGGAAAAGAGGCTTCCCAACTCTCCATCAGTATCAAGCTGAGGAGATAATGACTGATTTTAGGGTGAACTTCTCCTGTAAATGCAAACATGATGTGCTGTATGTTCATTCATATTTTCTACATACAACTCATTTTACATGTTTGTTATAATGTTGTTGAATTTTGTTAGTTTGTTATCATTTGGGATGTAGGGTTAAAAATGTTATCTAAACATTTTCCTGCAATTTTGCAAAGATCGAAACGACTTCAACAGTAAATAAATACTTACGTGCAGTAAATAAATACTTAACACTACTAGATGCTTTATAGCAGGCAGAATTCATTTACTTATTGTACACAAATTGTTGCTGTATATCTGTAAATACTGCACGTCTGAATTTATGGTGCCAAAAACTAGCAAATAATCTAACCAGTGAAGGTACTTTGCACATCACTGACAGAGGGAAAAACAGGAAATAGGTGTTATTGAAATTCAGTGGGCTGGAACACTGTTGGATACGGATATATTGCACAGCTGGTGTTATCCAGCTGTTTATAGGCTGTATCTTGAATTTGGCCATGGCTGACCATATACACAATGAATTAATTGATCAGTTTATATCTAAGGCTCCACTATGTAATCTAATAATGTGAAGTGTTAGGGATGGAACAGTGGGTAGAGCAGCGATAACAACAGACTAGACATTTGCAATGTGACTCAGGTGAGAACACACAGTGAACTGCACAATAAACTGATCGCTCCTCGTTTCCTCTCCGCAGCTTCAGGGTGTCTGTCTCGCCCAACGTGACATCGGTGAGTCCTCTGATAGATTTCACAGCTGCACTTAACGATTAGCATGCCCAGTGCCACATGACAGGGTTTGAAGGAGCCTTCACCAAAATGCACCATGAGTGGCATGTCTGTCAGCCAATAGCGTGAGGAGGACATGGCCCTCGCAGCCAATCGGGGATCATTTCCTCATAGCGGCCTGTGGTGGGGCTCGGTGTGTGTTTGTCCGCCACGGCCTCCCTTGCTTGGCTCCGGCTGGGAAGTGTTGAGGCGGGGAGGGAATAGTGTAGCAGGCACGAAGCTGTGAGAGCACCCTAAGGGAATGTAAAACTTCAGGACTGGAATCGCCCACAAGACGCCGTGTCTGCGTGCCTAAAGACTTTAACACACTACCTGGTTTCTCATGGAAGCAGATGGATTTGTGAGGAGGCGTCGGATGACAGCGGAGACTGCAGGCAATGATCCCGGGGTTGCTGGTGCATCTGCCGGGGCAGAAGTTCGATGGCTGGGGGGAAGATTCTGGGGAGTTTCGGAAAGTATCGTGGGGAGCCTGACACCCCGGATCGGAGGGGAAACGGAGCTACAGACTGTTGATTGTATCCGAGTTGCACAAGATGCACAAACGGAGGACTCTGAACCAGACTATGAGGGGTTGCCACAGGGAGCCTCCACTAGCACCCACATGTTGGCTGGAGCCGTGGCCGGAATCATGGAGCACTGCCTCATGTTCCCCATCGACTGTGTCAAGGTAGCATAGCTCAGAGGCTAACCTGCTGACCCACCACTTTTTTTAAATGAATGTTCTGTGTTTTCACTGTTCTGTTGTGTAGGGCGGATGTTATTCTTGGGTCCAACATGTTTGTTAGCATAGCGCATTAGCTGGCTCGCTAACATAAACACGCTAGAGAGCTGACGGCTGTGAGGACAAGGTCAGTCGGCTCAGTTAGCGTCTCACATCCCTTCTAGCTAGCTCGTTAGCATGCTATTACAAGTTAAGCGCGACTAACGTTAGCAACTGGCTAGTTGTTATGACAACCTTTAGCAGGGTCACGCAACGGAGCACATTTGGTCACTTTCGGGGGAAACTGAGTTACTAAACGTCCTGAAATAAATCTGCTGTCAAACACTTAGTTGATGCAGTGTCAAGTAAATAACGTTAATGTGTTTATTTTGCACGCAAGTATCATTTAAATGAAACGGAAATGAATGAGTTGGCCAGTTAAGTAAGTTGGCTAATAAGAGGAAACAGTTAGCTAATTCCAACTGCGACAACAGATCCGGATCAACCAAAGCTACTCTTTTTACTGAAACAAGGGCTCGGTTAATTGTTGTTGTTTGTTGTACATTACGCCCTGTCTGCCACTGTTATTATATTACATGTAATATAACTCAACGTGAAAAATAATAACAGTGCAGTTTTGAGACAACATGGCCCTTCCTGTCCACAGTTGAGCATCTGTTGCTGCTTCCCCAACATAGTTTGGTAGTTTTAAACAGTGTGATAGCAGGCCTTCTTGCTTGGCACACTGTAAGAAATTGCTAAACAAAAGGTCTTTTGATCACAAGTGAGTCATTCAGTTCACTGCCCCGCTTCTCCTCATGTGGTCTTTTTAGTCCTGCAAGTTTTATTTGGGTTTTTACCCTAAAGGTTGCTCATGTGGCGTGACCTGCAGCCCAGAGAGGTCAGCCGGTTATGTGTGAGGAACGGGGCTGAGAGAGATGCGGCGGGCGACAATGAGCTCCCTGTCGTCAGCTGTCCCTGTCAGAATGAAAAGCAGTTGATTGCTCACGCTTCATCAACGTCTCATCCACCTGTAGTCCAGCTCTGTTGCAGCATGCTCAGCTCCAACTCTGGACGAGAGCGATGTTTACAGAGCCTCCTCCTCGTGTGCGGAGCGTCTGCCACAACGCCATTTGATCCCAGCATCCTGCCAAGCAAGCCACAAGAGATTTGGGGCGTTGTGACTCAGCAGAATTAAGTCGTCTGCACACAAACAGACACACATTTGGCAGAGAATTTGGGTAATTGAAGGAAACTATAAATATTTTGAGGTGCTTACGTCTCTCTTTTTCTGTTTAGAGGACTCCCCCTGTACCAAACGGAGGCTTTTCCTCCTGTACGATAAGCTCCTCACTTAAGAGATTGTGTAATTATAGTGTAGAATAGACTGCCGTTTGCTCTTCTTGTACCCAAAATCCTAGTTGTTGGTGGTGGATTTAAAAAGAAAAGAAAAAAAGCGTGCTGCATTTGTAGGTGTGTATACAGCACAGTTTCTTCAAAGGGTGGTCTGTGTATTGTTTGCATTCAGAACAAAGGTCATTGCTTTCTAGATCTGCAAACACAGTATGGATAAACACACCGGACCCAAAGCTGCACGCAAGACGTCCACTCCACGCCTGCGTTTTGAATGGGGCAATGAATGATTGAGGAAGCCAGTATTCAGATTACGATCTCTACCCACTATCATGCCAGCGACGGGTTTGAGTGCCAGGCTTTAAGTAACTCGGCGCATATACTCGCACCACTGTTGTCTAGTTTCTTCAGGCCCCGCATTCCACAGCTGCAGTATAGACTGACGCGAGGCCATGTTTGTGCTTTACCAGAGCGCTACATGCACACACACACAGTTGGGTGCGGGTTTGTCCATTCAGCTGGAAGTTTGGTATTCAGGGATTAAGTCGCCGCTAGTTCCTCAGAGACAGACGTCCCCAAGCGACCTTCCCTAAATAAAACCAGATAGCAGGTGACTGAAACACTGATCCCTAGCATCCCTATTTATGTAATTAATCATTTATATGTGTGTGTGTGTTTGTGGTAGAGGAAGAGAGAAAGGTGTGCTCCAGGGTCAGTGGGAAAAGAGGCTTACAGGAAGTCAGCTTATGTCCCCTTGTGACCTTGGAGCTTGTAACGCCATACTTCCTTCTATTCATTTATGCATGTACACCAACACACCCCACACACAATGTCAAACACCTCATTTCCCTCGTTTGACCCCCCATTCACACTGAAGTCAGTTCAGGACTCTTCGGCTGTGTTATGCAGACATATGGTATGCGTAAATAATGCATTCCGTTCTATTCTTGTATCAAATTCAGGTCAAATTTATTGGACGCGTTCCTTTCAACTTGATGCTGAACCCTGTCGGGTGGGAAGCACGGTGTTGACTTTAAACTTTGCAACCTTCCACTCTTTCCTCTTTTCCAGACACGAATGCAGAGCCTCCAGCCCGACCCCGCAGCCCGCTACAGGAACGTGATGGATGCTCTGCGGCGAATTGTCGCCACAGAGGGAGTCTGGCGGCCAATGAGAGGGCTGAATGCAACAGCAGTTGGGGCAGGACCTGCCCATGCGCTCTATTTTGCCTGCTATGAGAAACTCAAAAAGACTCTAAGCGATGTCATTCACCCAGGGGCTAACAGCCATTTGGCTAATGGTACCATAAAACATGCATATACACACATTACCAGTGACATTAAATGTACAGATCATGCATGGCTATCTTAAATTTCAGATCACCATGATATAGGCTAATATAAAGGACTTGTCCAGCTCCAGCAACATCATTGTGATCTCTATATAAGTTGCTGACTCAGCCTAATCCGGGTGTAGAGCAGACATGCCATGACTGGTCCTAAAACCCCCTGGCAGGCCGTCAGATTGGCTTTTTATAGCTACACTTGTATACTGTAAGGAAGTGTCATGGTCAGGAAAGTTAAACAGTTGGTCTTATTTGGCTCAAGCTCAGCAAAGCCACCTAACCTACAACACAGAAAGAGATTTAAATTTGAAAACCTTGCTGTGGTTGTCCAACAGTTTCCTTATTCCTTCTCCCTACTCTCTCTCCTCCTTGTTTTCCAGTCTAGTGGGAGGCTGGGTAAGTCGTCTTTGCTCTCCCATCTTATCGGCTCTCTCCACTTTTGGTCCTGTATTTTTTTTTTCAAGCTTTCGGGTTTGTTTTAAAATACTCCTGAAAAAGGAGCAATGAACCGCCTTGTCCAGTAGGTGTCTCACTTTGCTCAGGTTTGGCCTCCTGAATCCACTCAGGCGTGATCTCTAGTTTACAATTTGCTGAATTGTTCCGAGCATGACATCTGCTTTTAGGAATACGGCAGTGGAGGCTGTGACTTGATCAAAACGGTTCTTACGTTGCAAGTGAAAATGCTCTTTCCTTCTCAGCCTACACCTCTATGCTCCAGTGTCTTTTTATTTTCCATGCGTATTCTCGATGATGTGCAGTCATTTCTGAGGTTTGTTTGTTTCAGGGACAGCAGGGTGTGTGGCCACATTGCTTCACGATGCAGTCATGAACCCAGCTGAAGGTGAGGACAACAGTTTTATGATACAAAGTCATTGGTTTTTGACCACAGAATTTGGTATTGGGTCTCGTCGTGTTTGATGTACAGAAACGTGGCGGAAGAGACTTGCAGGTGCCACATCTGGGCCAACCATCTTCACATGTTCGGCCTTAACCCCTGGAGTCTCACATATAGGCTTTCACAGCTGCCTGCAGTCCACCTGCCTGAACATGTCAGTAGAAGGACACTGGTCAGAGTCCTCTTGCGCAGCTGTTAGATGGGCTGCAGCTGTCAGAGGAAACACTGTTAACATGATACACTACATCTTTCTGTGTTTATTTAAACTAAATGTGCTTTAAAAACACATGCAATGCAGGTAATAGCTCACTAATTTCTTCTTTTTCCATTTTTGTCCCTTTTCTATCGTCAACCGTGGACATTTCTGCCCTTCCCCATCAATACATCCACCCATGTGTCCATAGTTGTGAAGCAGCGCATGCAGATGTATAATTCTCCCTACCGCGGCGTGTTGGACTGTGTACGCGCCGTGTGGCAGAAAGAAGGCCCTGCTGCGTTCTACCGCAGCTACACCACCCAGCTCACCATGAACGTGCCCTTCCAGGCGCTCCACTTCATGACCTACGAGTACCTTCAGGAGCTGCTCAACCCCCAAAGACAATACAATCCCTCTTCCCACATGTTGTCCGGAGCTTTAGCTGGAGCCATCGCGGCTGCGGCCACCACGCCTCTGGACGTCTGCAAGACCCTGCTCAACACCCAGGAGTCTGTAACCCTCAGCTCCCAGTCTCCCGGCCAGGGCCCCGGCAAGGGCCAAGGCCAAGGAGCCCACAGACACATCTCAGGCCTGGCCCACGCCTTCCGGACAGTTTATAGGCTGGGCGGCCTGCAGGGCTTCTTCAAGGGAGTCCAGGCGAGGGTCATCTACCAGATGCCCTCCACAGCCATCAGCTGGTCGGTCTACGAGTTCTTCAAGTACGGACTCACCAAGCACCAGCACAACAAGAGGAGAGCGCAGCATATGGAGTCTTAGATGGTTTAATCTCTTCTAAGATTGCTCTGCCCTCCCTGTGAGGAGAAGAATAAGTCAAATACGCACATAGAATCTGACTAAAATCCACCTCAGTTGTCCCATCCCTTTCAGACATAGCAGATAAGAAAGACATCTTCAGAGACAGTTTGAGTAGTTTTATTTCTACTACGCTATTTCAGGACTAAGTTTGGTTTGAGTTAAGCTGTTTTACTCTTCTAGGAGAAAACATTTACAGTGTTATAGAACTAGCTCATCTGCTTCGTTTTTGTTTTTTTTCAAGCCATTCTAGTGACCACTACGTTTGTTAGCTGACGACAAATATGAAGAACGCACAAGTTTTTTGAGTTGGAAAGTAGTCAGCAGGGGGCAGTAGTGTTCGTCTCATGTCATTTTCTGAAGCTTTGCTGTCCTAGGATCTTGATTTTATTTTCAACCATCCAAACCTTGAATTCCAAATTAAACATATAACTGACTCCTGATTCAGTCCCCTTTCTGCATTTATGATTAAATATTCTCTATATGATAAAACAAAATTAAATAAAATAGAAAATATTGTGGTTGTTTTTGACCATAAACAATTTCGGCCATTTACAATTAAAGGAAAAGTATTTTACAAATTTCTTTACTGACATGGATCATTTAATCGATCGTACCAACATGGCAACTCATATAACTGAGAGGAAAAGTTAATACCATCTTTTTATATTTTAATTAATTGAGCTGTGATTTGAAACGTAGACCAATAATACAACACAGACAACGGATCAGATACAGGGTTTCCTTTTTGTTTTTTACTTTTGACAGTTAACAGTATAAATAAGATGTATCTAGCATTTTTTTCCAACCTTTTTTTTTTTTTCAATTGTGGATGTTAAGGATTGGCCCCTATCATGGAA
>CAEMYA010000074.1:1011624-1029402 GCA_903131615.1 Diplodus sargus | reverse complement strand
AAAAAAAAAAAAAAAAAAAAAAGGAAAAGAAAATGCTCCCTTGGCTTGAGAAACGATTTGAGATGATGAGAAACTACAAGTGTTTGCATGAGGAGTAAACTCTCCATTTATTCATTCGAGTTTCCTGCCCAGATTAATATGAATGTTGGAATGCAACAGGGTCAGAAACGTCCCCCCCCATTTTTTTTTTTTTTACATAAATGGATGTAAACATACACGGACGCACACACTCTCTTTCTCTCTCTCTCTCTCTCTCTCTCTTGCACACACACACACACACACACACACAAACACACACAAAGCACAGGACAATACAGTCACTTGTGTTATTCTGTTTGTAACATCATTTAATTTCACCATCGGGTTTCATCTCCGTCGACATCGTAACTTGAGCGTAAAAAAAACATCTCCATTACGCACACGCTCCCGTTTAATTCAGCTCACACAGGCCGCTGTTCAGTCTCACAAAGAGTGAAAACAACAAGTAGCGCTGTTCAAATAAAAAGAAGGGAAAATAAAAAAAGCATAATACTATTTTAAGATTGCGTCCTCCAGCAGTTGTGGTCCACGTTGTTACTTTCTCGCAAATTATGGGCCGAGTCAGACCAATGATTTGCGTTTATTATGGGCTCTATACCGTACGCATAGAAACGTATGGTTGTATGGAACCTTCCATAAAATGTCCCTTTATTTTTACATCTATGTTTGAACCACAATCAACCAGATTACGCACAGTCTTTAATCGGCAACATTCAATCCAACAGTAACATATCCGACAACACTTCTGTGGCTCAGAGGAAAATGCGCATAATAAGTGATTTGCATCTTATCGGGTTATTGTTTCCTCGTGCGGCCTGCCTTCACCGGCCTACACTTTCTGTAACGTCGTAGAGTTTGAACTTGTGCTTTCCTTTTGCATTAGTAGATCAGGTTGACATGCCTTTGAGTCCGTTCAGCCGTCCCAGAGTCTCCCTCAGCTGCGCGTAAAAACCGCGCTACCATGCCCGGATGCCCTGCAGAGTTCCCTGGCAGGGTGTGACGACCGGTCCTTGGGGCGCCTGGCTTTGCGTCTGTGCACCAAGATTTCCCAAATTCATGTTCATAAAAGCGTTAGCAGCGGTGCTGCTGGGCGGCAGAGCAGGTAGACTAGAGTAAGTACAGGAGTAGGAGTTAGTGTACACAGAGTTGTTGTAGCTGTAGGCTGGATAGCTGTTGTAGCTGTACGGGTTTGGCGCTGCGACCGTGTAAGAAGTGTTATAGTTCTGGGATCCAGTCAGACAAGGCCTCCCGTCCCGGACCAGCACGGGCACAGCCACCCTCCTGGGCGGAGGCGGTGGGTGGTGGTGGTGATGGTGGTGCCCCGCCATCTCCAGCGTCTTGTCCTGCCGCTGTCTCTTGCATTTGTACCTCCTGTTCTGGAACCAGATCTTGACCTGGGTGGAGGTGAGCTTCAGGGAGCTGGCCAGGTGCTCTCTCTCCGGGGCGGACAGGTAGCGCTGCTGCTTGAAGCGCCGCTCCAGCTCGAACACCTGAGCCTGGGAGAAGAGGACGCGGGGTTTCCTCCTGGTCCTCTGCTGCTTGGTGGCGGGTTTGTCCGAGTCTGGCTCCTCACAGTCAGCGCGCAGCGCCCCGCAGCTCTCTGCGAGGAGAGCAAAGTGTACATCAAAACTGAAACAAGACGCGTTCATATATTTGTATATGTTTAACCAATGCTCCACGACTTTCTCAGGCCATAGCATCAGTATATCGGCAGGAATTATTAATGTTTTAAATCCCAGTTTTTCTTGAGGCAAAACAGGTTTTCCATCGCAAAGCAACTTTTTTCAGATTTAATAAATACACCAATAATTCACACTATTTTTTTTCTTCACAATATTGATTTTTAAAAATACTGTAAATATGCAGAATATACCCATTTAAAATCTTGTAAACAACTGAAAGTGTTCTATTGAGAAATAAAACAAATTGGGGTTTCAAAGAGGATCCAACTGGAAAAGTAAATTAGAAAAAAAAATATATATATAAAAATCAATATTTGTCAAACATACCCGTGATATTCAAGATCACATCTTGATAATTAAAGTTGAAGGTAAATTTATATTTTAGATTGAGATTTTCTGACACATTCATGTGGCTAAATCTCAACGTCTGGCGCATCTGTACGTGTGTGTTCATTCATTAACGCGAATGTGAATAAATCAGTGTGCATGTAAACAAGCACTCTGATACCTGCGGGCATCGCGCACGGCCAAGTGGCACACCAGCAGCACCCTGAGAGAACAATGCTCCTTTTTTTTGTGGGCGGTTATTGTGCAATGTGTGACACTGGCTAAATATAGCATGTAGGGTGCTAAATGATGAGGTCATCGCAGAAACAAAAACAGCAATTAAACGCTTTAATGTGCCTATAATTTCATAATTTTGTTACTTGTAAAAAAACATTCTAGTGGATCATAGAGGACGCACCTCCTCCGTGTGTGTTCTATAGTAATTTATTCATGAATCAGCATATGATATCAGTCAGTTAACAGTAAGTAATTCTTCAGAATTATCTATTAAAGCCGAATGAACCCATTCGTCTCTGTTCATGCTATTCTCTTAAATGATTACCAATAAAAGCGACAGCGCTCATCATCCTCACTAGCTTGTGGATGAGCCGTCAGGGGACCGTGTACTCACTGCTGTCCTGGTCCTCCTGCTCGGTCTCCAGCCGGAGCTCTGCGGGGAGGTTCTGGCTGCCGAACATCTCCAGCGGCAGACCGGACTCCGCCAGCCGCTCCTGCACCGCCAGCGTGTTGAGGTACGACATCCTCTCCTCGCTCTCCGACACGACGGAGCTGATGGGACTCGGGCTGTCCCTCCCGGCCAGCATGCAGGAGGGCGGCGAGCGAGCGCCGAACGGTTTGTTCGGGAAAGCTCCGGGCTGCGACAGCGCGCCGGAGAGACCGAAGCGGGAGATGAACTGGAGCTGGTGCTGCTGAGACTGCTGCTGCAGCTCTAACTTCAGGATGTCCTTCACAGAAAAAGGCGTGGTGGAAGAAGTTACGAGCGGGCTGGGAAGCATTATTACCACCTACAGTGAGATGACAGATAACAGGTAGTCAGCGGGCCCGAAGCTGCGCCGATTTGTCTCCGGACGGCGCGTAAAAAAGGAAAACAGCCCGTGCGTAAGCGTGAAGAATGGTGGCGAGCTGCGGGTTTTTCGTGCGGACCGTGCAGGACTGGCTGTCTGTCAGCTGTGACATCCCTCTGCTGGGGCTGCAGCTGGAGGGAAGGAGAGGGGTCGGTCCTGTCTGGTCGGCTGAATTCAGATAGAGAAAGAGCCGGGTCGGCCGAGGTGCTGTCCTCTCCCTTTCAGTGACGTCGGAGGAGGGACTCTCTCTCTCTCTCTCTCTCTCTCTCTCTCTCTCTCTCTCTCTCTCTCTCTCAGTAGATGTGTATATGTTTGTGTGTGTGTGTGTGTGTGTGTGTGTGTGTGTGTGTGTGTGTGTGTGTGTGTGTGTGTGTGTGCGCGCGCGCGCGTGTGTCAGGAAGACATAAAGGCCTAATCCATGAAATAACACCGACTCCCCTCAGACTGTTAAATGTGTTGAAGGTAAGGACATTTTTTATTACACGCTTTGCGTTTCCCAAACAGAAAACACAAGAGCGTTTCATTTTCCGTAATTAAAACATTTAAAGATCAATAACTAATAATTATTAGTTTAGTTATTGGGGAGCATTTATCATCTCTTCGGCTCCGCTGAGCGGTCCCACGACTTCACAGCTCTTCCCATCATCACCACGCGTGGTTTTAAGATTGCGCATATCTTCGTTTCCTGTCTCGGCCATCCGTGGATAAGATAATACGTCGCAAACTGTGGGAAATTAGATACAATTGGCAGCCAGAGCAGACATGAAGAAAAGAAAAAAAAGCCTCAGCTATATATATATTTAGTGATTTGTCTTTTATTTATATCTCCTAAAAATTGGCCAAGATGTGGATTTCCCTTGACATTAGGTCAGTGTTTCTGAAAAAGAAGAAGAAGAAAAAAAAAACCATGAGCAGAATATGAGAAGACAGTCTGCTCAGTTAAATGTATCAGTTTCATATGCGGGAATTAACAGGAGAAGCGAAATAAGATTGGATGTCGCAGCCAAATCATGTAAATTAAATTAACATTTGTTATGCAATAATAATAATAAGAATAAGAATAAGAATAATAAGAATAATAAGAATAATAAGAATAATAACAATAATAATAATAATAATAATAACAATAACAACAACAACAATAATAATAATGATGATAATAATACCTGTTTTAAAAAAAAAAAAAAAAAGGTTGGGCGTCTTAACTGTTTCACTTAACCATTCACAAATCCCCAAACATCACCAACGTGTGTTGTCTTTTTAAATGAAGATTACGAATAATAAGTCCAACCTCTGTTTAATTGTCCCTTTGTGCCAAAGGGCAAACAGGCTGAAACGGGACACCCCTCTGCTGCCCTGCTCGCCTATCTGTGGCCAAGTGCAGGCGCCAGGTCTGAAGGCCCATTGCTCCCAAACCGTGTGGAAAGAAAAGGAGCGCATGCCGACATAATCTCATCCGCTCGCCATCAACAAGGCGCTGTTTAGATTAGGACAGCGTCTTCCTCCCCTGGAGATCTATATGTCTTTAAACCGGGCCTGTTTAAGTGGCGTGGAGAAGCAGGGGAGGGAAACGGGTTTAAACGCAGATTTGAGTTGGTCAGCCGACTTTAGTGTTTCTCGGGATTTTACATACAAGGACAGCCACTGGTGATTTCCGCACCGTCGACGGTAATTATTATTATTATTTAATTTTGCGCGAGTTAGGTGGAATTTACGAAAACTCAAGTGCGATGTATTGGGTCGTAAAATACTCAAAAGTCAGTAAATCTTTTTACTTGGTTTCCTAAATATTTAGACATTCCCGTTTATTGTGTGCGATGATTCAGAAACAACAGAAAGACTAAACACAGAAATCACTGTCGGTGCGTAATGACGACGAAACCCCTCCGGTGATTTGAGATTTTGAATTTTTTTTTTTTTTTTGCACAACAACTCAAGGTTGAAGAATCGCCATTGTGGTTTTTCAGAGAGCTCGGCCCCGACAGGCCACTGCAGCCCGGGATTGAAAGCGTCACGGGTCAGAGACGCGGGTTACCCGCTGCAGTCCTCAGCTGACCGTCACTCCCAGCGGTCCTCGCGTGTCACCCGGCAGTCCGGGAGTGGCCGAGCAGAGGAGCGTGTTTACGCAGCGGAAGAGTCTGTTTCCTGCATGTAACAAAACCCAGACTCCCACAGAGAGCCGGGGCGCTGCTCCGTGCTCGATCCAATACATCATCTTCATCGCAGAGTCATCGCGATAAGCTCTGGGAGGTCAGGCACACAGCAGAGGTCAGCCGGGACAGGCGTCCAAACTCTCAAGACAAACATCATTTGAAGTATATCGCTTTAAATACCTGTCTACTCGCAGAAGTCAAATTCGAACCATTCCCCTTAATACACTTTCTGGTGAGTTCTTCAAAGTTGGTGGCTTGCCATGCACTGCAGAACAAGTTTGTTCTTGTTCCCCTCCCTCCTCTCTCCTCTCCTCTCCTCTCCTCTCCTCTCCTCTCCTCTCCATATCGCTTGGCAGGCTAACCTTTTGGAGCAGTGTCTCCTTTGCAGAGTGGCAGGTGTATAGTCATATCAGCGCTGCTGTCAAGTACCCAAAAGTCATACTTGAGAAGGTATCATTGCTTTGGTAAAAGGGAAAGTCGCCCATACTAATAATACTTGAGTAAAAGTCCTAAAGTATCTGATAGCGAATTAAATGTCAAAAAGAAGTGTTTTTTTTAATTTTTTTTATAATTCTATCCTATATATATATATCTATATCTATATCTATATCTATATATATATATATATATATATATATATATGTAGTTATAGAATATTTCTGTATATAATAATTTTATTATACTTGGTGTGCCTCTACCTGGATTGCATCGGTTTGTTTAATTTAGGCATTATTGACATATGCTGTGAGTCGACTGATTGTCAGCATGGCCAATTATCAGATCCAACATTCAACAGTTTTCTGATAAAATAAATAAATCTAAAGTTGCGCTGCTTTGTCTCTGATCCAGCGTGCAATCTGCAAAGTGAGCACATTTTCAGTAACACTTCACCATAATGTGAGTAGTTATCAAGGAACGAGTGAGGGATGAATCAGGAACTACTTGATACTTAATGAATCATTATTTCTGAATAACTGTGATTCAAGGACTATATGGTAGTTAGTGATGAGCTACTGGAGAAGAGACAATATAGTAACAGTAATATATTATAATGATTAAGTAATCAGTAATTAAGAACTCTACATAGTAACTACCTAGTATGCTGTTTCACTTTACCTCAGGGGGCACAACATGAGTGACTCACACTAGGTAGTGGCTGGTTATTGTTAATGAGGAACAACTCATGATGAAAGTGTTCAGTATGTCACTTCACAGATATTTATGAACTAATCGCTTTCTTCATTTGTTGTTCCTCAATAACTATGAGCCAGCTGCTGTTTGGCATAAATACGAGGTTTCTCATTAATTACTTAATCATTTTATCATCAGTTTATTTTTTGTGCCTCCTGTTTAAGTAAATACCAGGTACACTCACTAAATACAAGTTAGTAAATCATTAGTTACTCTTTCTGCGCCCCCTCAGGTAAAGAGATGCAACATACTGAGCAGAAACCAGGCAGACTCATTAATTACTAATTATTTAATCATTGGTTTCTCTTTTTGTGTCTTTTTGTGTAGCTCTCCATGAAGAGACACATCATACTGAGTAAATAAGTAGTTCCTCATTGCTTCACAAGTAGCTTGTGTTTCCTGTTTTTGTTTTTTAAATAACAGACCAGAGACCGCACGGTTCTCACAAACATTTGAATTATATGCAGACCACACGTACATTAATGTGCACACACAAGTCATGTTCTGTAGTGATGCTGACGCCTTCAATGTATTTCTCATTTTGAACTTTGAACTTTGAACTGCACAAAGTACTGAGTTTTATGTTAAAAGTGTAACTAATGAATAAGCAGTACAATTAGTAATTAATACGTCGACACTAGTTCAAGGGTTGGTTCATGGTTAATTTAGGGACAACTTGTTAAAAAAAGTGGTCAGTATGATGATTCACAGATATTTAGGAACTACCCATTACCTAATGATTCATTATTGTTAAAGTCATTATCAATTCTTGCATTATTGTTAACGATTATTTAATCATCAAGTTGTTCCTGATTCATTCCTCACTCGTTTCTTAGAAACTACTCACTTTTTTGTAGCTTATTGTTAGTGCATTATAAATGTAGTGGAGTAAAAAGTATAATATTTGCCTCCAACAATGTAGTCGACTAGCTGTATAAAACAGCAGATACAGGAAATACTCAAGTACCTCAAAGACGCACTGAAATACAACGCTTGAGTAAATGTACTTAGTTACATTCCATCGCAGCATATCAGAGCTTGAGGGCTCTCTAAAGACGGCAGATCCCTGAACACAGAATAGAAGTTTGATGACTCTGTAATGACAGCAATTATCTTTCCCCCTGTGGTCCCTGCTCCTGTAAAGCTGAGAGGCGTTTGGTATCTGATGGTTTTACCGCAGTAGTAAACTCTGTGTAAAGAAAGCATCAACACCTCCAGCCTGTGTGTGTGTGTGTGCGGGTGGGTGCACTATGCAGGCTTTGAGTAGCACGTGTGTGTGTGTGTGTGTGTGTGTTTGTGTGTGTCTATGTAGTGAAAGAAAGGATGTTCGTTATTATGACTTGACAGAGCTTTGCAGAGGCGCACTTAACATCTTTCTACAAAGGCGCTGGCTGTTTACAGGTGTTACTATAACAGCCGAGATGTGTGACGAGGAAACTGAAGTATGACTGCCCATTTGTCTCGCGGCACTCACGATAAGCCAGCATCAACAATAGATTGTAACATTAGGAAAATAGATTAGCTCAAGTGCGTCTGCACAATCGCTTTTCCTCGTTGTGCGTGAGTCCAAGAGACTGTTAGAGATCTCACATGGAGTGATTAGAGGTGAGAGTGCGTTTGCTCAAGTGGCTGAGGTACTTCTGCTTTACCTGAGTATTTCCATTTTCTGCCACTTTAAGTTTCTCCTCCAAAATATTGAACTCTAGTCGTTAAGTTACTCCTCGTACTACAGTTTTTCATCTTTGCTGTCCAATGAAAACCCTTTTATCCCCGAATGTTGGTGATTTAGAGTGTTTGTGATAAACTGAAGGATTAAGCATTCCTTTATAGAACTGAAAATTCAGTCATTTTCTACTCATTGCCATTCCATTTAAAACTCAGGGGAAGTTGTGAAGTAGTCCACAAAACATTTCTGGAGCTTCTCAGCAAATCGAGGTTGCAGCACTCTCCTAAACGACTGAAGTAGATGGGGGTAGGTATTAAAATGGCTAATAAAATGGCTCCATACAATTTGGCCGGTGTAATCCAGGAATCTATGGAAGCCACGAGATCCCAAATTGATTAGGAAAGACGCTATTTACTTGCCCTACAAGCGGACAAGCTCGTGCACCCACTTCAGATGGGCTGTATGCTAGCACTTTTAGCTTAGCAGCTACATTGAAGATTTTGGCTTTAACACTCTGTGAAGAAAAAACACCTTTTAAAATCAATTTTGTGTCAAGGGCCTTTTGGAGATTTGGATAACGCCAGATGAGCTGTGACGAGCATTTTTCTGTTGTTTTTTTTGTTTTTGTTTTTTTTTTACGTTTTAAAACAAGTCCCATCTTCTTCAATTAAAGAATACTGCGACAATACTTTGCTGTGAAGCTCTGGGAACGGTTTGTGGACTATCAAACTTCACCCGACTCTTCATCGGTAAATCGAAGTGGTTCCTGTTTGAGAGAACTTATCCTTTAATATTAACACAAACTGTTTAGAGAGCCTCTTGGATGAGCGGCATCGGCACAAAGCTTAAAACAGGCTGTTTTTCTGAACTTTTGAGTCTCACACCCAACTTCTCAAATACTGACGCTTTGGTATTGTAAGACAGGTTGTCCGCCATCCCAGCGCATCAGTATTTGACAAGTTGAGAAACCCACAGCGACACTATTCTACAAACTGGGAACGACACTCCAAAAATCAGCTTTTTAAAAGATCTGATTACTTCTAACACCCCTTGGTGTGTTAGCTTGAGGAGAGAGTAGCGTGGTGAGGAAATGATGTGGACGTGAAGATTAAAACACCTTGAAAACACAGAAGGAGGCACAACATGCAGAGTGTGCTCGCCTCACACGGCATTTTCCTTTTAATTCATGGTCATCTGCACGCATGGCATCGGACCAAACTGTTGTGTGTCAGCAACGGCTCGGCTCTTCTGGGTCCCGGAAGGTGAGTCTTATCAGCAGCCCATGTGATGGTGTCAGTAGCCAGCGCCCAGACTGTGCTATTGTGCCGCTGCCTAGGCCCGAGTGACGGATGACAGCGCCTTCTCTCTGGAGGAAATGAGGAGGCCAGAGGCGAGCCTGGGGGCCAGATTTTTAGCAAAAACTTATGCTCGCCCTCTTACCTTCGGCTCCGAAAAGTGCCAAATATTCCACCACGGCAGGCCGAAGGTGACCCGCGTGTTGCGACGGTCCCACAGGGCTCATTGTGTTAACAAGGTTAGGAAAAAGATACACTGATTAGTTAGCTTGTTTGAAAGGCCGTGAGAGGCTGTTGTGTTTGAGAACCAAAAGCCCTTTTCTGGGTATCGCCGGCCTAACGTGGAGACCATGAAAGGAGGAAGTGAGGTCAGGCCAGTCTGGGTCTCCTGCCCTTTGCCCTCCCCTGGGTCTCATAAATTAGCGGGCTGTAATTCTCTCCCAGACGGCCTTGCCCCGAGCAGGTGTGTGTTTGTATATATAAGCGCTAACAGGAGGATGTAAGGGTTGTAATGTCTGTGATCTACGGTGTTGGGAATGTAGTTTGGGAGGAAACATGCAACCTAAATATGCTTATCCTCTCTGCTGCCACACGGGCCATGTAGATAAAGACACTGCAGGGGAGGCGGGCTTTCGCTGAGTAGGATGTGCAGGCCTTGAGCGTTCCCTCTCGCTGCTCCTACGTTCTCTGTCCTACTTTTGCCCGAGCTGGAGAAAGAGCATTAAAAATACCAAAAGGTTGACTCGAGTTCAGCTTGCTTCTGGACGGGACTTTCTCTGACTCGCTCAGACAGTAATGGCTCTCCTGGGAAAGACAATGTTGCTGCAAAATAGAAGCATGCATGGATCCTGGCTTCAAGAGGTAAACACCCTTGAGAGAAAATGCTACTGTCTCTCCAGCTACCATGGTGGTATGCCTATCAAAGTGACGGCTTGTTTTGGCAAAACTCTGACGCTTTATGAGTAAAGTTCAGTTTTTGTAAACAATTACTGTATAAACTAATGAGACATGCAGTTTCAGCATATCCTCTCTGGCTGTTGACGTTGCTGTAGCTCAGTGAAAGTCAGCGAAAGGAACACCGAAAACTGTCCTTCAACTTGACGACTTTGATCCAAGTCCCCTTGTTATCGGGCATCCGCCCTCATAGAGATATCGAGTCCCCGTTCTGTAGCTGAACTTGACCTCCGACCTCCCTGCCCATTGTAGATCGAAATCATACGATGTCCTCACGCGAATTAATAATATCAGATGAAGAAACGGTCAGGTTTCTTGTCACCTTTTCGTCACTTTTGTGGCAGTTCCCGCACACGCAAAAATTAGCAGTCAGGGTAAAAATTCAGACATGAGTCTTCCACTTCCTGTCTTTGTTTCTTTGCATGCATATTTGTATAAAGCTGAGGTCTGGGGAGCCCGAGTTGGCCACGAGACAACATCAATCAATTGGAAAAGCACACTGTAGACCTTGTGTTTGAGGTCCCACCCAGACTTATGGGGTAAAGGCCATATCAGTGAGAAGCAGTGAGCGATAAGGACATTAGCAGAGCTTTATAAATATTATCATACTTGTCAAGAATGATGATCAAAGTCGAATCCTAGATCAAATATGTGAACAGCACACATTTATAAGTACATGAATAACACCGTTTCTTAAATATCTGCAATAGACGGGACAAAGCAGACATCTGTGCCGTTTAATCGCATGACTCCATAGTTTAACTTCATAACACTTTTAGCTTTGTTTGAGAAAAGTTACTTTACTTTTTAGGAATGAGATGAGGAGATCGTTAATTTAAAGATATAACACGTAACATTTAAAGGTTAAAAGACGTTGTTGTGTAATTCATTAAGTTGTGCACTTACGTTATCAGAATCAGAATCGCTTTGATTGCCAAGTAAGTTCTCACATAGGAGGAATTTGCTGCGATCTGTAGGTGCAAAAACAACAACAATACCAAAAATATTGAAAAGACGTAATATGTAATAAAAAGGTGTGAGAATGACCAGATTTATACAGTAATGCAAAACGTTTGACTTGCTAGGTATTATTTTAATTTTTATTCTTATTCTTATCATTATTGTTATTATCCTCAGTGTATCCAACAATGTTGACACTTGAGGAGACGTTTCATTTGGTCGCCTGCTGCTGTAATGTCAGAGGAAACATCCGGCTAAATGTGAAGGAGCGAGGAAGGAGGTCAGGGAACATTGCTAAACATAACTTCAGTAAAACTGAAATACATTCGCTTGACCAAAAACACGTCCGCCTGAGTCTCCTCAGGTACATTTTGATGAGAAATGGCGGTTGATTGACAATAAAGGCAAGACCTTCCATGATCCTGCCTGATTTAACAGCCCCAGCAACTGCTGTAGATTTTTGTTTAGATTGAGACACCCGAGCAGCTGACAACACATACTGTGTGTTTAACATCTGTTCATAAATGATATGAGGCCATCTGTACAGGAAGTAGTGAGTTAGATTGAAGACAGGGGGAAACAAAAATCCATAATACAACTATAACCTGCTGGTTCAACCCTCAGCCAGGCTAGCTGTTTCCTGCCTTTTCCAGTCGTTGTGCTAAGCTAAGCTAACTGGCTGCTGGCTGCATAGCTCTTTATCTATTGTAAAGAAATATAAGAATGGTATCAATATGATGAGCAAATGCAATGCAAGAAAGTGATAAACGCATTTCTCGCAATGTTGAATTATTCCTTTGTTGTGTGAGGAGCACATGCAGTGCCACTCTCAGTTTCCCCTCAGCAAACCCTCTCAGGTGCTGAACGGCCTTTTGTCTCCGCGAGTCAAAACAAAGTTGAGGAACTTTTACTTTTGCCCTCCGTGTTTGATTTTAGCTGTGAGAACCCCGTGGCTGCAACTGTGGATTTGCACTTTTAAAGTGTAAATAGCCGAAGGTGTGCCGCCGATGGGATGTGTGAGAATTTGCATTTTCCAGAGTAGTTACAGTATTATCTGGTAAATGTACTTTGCATTTCTTTTAAGTTCATTAAGCCACCCTATTTCTCTCACTCAGATGGCTATCTTAGCTCGTGCATGTTATAAAACTCATGTCACGATATCAAATATTGTACGCGCGCGCACACGCACACACACACACACACACACACACACACACACACACTCACACACTAGTCAGAATGCAGTCGGACACATAGAGCACTGATGTCTGTTACTGCATGCATGCTCCATCAGTCACTGAACTACACAGGGAGCAGCAGGGAGGTCCTGCGCCCTGTGTTGTTGCTGTGTCTAGTCCCTTGTTAGAGAATTGATGACACTGTCTTTGGAAAACAAACAGGGCGGGAAGCTAAAAAGGTGGTCACTCACCACAGCTCTGTGACCCAGAGACGTCGAGGCCATCGCAACATGTGAGCAGCGCTGCGGCGTCCCCCTTGGAATGTGCTGCGGTGTGTGTGTGCGCACGCTCCTGTTTGTGTTTCAGTGATACCGCAGCTGGAATGTGACTGTCTTGCGCCTGAATGTGTGCCTTTGTGTGTTTTAGTGTCAGCGTCCTGCAGCAACAATGGCAACCTGCATGCAGAATGAAAACAGCGGGATAAAAGAAACCTTGTTGGCCCAACTCGTCTTATTTTGTCATCTTTGCATCACGCTGCGAGATGCCAAAGTAAATGTTCCACATATCAACGTCAGGGGAAGTGCACAGAGGCTGCCTGTGACTGCTGGGCTCATTGATCTGGATGTGACACACTCCCCCCCCCGTGGGGACACTCTTGCCGGAGGCTACTCCTGTCACTCTCTTGCTCTGACTCACACTTCACATCACAGTGTAGGCCGTTGTCCCGGGGCCTCCCCGGTACGTACACACCAAACCCTGCCCTGGGCCCCCGAGCCTTGTTCTGGAAGCTCAAATCCCATAATTGCAGGGCTGACAGTGATAGCTAACATCGGAGACACCCTCACCTGGTCGGAAAGAATGAAAACATCTACTGTCAAAGTGAAGCGGGGAGAGGAGTGGGGGTGGTACCAAGTATGGGGAAAGTGAGTAACATCTGGCACAAAACATGAGCAGATCATAGCAACTCAATGTTCTGTAATAACTGGTATTAGGAGCCACTTTTCTAAAGTTTTACATCATTAGGGGTTTATAAGGTGTAACTGAACTGAGTTTGCGGTTTATACATCAGAAATAAGCCTCCACTGTACAACTTCTGTGTTACCACAGTGTGAAAGACACATTTGTCCCCTTAAAGCACGACTATTTTCCAGACCACAGTTTATTGGACCACTTAGTTTCTCATATTCATATTCACTGAGTTTAAAGTAGGGATCATTTTGGAGCAATGGAACAAGATGTAAATCCAACACTGGTAGGCTATATTTTATTGCTGCAGTCTGCTCATCTGACAACAAGTTGTCCCTTTCTTTTTGATAGTTTTTTCCACCAGCTACTGAGGAAAAAAGATATAAGTGCATTTAGCGGTTAAATGCTCTGCTATGTACTCTGGCTCATTGTGAACTGTCTGTCTTCTGTCTGGTGCTGGGCCAGTGGCATAAAGTGGGTGCATCAGAGCTTTTTCACTTAAAACAGCTGCCTGATGATAGCACTGCAACTCAACCAAGACAGAGAAGTTGTGTGACATATAAAACATTTTTTTTTTTTTTAAAAAGGCTGAAAGACTAAAACAGCAGAGGGGAGATGCAGAATTGAGACTTTTTAATTTGTTTTGTTTTTTTGTTTTTTTTACATGTGACTCGTACATACATTTTGTTAAGTGCAGCTTTAACTACACAAACACACGGTCGGTCTAAGCAGCAGCCTCTCTTTACCTGACGATATTAAAAGAAAGCATGGACCTGATTTAAAGAAAAAAAAAGCAAAACATAAAAAAACACTGCAGACTTAATTAATTAAAATGCTAACACCAAAAATGTTCCACGATTTTTTTTAATAGAATCTCAGAATTACATCTACTAACTTTCCCTCACTGAAAAATGTCAAACTGTGATTGCAAATATTGCTCATTTCAAAACTTGATGGTGGACACCAGATGTCTCCCACTTCACAAGTGTTGGAGGTTTCAAGTTTCCAGATAACACTTGTACGTACGCTTGTTGTATACAGGACCCCGACTGGCTTCCAAAGAAGCTGTTCAGTCATAAAAGCCTCCTTGTGGGTACACGTGTTAAACTGAGATTAAAGCACTGACCTGTTAGTATCTTCAGCAGAATGTCAGGATATAAAGTCCTTGTTATACAGGATCGCTCCTCCAGAGTGTTATATTACACACTTACAAAATGCTTTACAATAAAAACAGAACATGTTTTTTTTTTTTTTTTTTAAACAAAGAAATAGCAAAATGAGGTCATTAACACGTAAGGGGCATTTTAGTCATTTAATCTTAACTACTTTGTATTCTGTTCAGTATTGAATATAATATGTGTATTTCATAGTCCAATCATATGCTTCTTGTGTAAAATCTTGATACATAAAGTAATTACTAGCTACTGTCAGGCTATAATAAACACAACTGTCAGACAAATGTAATAGAGTAGAAGTATGAAGCAGTCAAGTACGTGTACCTTAAAATTTTGACTGAGAACAACGCTGAGTAAATGTGGATTACACTATTGAAAACTATTAATTGTAAAACCTTTCTAAAATGCCCACTTACTCAAGTGTTGTCTCTATGCATTCCACCATAACTACACAATCTAGGTCAAACTACGCAACAGCTTCTTCTCCCAGACACATTAGTGCCAGCGCTGAGGCCTTCGAGTGGCCAAGAAGCTTTCCAACGAACTCGTGCTCCTGGTAAGGTAGAGCAGACTGGAGTGGCCCTCATTCATCAACCGCTCCAGCTCCTGCAGACAGCAGCGGAGGCAGCACAGAGGAGCCGGCATGTTTACACCACAGCTCCGCAGAGGCCTTCAGGACAGAACAGATGGAAATCTCTGTACATACTCATTTACACAGTCTCACATACACTCACTCAAACAGTGCTGCGCTCAGGCATTGAATTGAAATTGACACATTTATGATGCCTTATAAAAAGGAGCTTGCTCTGTTAAGTATTCATTTTTATATGTGAGGCGGTTGACCTCTGTGTGTTATTTGATCTACACATGGAAGACATGACCAGCCTCATGTTATTAGGAGATCTGGACAGTCTTTAACAAGGTTGTGGCACCACCTGGTGGCCGCATCATATACTGCAATCAAATTCAGGCCCACCCACTTCCATTTGTTGTGACATGTGTCACTCACGCTGCAGGGGTATTCATTGGTCAACAATCCCTCGGCGCTTGTTTTCTTGAACTTTAACCTGACCTGGGATTGGCTTTGCAGTGTCGTCTAGATTTCTATTGGCGGATCCGCTCACTCCCACTTCACAGTCTCCGATTCCAAGTTGAAGGTGAAAGTCTCCTCTCATCCCATCAGCTGCCCCGGCAACCGTTTGTGACAGTCCTGCTACAGACCTCAGTGAAATAAACAGCAGCTATGTCGGTGTTTTCTGAGGTCCCACAAGCAGCCCCTGTCGCTGTCTTCAAGCTAACGCAGGATTTCACCAACGACCAGTTTCCCAAGAAGGTGAACCTCGGAGTGGGAGGTAAGTCATTGAAGTTATTTTGTCCGTGTGTGAGCCAACTAGCCGGTTTAACTTCTTGCTAATGGTGGCTTAGCTAACCGAGCTAGCTAGATGGCCATTAGCAAAATACGTTGCCCTTGTAATATTCAAATTTGGATTTTGATAGCTTTAGGGAAATATTTTTAAATGTGCATTACAATATATATTTATACAAATTTATTAGTTGCAGCTACACTTTTTGTTGCTCTGGCATAACATAAACTTGGCAGGTCCTTCAGTTCTTTTTTGCCCCCCCAGCGTCACAGAATCTGACAGGTCACGGATTTCAGTGTAACACCTGAAGCGTTATCTAGTCATTATGTGCAAATGTCTCGTTTGGTGTAACGTCACAGTTTTGGGGGATGTTATAATTACATTATTCAACGTTGCCCTTCCTCTCTGAAGAAGAGGCCCACTCTGTTTCATCGGACTCTGTTGAGAGTAAAAACAACTGATGGATTAAACCACGCAACCTGCTGTCAGTCCACACCAGCTCCTGACTGCAGCCCTGTCGATGATGAATGCATATTATGTAATAGCGTCGCACAAAGATTCATCTCCTCTCTTCCTCCATTCTGCTGCACAAGAAGGTTATTGTGCAGCAGAATGGAGGACCAGGGAGTGATTGGATTACTGTTCTCTCATACATCGACAACAAGGAGTTGAAACATGTATGGCTCGTAAGTCCGGCTTCTCTCCAAAAGCAAGCAAATGGCACATTTCAGCTGTCATTACAACAGTTTTCAGTGTTAATCTTATTAAAGTCCTAATCCTTGCTGCTTACATTGCAGAGGAACAGTGTGGGAGATGTTGCTGTGCTCTCATGTGGCGCTGCGCGGCAGGGCGAAGCTACCTGAGTCTCATGATTAGTGCAGGAGGCTGAGGCCTCATAATCCCCTTCTCCCTGCAAGCCACAGTGCTGCAGATGGCCATGAGCCACTGGGCAGCTGGGAAATGTAGGCCACGCAATGTGTAGCATGTTAACAGTCATGTCTAGACCTGCATCAGGCAGTCGATCAATAGAAAATTGAATCAGCAACTTTTTCTGCAGTCCACTGATTTCTGAAGTATTTTTCTAATGGCAAAAATAACTAGTGCCAGCTTGTAGTGGCTGGCACATCTAACCAGTGGATTTGCCGATTTCTTTATCTTATTTGATAAGAAACTGAATACCTTTGGGTTCTTGAAGTGCGAGAATGCAATCAGCAGAGTAATCATTAATGGAAACATACATATTAATCAAGTTATTTCAGGATTGATTATTCATATTTACAGATATATGTGCGTTTTGTGCCGGTGGATGAGAGAGATTACAGCGGACGATATTTAAACTGAGAATTACTTGTGAGTTGCGAAGCAGGGTGAGTCTCTGTTTTAGAGGAAAGGTATGGTAAGGTGAGGTTGGGGGAAAAAGAAAGAAAAAAAAGGCTATTGCACACTTGCAGAGAGTCCTTATCAGGTGGCGACATTGAGTTCATCTGGCTAAACCACACACACAGATGAAAGTGCAGGTCTGTCACAGTGATCTTTTCAGGGTCGGTTCTACATTCCTGTTATTTGAACCAGGCTTTCATGCATAAAGCTTCTTATGGAAAAAAATATTTGTTATGTATTTGTTAATTTAGGCATACTCCTCCAAACAGAAATATCCTAGATAATGATGAGGTGAACTGATTGGACCAGATGAAAATATCTTGTAAAATCTAAATATCGAGATTACCAGCAAATGTTTGGCTT
>CAEMYA010000074.1:988864-1011398 GCA_903131615.1 Diplodus sargus | reverse complement strand
AACAGTCTGTGTCTGTCACTGGCAGGTGGGAGCTGTCCAGTGTCTGGGAGGTACAGGTGCACTGAAGATGGGCGCAGAGTTTCTCAGGCGTTTCTACAATGGAAACAACAATACCACAACACCTGTCTATGTGTCCGCACCTACCTGGGGTACACACGCGCGCACACACACACACACACACACACACACACACACACACACACACACACACAGTAGAGTAACACACAGTGGATCAAAGACTTTGATCTTTAAATCTGCTACAGAGGCTTCTATAGACTGAGTCAATAGAGACTTTGGACCCAGTAGAGTCTTCTGTTCATACTCTCATTTTATCAGTGATCTTGATTTCTTATCAGTTTGTATTTTTAAAGCATTAGTAAATCAATATACATAATTTTATCTACAGTGAATATGAGTAATAAAACACTGGGAGCTGAGGAAGTGAAGATTTGTCTTATCATTTGTTTCAGAAAATCACAATGCTGTATTCGCCAATGCTGGCTTTGAGGACGTCCGTCCATACAAGTACTGGGATGCAGAGAGGAGGGGCCTCGACTTGGCTGGTTTCCTTGGTGACTTGGAGGTAAACTGTGTAATAGGGACCATGCCACTGTTTAAGTCATCATTCATTTTCAGTAGGAGTTTACTGTATTCTTCTTCTTCTCTGTTTGCTGCAGAGCTGTCCAGCGCACTCCATCTTTGTCCTGCATGCCTGTGCACATAATCCAACTGGCACAGACCCCACGCAGGAGCAGTGGAAGCAGATCGCTGAAGTTATGATGGTATTAGACAGACACACACACACACACACACACACACACACACACACACAAACTAACGCATTGTCTGTACTGTTGTCTCAACTGTCATGATTAAGTGCCAGTTTAAACAGGACATGGTTTTGCATATCTCAGTTGATTGTCTGATCTTTTTCCAGAGGAGGAAGCTGTTTGTGTTCTTTGACTCGGCTTATCAGGGATTCGCCTCAGGCAATCTGGAGAAAGATGCCTGGGCTATCCGCTACTTTGTCTCCCTGGGCTTTGAAATGTTCTGCGCCCAGTCGTTCTCCAAGAACTTTGGCCTCTACAGTGAGTAATCCCGGATGCTTTCAGTTGTACATTACTTGCTTAAGTCAATGACATAGAGTGAATTTTGTCCTGAATCACAGTGACTGTCACAAAGTACTTACTATAGCCACAAACCAGTTAAGTTATTATAGCTTGTTAAGTTTATTAGTTATTTATTATCATTGTTATATTTTACTGTATCATCTGTCATGTGTTTGTGCCATCAGATGAGCGTGTGGGCAACCTCACCGTTGTGGCTCGTGATGCAGACAACCTGAAGAGAATTATGTCCCAGATGGAGAAGATTGTCAGGACAACTTGGTCCAATCCACCATCTCAGGGAGCTCGCATTGTCGCCATCACTCTGAACTCACCTGAGCTCTTTAGTGAATGGTCAGCAAAAAAATATCCCAACAAAAAGAACACCAAAAGCCCTGCATGAGGTCACAATAATGTAAAAACTTATTTTCTGCCTTTGACTCTAGGAAGGACAATGTGAAGACCATGGCTGACAGAGTCTTGTTGATGAGGGCTCAGCTGAAAGCTAAGCTTCAAGCTCTGGGGACACCAGGGACCTGGGACCACATCACAGAGCAGATCGGCATGTTCAGCTTCACAGGCCTCAACCGTGAGTGCAAAGACCAGATACAGATACAAACTAACACCGGAAGTTGCTGCAGTTATAGACAAAAATGCTCAAATCAAGTGTGTCTCTTTGTTTGAGAAAATTCTGGGTCCTGTAAACACTGTTCGAGTTATGTAATATTTTAACAGGATTTATAGTGTTGCGCTAACATTTAGTGAAATGTTACATCTGTCTCTGCTCTTTCTCCTCAGCCAAACAAGTGGAATACATGATTAAGGAGAAACACATCTACCTAATGGCCAGTGGTCGCATCAACATGTGCGGTGTGACCACCAAGAACATAGACTACGTCGCTGAGTCCATCCATGAGGCTGTCACCCAGGTCCAGTAGATGACTACACTACCCACAATCCTCAGCATTTCCTCCTGCCCGGCCCTGAGCCTCCTGATTCCAGGGAGTGTTTGTATCCTGCAGATCTCCTGGAGCAAGCACAAACTCTCATTTGCACAAATACACAGACTAGCCCGGTTTCCCCCTTTCCTTTCAGTGTTTGCGCTAAGCTAGGCGAAACACATCCTGGACCTATTTTTCTATCTGAACGCACAAAGATGATTGAGATACACGTCTTCTCATAAAACTTCCTGTAAGATATGGGAATCATTCCTTCACGTAATAGTGTTTATAATTTCTCCCCGTTTTCTTTGTGTCCATATAGTCTGTACTTAGTGTGACGTGAAAGGCTTTTTAAATGCAGTGTACTATTAGTGTATGTGTCATTGCAGGCAACTTCTTTGAGAGGGTTAGTGCATCTTTGGCTGTGTTACTCAGCAGCTCAGACTCTTAATGTCTAAAAATGAGTCACATTGTTAAAATCATCCATTCCAAGTGTTAATGACTCACTTCCAATCTTCTCTTGACGGCACTAATTAGCATGTATGATTAACAGTTGTTAAGAACACTTGATTTATATTAACATGACCAAACTGTTGCAGTCTTTAAATTGAGCTAAGCAATCGTATTACATGTTGAACTGTACATGAATGAAGTAGCAGTATTACATTTATTGCTGGATGCAATATGAACAAGACATGAGAGTTCTCAGGAAGATATTTTTAACTTGAACTATGTAATTTATTAATGACTGTCTTCTGCCCAGAGGGGTTATACTAATTACCTCACTTTAATCTGTATTAATAGAGCTGAACTGGCCTAACAGGTGTGGAGACTCCAGAGTAATCTCTGTTTTCTCAGTGTTGGGTGTCTCTGGTCCCTGCCAAGTGACTGTTGAGTTTGCACAGTGATCGTCTGTTGTAGCACTAGTGCACTATTATGTAAGACTCTCTTGTCAGTGGCACAAACACACTAATGATCAACCAGTTTGCTATCGTATGACTGGGGTTCACCAATGAAGCAGTCATACTGTTTAGCAACTGCATTCAAGCTGAAGCTGACCTCCTTAATCACTGGAATAAAGAACTTTAAACAGTATGTCTGTGTTTTTGTCACACATTTGAATTGACATTTTTTGTATTCATGCACTGGTTTTTAAAAATGGGTTGAAGTGAGTGACCCCAGAGAAGAAATAGTGCAGTGTACACACGTTGCAGTAGTTTAAATTGGACACATATACACAATGAAAAGAAAACAAATAGACGAGATCAATAGTTAAGTCAATTTATTAATAATTTAATCATCCCTTGTGTAGATCATATGCTCTGTCTCTTGATATCTTTGGGTAACTTATATAATCTTGTGATTTTTACATTACAAAATGCACCTATACCTATACCCCAAACAGTATACCAACCCTTAGAAATATGCAAAACTGCAAAATCTCTCAAAGCCATCAGCTGAGAGCGTTTCTGTGTCACAAATCCTCTCACTCAAAGGCAGTTGTCAGATCAAAAGACTTCCCGTTTCATGTACTGTGTACATAGAGGGGTCAATGTGAAAAGCTTAGCAGTGCAGTATCCTTTGTACTTCAGTAGCCTTACCAGGCAGAATGAATTATATCACAGAGTGTCCCCAAACACCACCTGTGTGTGCATGTGTGTGCGTGTGTCTGAAGAGAGGTGGTGGCTTGACGTCAGCGTGCGTCATATTGCTCTCCTCTTTCATATCTCTCCGTTCTGTGCTGCAGTGTACCTGCCAAGTTGTCACAATGCAGCACGGCGTGAGCTGCCACTAGAAATGATCAAATCATTCTTTCATTATTGCAGCAATAGATGATTTCTAGAAACAATGGCTTAAAATCTTCCCTCAGTAAGCAGCATTGTATGGCCTCCTCAGCCTTCCTTAGCAGATACAGTGACTTTTGACCCTCTCTGCTGATGTGCATCAGCTAAACATGAATATTGCCTTTAATGAGAATCGCAGCCTTGTCATTTTGTTCTTCCTGGCTATACTCACATCACTATAGTATACTAGACAACATTCACAGGATGGACATTCTCCTCTGACATCGGGCTCAGGGTGGGAAACTCACATTTGCTGTTGATATGTTCCAGGTTAGAAGTCATGTAAATGTGGGGAATCAAACAGAACATTATCATTTCACCATTTCCTGATTGATCAGTATGGAAGCCCATTTCTGGCAGTTAAAGAAAAAAAAAGAAAAAGAAAAATAAGATTCCCATGGGGAGTCATAATTAAATGTCAAATATGAGATCAAATTTGAAATTATTAAATGAAAAGTCATAATTATGATATACAAAGTCGACACTATGAGGTCAAAAGAGAAATTAAAGAGGTAAAAAGTTAAAATTATTAGATTAAAAAGTCAGAATTACAAGATACAAAAAGTCAAAATTAGGAGATAAAAAAATAAATTATTAGATAAAAAGTCATAAATATGAGAAGGAAAATCCAAATTATGAGATTAAAAAAATCAAAATTCTGAAATATAAAGTCAGAAGTATTAGATAAAAAGTTGAAGATATTCAAACAGAGCATCATTGTTACCTACCTACTGAGCATCAGTGATTTGGTAAGGTGAAGTGTCTGTCCAAAGGATGCTAACAGCCACCATAGCCACTGTCTGTCCACCCTGCTGCCATCTGACAAAGATACAGATGTCTTTTGACTTGCTGACCATCAGGAAGCAGTGAAATGCTAACCATTTGTTAGATTCCCTTTGTTTATCTGACATGAAAAATGCCACACAGCAGCACAACACTTGATCTTCCCGCCCTGAGCGTCATATCAGAGGAAAAGCACCATGCAACTATGCTCCATTGTACCTATATCTTTTTTACTTCAGCAATTAGAACTTCAGTCCGCTGAATCATTTTAAAATCTACAGTCGCTTAAGATGTCTGTAAGTCACACACTGCACCTCCGTGGCGAGGCTGCAGATTGGTATAATCCGATTCATGCGTCCTTTTAGTTAAAGCATGCATATGAAAACACAGGGCTGTCTACAGAGGTAATTCTACAGCGAAAGCAGCATAAAGGAACATGCAAGTAGCAACTACTCTTCCTCGAGAATACTCATATAATATCCATTTGGATCTCTAAACCCACGGAGATCCCACAACCCCCCCAGAACCCCCTAGAACCCCCTAGCTTATTTATAATTGGTGTCTGCAGCTTTAGTGACTGACCCTGTGAGAGATGAGCGGCACATCGAAATGTGTCCTATGAGGTCGCTAATGGTATGAAGTTGATTGTGCTGACGTATTCTGCGGAAAGCAATCAAACAACAAGCTAATGATTTATGAAAAAGAGAGAAAAAATGGATAACACAGTGATTCTGACTGTCCCCGTACAGCTACAAATGTATAGAGAAGGGATGTTTAAATGGGACGAGACATACCAAACTGACTATGTGGGACTCATGCATTCGCGCAGGAATGATGCATCTGCTGTAAGGGGGGTGTTGAGGTGATCTATTCAAGCCATTAACAGTACAGCAAGATGACTAATATTGCTATCTTCAAATTACTTTTGGTAATTCGGACGCATCCATATAAAAACCAGGTAAGAAATTGTGTTGATTCTTGCACAGGAATGCAGCTCAGTGTATAGATAAGCAGTTCTTTCAGCTGGAAATCATTTATGGCTTTTTCGTTGAATCTGGCGTAAAAATTGTGCTCTTGTCTCGTGGCTTTTTCTCTAGTGTGTCGGGGTCGTGTTGGCAGTAGGCGGCACCCCCATGGCAACACCAGGGCAGTTCCCTGTGCAAATAAACATTTTCATTACGTGGGAACGGCCTCATAATAACAAATACATAATAAACACGCTTGTATTCAGCGTAAGATCAAGTAAAAGGTTCTTAGCCGGCTCAGATATTATCTAAGGACCTTGTTGAAAGATTGAGTAGCGTCCGGTGATTCAATGTTAACATGGATGGAGCTGCTATAAAAAGCTGACATGGACAAGGTTTGCCCCGTTGACTACAAAATGTGATGAAAACCTGCTGAGATCCACACAGTCCAGTGTAAGGCTGGATAAATCCAATACTACGTTGTTTAGATTGGTCCAATCAAGTATAGTTTTTGTTTTGTTTTTTCCCAGATGCGTCCCACTTAAGAGTCCCTTTAAGGGTGTGACGTCGGGCAGAGGTGGGACAGAGTTGCCAGTGGGGACCTGAGAAATACTGGTGGCTACAACATGTAAGATGGCTCAAGTCTCCTGTGAGAGTTGTCTCGGAGAACGGAGGGGAAGGGTCGGCTGTTCAGGAGGGACAGCCAGTGGATGATGAGGAGGAAGAGGGCGTGCGCTTCACCCCTCTTCCTTGGTGTCACTGTGCTAGCTCGTCACGGGCAGTTGCTCTGAACCTTCCTCCAAACTCTTTTCTCCGTCACGGGACTTTTTCCTCCTCTTGTTGCCTGGAAACAGAGGAGAACATGCTGAAGTTCAGTTGAGTCGTTACTGGTCAGAACACCTGAAACTGTAGCTCTCGATACTGCCTTTACATTTACTTCCATGAGACTGTTCCGAAACTACCTCAGATTAAACAAATTAACATCAGCCGAACGAAGCGACACAGCCTCCGATGAATAAATAACGATAAATGAGTCATATTGTACACGAGCCAACAGGGACAGCTGCATCTGGAGGATCTGCTCGGCGGGAAGGAGTGGGCTGCTGAGAGGGACACGACACATAACCTGTTGCTAAGATACCAGCAGCCCCTGTTCCTGGGTCTGACAGAAAAGTTTGCACACATCTGACGGTGTGTGTGGGTGTGTGCTGCTGCATCGCCGCTCGTGACAAATGGCTCACTCACTCAGTTTGCGCAGTATCTTCTTGCCGATGTTCTCCTCGGAGCTGGACAGAGACAGGGAGCTGATGAAGGGGGAGGTGGACGGCTGAGACTCAGGCACATCTGAAGGAGGAAGTTGAACGGAGGATGATTAACTCAACTTTAAACTGAGCGTAACTTTTGACGATGAACATGGCAGCTACAAATTGATGGCACATCGACATCTCCTCCTTTCTTTACCACTTGCTTCAGTCAGTTGTTTAAAGACATTATTATGAGGACAGGCAGCAGCTGGTATGAGGGGGGATCCATCTCCCTTGTTAACCTGCCACCCCCCCCTCTCCATCCCCTAGTAACAGAGAGTGCAGGGGCAGAGGGGTTGTTTACTTGAACATGTCAGTCTAGTCTGCCTGATTCATTGATCCTTCATCTGAGTGATGTTTGGTACAGTTACAATCTATGCTGTGCTGTGAAACGTCAGTCGCCTAACTGCGCTATGTATTGATAAATCCATGCTGCTGTCTGTGGTGCTGACGCAGCAGGCGGATTTGTAATTGTGCCTTTTTCTCTCAGTCCTGGCCTTCTGATGGGTGCTTTCACGTTGCCTAACCTTGGTCGTAGCCTAATACTCAATTGCGTACTATACCGTAGCATTTACTGGTACATATCAGGCCTATACAACTAAGTTTTCTAAAAGTTTTCCCTGTCTGACCTGTAAAGCTCAGAATTGACATGTGTAAAAAACTGAAGACAAAAAAAAATGTGTTTACACAATTGAAGAAGAGATGGTGAAAATAACCCTTTTCAATCGTATAGCTAGGTGTATATGTATTCATTTGGCTTTACAAACAGACTAAATGAATGGGTGATATTAGCCTGATAACAAATTTTGAAAGTGTCGGAGTGAGGTTGTTAAAGGGGCGCTTCTGCTCTGTAGAGCAGTGCCAACTTAAATAACAAAATTGACAAGAAATAGCGAGGCACCCTTCTTCCTATGGTATTTCTGTAATTCTACGATCACTCAGTAGTGCTTGTGCTGTCGAAAATGCACCGTCAGACCAAGCTTGGGAAGTGTACATGGATGAGGACTTAGTAAGTAGAATGGGATCACAAGAAGGAATCAACACACATATCTCCTGGTTAGGGAATTTGTGGAGCAGCACTCACCATCCTCTCCATAACTCTCCGGTCGGTCCTCGTGGATGTAGGGAATCTCATCCATGCGGAGGAACACGGTATCGTTGGGGCTCCTCTGCCCGTCAGATTTACTGCCTGTGAAAAAGAATCAGACCAATCGGCAAACTGCGAGTAGCCACATAACAGCAGCTGGTCAGCAGCTCTGCCTACAGAGGGAGGTAGAGAACTTGCTTTTTTTCATCAGGCAGTGCTTTTTTTAGGGTCCCGTAAGTACTTAAATATGAGAGTGGGGACAAATTAAGGGCTAAAAGTAAGATATCTAAATTTGATCTAAGGACGAGCTTCAAACAGCAGAAGGGACTTAAATGGTGAAATCTGTGGCGCTGTGATTGAACATAAAGTAAAAACCTGGCAGTGTGTAACTAGACTTTTTTTTATTGACAACCAACAGAACCATCTGTCGAGTGAATTTTCTTAATGACGCAAACGCAAACACACACAAACTGGGTGGCGTGTCACACACAGTGTAAGACAGATGGTAAGTGGGAAATCCTTTAAGCCATGAAACCAGTACAGATCGGTTGATGCCACGTCTGCACCAGTTTTTATGAGTGAGACACTACCGTATGTGTGTTAGACTTAAAGGAATCTTTACTTTTAAAAATAGTAAATATAGCGAAGCTCTTGAAGTGAAGTGAACTCTCTCACAGAATTTATTATCATAGAACCTGTCGGTCATCAGAGCATCAATTGTCAGGTTGCCTCTGACCAAGCAGAGCATCAAACATTAATCATGTCTTCCTTCGGTCAGACAGGTTTTTGGCCCTTAGCCCTCAAAGCACTCCAATCAACGTGTCTCAACCTTTGAACCTTTCCTTTTTCCTCTTTAAAGGAAGCCTCTACCACTCCAGTGAATCGTGAAAATTACAGTGAGCCTCATGAGGCAAAATCCATTACGTTTCAAGGATTTGCCGAGCTCTTGTTAAAAGAGACTATAGTGAGTGCAAACGCAGAATCATCAGAGCTAAATGCAGCTAAAATTGGACATGGGGAAATCATTAGAGCTCATGAAAGAAACCAAGTATTAATCTGAGGAGGGGGAAAAACAGATTTGAGAGTGAACTGAGGAGATGGAGACGTCAGCTGACCTCCAACCTTCATGTTCGATTGACTTCGACCAAAATCTTCATGAAAACAGCCTCTGAGAGCAGCATTCAGACCCTAGAGCTCAAATACTCCTACACTGGTTGAACCTGCTTTACCTCAATTTCTGTCGATAATTAATAGTCCCAATTTAATTAGTTACAAGTTTTGCAATATATTTCCAAGAACATTTCAACAGTTGATTGATAATCAGTATGGTAGTAGATCAATCTTTAGTGACCTAATTGATTAATTGACAAATGATTTAAGCACTTAAACCAACCCACCATAGTAATGTAAACAGAATACTCATGCAATGTACTTATATACAATTCTGGAGTAGTTATACTTAATTATTTGCATTTTCAGCTACTTTAAAATTCTACTCCACTACATTTACATTACCATTTTACAAACCAGCAGTGTTGCAGATTTAGTTCAATTATACAAAATATTACCAACAAATAAACTATGATATAACATTATAGCATAAGATCCCTGAGGGGAAATTCAAATGTTACCCAGCAGATAAACTATACAAAGTATAGTAAAACCACCTTTAATAAGTTAATCCAAGACAAGTTTATCACATGAGAGCCAATAAACCTTAACATTAAAGAGATAAACACATGAATGCATCAATAATCATAATCCAACTAGGGGTGTCACAATACCCTGATAATTATTATAACTGTGATATTAAGAAGTGAAAAAAACATATATTTATATGTACAAAACACAAAGTAAACAAAGTTTACATTTCTATAGAAATTGCGGTAATATTATTATTGTGAATTTGTGGCCACGATAACTGTGTAGTGAAAATCAGATAGTGTGACAGCTCTAAATCCAACTGTATCATACATTGGAAATATGCTATTCTACATAATGAGTACTTTTCTTTGGGTACTTAAGTATGTTTTGATTCTAATTCATTTGCACTTTTACTAAGTAAGTACTCAAATGCATGTCCTTAACTCGTAACAGAGTATTTATATACAATATTATTGCTACCTTTACTTTTAACTTTTAACATATTTCTTCCACCTCTGCATTCACACTCCTGTACTTACGAACGATGCGGTTTCTCTGGTTGAGCCGGCAGGTGTTGTGAAGGCCACCGTGGGGATGGAGATGTGCAAGGCGTGCCAGCCCCAGTCGAGTGTGTGTGTGCGTGAGGGGGAGGGCGATGCTGTGTGAGCGGGCCTCTGGGACCGGAGGCCTCCCTTTGGCATCAGGGTCCACTGGGTCTGGTGTCTGAGGGGAGCTGTCCATCCTGGTGGCCATCAGGGCGTTCTGGTAGTGGTTTCTAGTGATCTGTTTAGACATCGAAAACAAGTATTCAATGACATCATCTTCATCTGTGTGTGTGTGTGTGTGTGTGTGTGTGTGTGTGTGTGTGTGTACACATGACTGCCTTTATGCCCACTTAACCCCCGTGCACATGGAAAAGAGGAAACGCGCACTGTATTAGAGAAAGTGGAGGCGAGATGAAGTGAAAGGGCAAATCCAACAATTAACATATTCATAGTTGAAACGGAGCACAATTATCCCCCTTGATTAAAGGAAAGAGGATGTATGGAGAGGAGAGAACGAGAGACAGGATGTCTGTGTTCAGTCAGAATCAGGGATTATGACATATCAAAGGCAAATGCTGCAGCTGAGGCAGAGTTTGCATTTTTCGGGAATTTCGAATATTAAATGGAGGGAGCAGTTGTTTGGCTTTTTCTCCCATTTCTTTTTACCCCCTGTCCTCTAAACTGTGCAGGAAATTGTACACTTAATGAGTATATAATAACAGCGGTTCATGCTTTTCAAGTGGCTGTGTTGTATGTGCTGGAATTTTTGTTTGCAACCTTGATGATCTGCAGGTCTGTGAGCTGTCGGACAGAGTAGTCTGGTAAGTAGACCCCTCCTCCTGCAGAGAGCTGACCCACGCTGCCTCCGCTCAGCAGTAAATCTGATTGGTTCAGACCACTGCCCCGGGAGCTATACCTCTGAACTAAACAGAACAAAACAGAAAACATGTTTTTAGATTTTATGCGTAGTGTACATCAAGAACACAGTTCAGTGAGTCGGTTAACGACAGATTTTACTCTCTGAAATGTGTTCTTTCATTTTGTGGGAGCATTTCTTCATCATAAGTCATACAAAATAGAAAAGTATTTTTTTGTGTGTGTTTTTCCATGCATCTCCCATTGACAATGACTTCAGTATAGGTGTCACCACAGTCTGGGAGGAAAGCAAGACTCAGTGACTTAATGACCCCTCCTTCTTTTTTTAGGCTGTTTGCCCTATATCATAAAAAACGAACAAACAACGAAACAAAAAGACATAAAACTCTGTGACGATCAGGGCTGCATTGTCACAAAGGGTAACTCCACTAACTTGACACATTACAGTGTGTTTACAGGTCTTGGGAAGCATACTGGATATGTGATGGAAGCAGTAGAAAGTTGTTTTGTGGCTCCAGAAGAAACCGCATGTAACCATATACATTTCCTGTGGTGATGTCACTCAGTGGCTGAGTTGCATTGTGGGTAAAGTGGGCGAGAAAAAGTGGGAAAGAAAGAAGAATGCAAATTAAAACAGTGATATCTCTGGTTCTGCTGTATCGATTTTGATCATTTGTTTTTAAAGTATGCATAACGAGTCCAGGCTTGTTATAGCAGCACGATGCACGGCCAGCGGACCGCCAGCATTACCTGCAATGCAAGTCAGCTGCTGAGTGACATCACTGGAGGCAATTTATTAGATTCGTGCAGCTTCCTCTGAGGCCGCAATAGGCTTTATTCTACCTTTTACCAAATTCAGTAGTGTTCCCCTGTAAACACTTTCATGAGTGAAAATGGTGGCATTACCCTTTAAATAGGGGCAAGACAAACCACCAATCAGCCCATCAGGGGTGCCAGGAGAGGAGAGAACAAGCGCAAGGGAGGCAAAACCATGAACTTTAACATCTACTTTGTGTATATAACATGCTTTTAAGAAATGATGGATGGTGTTGGACATGGAGGTACTTTGTTATGCAGGTCATTTCCTCTGGCCTATATTCTGCTTGAATTCTGAGGTGAGCGTTTTCGCGCTGAGTGGCAAGGAATACTGTTTTTCTGTCGGAGAGAGAGGCTGCGAGTAAAAAGAAGCACAGCTCCTTTTAGATGTGACACTGCTGGTGGCTGCTTAAGAGAAAATTCTGGACTCTGTAATGTCCTAAGAAGGGATTTGAAAATATTTAATGGGGTCTTTCAAATTGCTTTAAGGTCACCCTGAACGCTGAACATAATACATGCAGAACATGCACACAAGAAACACACAGAGAGGGAGAGAGAGGGAGAGGCTTTCTGCCTGCTCTGCAGTCTTAGCTGGATTTCATATAATCCTGTGCAGGTCATGTCCTTCCGCTGGGAAATTCTCTGAAATCACTTCTTTTAATTACTTACTTCCCACGGCTGCTGCTCTTGCAGGCTGATGCTACACAGACATTGGGTGGGATTTCGACCGCAAAAACAGGCCCGCCACCGGCTCTGCACTAATTTCATGATTATTATCGCTGAAATCAACTGTGCCATCACCCTCTTTGTGACTCCCCGAAATCCATTGATCTACATAGCTCCATATGTGCACTTACTTACCAATAGGCAGCGGCGGGATGAGTGCTGGCATGCCATAATAGGAAAACGCTCCATTTTCAAAGCGGAGAGCCTCCTTGCCTATCTCTACCTCCACCCGTCCCTGCAATGTCAAAACAGCCATTAGAGATGAGCTCGATGCTCATGGTGTGACACTGAATTGATTACTCATCTAATGGGGCCGCCCATACAGAGAATACGCAGGAAAACGTAATTATGATAGTACATGATTGTTATGGTTGTGTTTATTATTCCTCTGCAGGAGCCCTTCTGTATCTGGTTTAAAAAGCAGCAGCAGAGTTTGGGATTTACCTGCAGAACGAGGACAAAGTAGTCGACAGGTTTGTTTCTTTGAAAGAGGTAGTGTTGAGGGGAATGTTTGTTCTTGGGGTTGAACTTGAGCTCCTGCACAACGCTGGGATGCTTGATGAGACGCAGCAGGATCTTCTCTGACAGGTGACACGGCCTGAAAGGCTCCACCTCTGCAAGATGGATGCATGTAGACACCCAGGCACACACAGACCACAAAAACACAGCAGAAATAGAGAGTCAACGAGAGAACGCCGTGTTCCCTGTCACATGCACTCATCCTCCATTCATCCTGCCATTCACTGTGTGCACACCCAAATGCTCTGCATACTAGTGTTGTCAATCACACTGATAAATTGATACACTGACATAAAATACATATACTGAATATTGCAAAAAAACCTTTTTTTTATTTTGCAGTATTGATTGATGATTCTGCTGTTCTTAACATGAACCTTATTAATTTAACCTTTTGAAAAAAAATCTACATAGAATCTGTGACACTATTGTCATTTGTACAAGTTGTTGAATTAGAAAATCTAAAATTGTATGCCCTCAATTCCCTGCTGTATCAAACATGGTATCAAATATTAGTATTATTTAAAGGTGCAATATGGAAGAAATGGCCACCTGTTAAATTCCTACTCAAAATAAATATAGTTCTTTAGCTCAGTTAGCTGTGCAGCTAGCAGGCTGGACTGGGTGCTACACTGCTCTCTCTCTCTCTCTCTCTCTCTCTCTCTCTCACACTCTCTCTCTCCATACACACACACATATATATATATATATATACACACACACACACACATCCCATTTTATGCCTTCCAGGATCACTTGACCATGAAGGACCTTGACAATGTCATCATCAACAAGAAGTGAGCCTTAAGGAAAACCTATTATTGATTTAATAGAAATGAATTGTTTCTTTTTGCATAGTGTATACCCGAAATGAAAAAGAAATTCCAGCATCGTGACAACACTACTGTGTACAGTACATACACTTGTGGAAACACGCATACAGTACTACCTGTAGCCAAGAAGCGGTGTGTTGCGAGCAGCAGCTGCGGTGAAATCTTCACCTTCAGCTCATTTTCTCCCAGTTTGAAGATTGAAAAATCCTGCTGCTTCCTCTCATGGTTGGATACTCTCCTTTTGTTACGATTATCAGCTGTGGACACAAATTGCATTCATAAAGTACATATTTAATATTTCATTAATGCTCTGAAAATTTCTTGGGAAGGAAAAGATGACTGACTAGATATGCCACATAAATACATTATTCACGTTGGCACTACAAGGAATTAGCAACTATTTACAGGTGCCGCTGACCTCATTGCTTGATGCAGCTTTATATCCTGCATGCTAACAACCACCACAGAGGGATTAACTGACATGATTTCTCTCCTTATGTTAATTAACAGCTGCAGATAGCTTCAGATTATCTGTGCAAACACACCTCTGATTGATAAATTGACTTATCCTCTGCAGATGCGAGCAGTATTAAACCAATTCCATTAAATACATCGAAGCTGCACAAGGAACAGCTGGTGCTATAAATGCCTGAAGAGCTAGGTCTGGAGAGATTAGCTCCCCTGTGCTATATATACACACACACACACACACACACATACACACACACACGTAATTATGCACAGGCACGCACACAAGAAAACACAGTTTATGAACACCCACGGAAGTGCACCCATGAACACACTGCATGTAATTAAATCGTAGCGTGCTTCAAAATATTCTGCTCATTTCTTCTGGGAGAAGGAGGCTTTCACAAAATAAAAAGTTAGTATTTCCCTTATTGTTGCACACAAATAGTAGAATTCTGTGAGGGGAAAGATAAGATGTGAAATGATGGGAGTTTGGCATTTGAATGCCTTTTCTGTGGAGAGCCTTTCCAGCCAATTAAAGATGAGCGGATTATGGTGATTATATGCCAGACTGGGCCGTTTATTCACATTTATTTAATTATGCACCAGCAAGGAGCTGCGAACAACAGGGGAGAGAAGGTTGGATCAATAGTTAAATGAGATAATGTGGAGAGGGGTGGAAGGAGAAAAATAATTAAAATGGACTATTAGTGCGTTATTGCAACAGTGCTGCATGTTGCTGGACTGAGCATTTTGCAGTGATGTTGTGAAGCGCTGAGCTGAACAGACTGAGAGAAAATCTATGCAGCGTGAGGCCTGGAAATATAATAAAATTGATTCACAGCCAATGCAGCAGTGGCACCAAAAAACACTTTCATCATCGGCGTGTTTATGCGCCCTACGTACTGTACAGGTCCGTCTCATCCACAATCTCAGACTTGATGATCTCCTCGATGACGTCCTCCAGGGTGACGATGCCCATCACTTCGTAGAAGGGGTCTCCCTCGCCTTCGCTGTTCACCCTCTGCACCACAGCCAGGTGGGACTTACCTGTGGTCAGCAGAGAGGAGGAGAAAAAAAGGGGTGAGTTAAAATATTTAATCACAAGCTGCTCATGCAAAGGGGAGAGAGGAAACGTCACAGCAGGATAAAAATAACACTAGTCAACAGCCTCCAACTGGATCTGTGCAGTCAAGATGAAAATCAGCATTAAAACAACAACTGGGGCTGAGAGACAAAAAACACACAGGAGACAGCTCTGTTGGGGCTTGAATGTGGAATTATTTCAATGTCAGGAGTGCCCTCGTGGGTGTGTGTGTGAGTGTGTTTGTGTTTGTGTTTGTGAGTCTCAGACAAAAAGACAAGTGGACATTGGTGGGATTAGTCTGGAGACACTTTGACAATTTGGAAGACTTGGCCCTTACGTAAACACTGAGATTACGCAATCAAGTCTGGGGATGCCTGCATCTGCTGACGAAACTGCCCATGCTGCTGCAACGTCTGTAAACATGCATGTATACACACCACACACACACACACACACACTTTATCACACGGGCAGCTCCCTTTTTTGTTCGAGTGAACATAACAACCCTGCCAGACACAATGACGCAACTCGCCAGCAGCATCTCCGGAGCGGGTCAATAAAGCAAATGTGACAAGAAGTGAAAAGACGCCACCAGACTCGCACATCACGAGGAGAGAACAGGAAAAATGACCATGGACACACACAAAATAAAATAGGCTCAAAATGTTCCAGCATGGATTAATTTCTTTTTCTACTCACATAAAGCACAAGTATTCTATTCTAATCTACTAAGCTTCATGTATTTTGCCTCACAGTTAGTGTCTGGGTTCTTCTGAGGTCAACACACATTTCACTTTGGTGACCAAATAAGTTATCTAACCAAATTCATGATGTCACTAGCACACGGCTTTCAACAGAAACGTATCAACAGTCTCCGACCTCCCTTCGAACAAAATCAGTGGCTCATATGAGATGGGCCGATTTAGGGGATCACCGCCAAGGGATAAAATGGATCAAATGCTTTAATCCACTGCAACAAGAGAGAAAGAAAAAAAAAATCTTGATTGACTGACAGCAAGCCATCTCCAAACAGAAGCTGTGGTCTGCCTGGAGACTGGCTGAGGTGGCAAGCTTGTACCCAGAGCTCGGGTCAGCATGTCTGGAGAGCTCAGGTGAGTCAGAGGTGGATTTTGCCATCAGCTGCTGGCGTGCTCGGGCACCGCATTACATCATTCGTATGTTACATAATACTCTTGCAGTACGACACAGACCCACACACACACACACACACACACACACACAAACACTCTTACCAGACTCACACAGACACACATGCCAGAGGCAAAGCTGGGTCTACCACGGATGTCCCTTTTGCAAATGTTTCTGCTCCACCAGTTTCCCAGCCTCCTCCAGCCTATGTGTTGTTTTATAGTGGGCATAATGTGTTTGCATATGATTGTGCATTTTGTGTACATTTGTGTTTTCTGCAAACACTGCAGGACTGAAGAAGGGCATGGTGCATTGTTTGTATCTCTGCAGCTGCTTGTTCTTCATGTGTAACCCACATGCACACACACTAACTTATGCACACATTTAGCTTGTATCTCTGTATTGTATAGTGTATTGTTTAGTGTAATAAAAGGTTTCTTTAGCAAAATTCAATGCAATTGTGAAACATAGCTAAATAAATATTTTTATGTGAATATGTTCCGGATGGTTTGTCATTGTTTGGACAAAACAAGAAAAGATATTTCACCATTTCTGCCATTTTTATTGACCGAACAACTAATCAATTAATTGAGAAAATAATTGTCAGATTGACTGACAAGGAAACTAAACATTTGTTGTAGCCAAAGTTTAGGATGCAGGACTTGAACAACATAATTGGGCGCAAAATGAGAGTAATCAAGTCCATCTTTATCTTTGTTTACTTTTTGTTCTGTCTCTTTTCTTTGGAAAATAAATTACCCTCAAAATATGATTGTAGGGAGGTGGAGAGAGAGTCTGTAACCATAACTGTTCAAATAAAGTGTACAAAAAGATATAGGTGAACTGTTAAACAAAAGTTGGCCAAACATCTTCGCTGCATTATTCCTACAACATTATGACGAGTATTTTTAACATTACATCAGTACATAATTTCTTAATATCCCGGTTATCGCAAATATTGCGATTTTTACTTATTTACTTGAATTTAAGAAATTTACCTGAATACTTCTTCCACCACTGATAAAATATCTGACCCCAAATATTCATTATTATATGTATTTGTGTCACTGCACAGCTTGCAGTATGACTTTTGTATGCATTTATTTCATTGGTCTGTTTGTTTGCAGTCCTCACTGGCTCCCTTAGGTTCCCTACATTGCTGGTGACATTTCCATCCTCTCCCCTAAAACAGACATCACCCCTCTCAGGGAGACAGCCTCCTGCCAGGCTTCCTGAACAGCAGGAGGTTAAATCCATGAGAGCAGAGGAAGAAGGAGGCGAGAGGGAGAAGATGGGAAAGGTTGGAGCTGAATTTTTCATGGTCGCTCTGCAGGCTTGCATGACGACGACCTACAGAGTGCAAGAAGCTTCAAAGTAACAGCGGGGCAGGCTGACAGTTAAGCGTGCACAAACAGTGGAAAGGTGAACTTCAGCTTTTCACCTGACCTTATTTATAAATAACTCAGACTCAGGGTCAGACCTGAGCCCATGGATCACTTGTGTCCGACCAGAGCCATCCGTCATCATCCGAAACAAAATGAAGTGGTGAACCTCCTGACCTGTAAGTGGCAATCTAGTTCACGCTGTCCCCCTTCTGATTGGACGACAGCTGCGTCCGACTGACATCTATGACACTTTCTTTGTCAATGAAACAGATTTACATCTTAATCCCAGCAACGTGAGCCAATGCCAACGAAATCATTACATAACAGTCGCTCCAGTGGCCTCTCATATGTCTCCGTTTTACCCTGTGACACTGTCAGGGGAGCAGTTTGAGCTGCTGAGGCGCCACACAACATCAATTCACGATCACATTCAGTGTTATCATCGAGACTCCCCGGGGAGAGGCGACACACTTTTGCTCGGCAGTGACGAGATGCTATCGCCGCGCGAGTGCTGTAATACTGTGAATGCGCTTTATCAGGAAAAGATGCTTATCAGACAATAAGAAGCGTGAGTCAGAGGGCAGTAAGAGACGCCTCCACTGCTGCTTGGCTCATTTATAACAGATCAAGATCACCTTAAAGGTGCACTATGCAGTTCTGAGGAAAAAAAATCGGAATTGTTTGGATGTGGCGGACAGTCTTCTGATGACCTTATTTCCCCTGACAACAGCTTGCTTACTCACTCATGTAAACAACTGATTTTTCTGAGTTTGTATTATTGCAAATATTGTAATTCTGAGTTTTGAATCTCTTCTGCAAAGCTACACAGTGCCCCTTTAAAGTGTCCATCTGATAACTGACAACACGTCATACAGTGGAGGGGGGAAGAAGCAGGGGTGGCTGGGGCAGATAAAGTTCACGGTATCATTGTCATGGGAAAGTAACTGTTACTACATAAATTCTTAAGATAACCCCACTCTGGTCCTGGGTAGCCTCTAACCTCTGGCTGAACCGCCCTCACTGTGTGACACTGGATCAGATTTCACATATGGCTCTCAGTACTCATGGGATCAAAGGGCTTTACTGGCAGCCCCACTGAGAGCCAATGGACTGATGTGTATACAGATTTCTGCACTGGAGACTTTTCTTTAAGTGCACAGTCACTTCAAAGAACACTGAGCTGGTAGGTGGCATGAGGAAGCCCCCCAGACTCATCCAGCTCATCCACTGTGGCGCCTCACACACTCAACAGCCCTAACTCACAGTTGTGCACATGTTACCTCTTTTAAACTCCTCCAGCATCACATCCAGCTTGGTGTCATTGAACACGCAGTGCATGGGGTGCTTGTAAAACTGAGTGATTGTCTTCAGTGGAGTGCAGTCGTCGGGATCCACGAAGGCCAAGTCTTTGACGAACAGGATGTCCACGATGTTGGACCTCTCGTTCTCGTACACCGGGATCCGCGTGAAGCCGCTCTGCATCACGTCCGACATGGTGCAGAAGTCCAGCACGGCGTCCGAGGACAGCATGTAGCAGTCTGACAGCGGGGTCAGCACGTCCTCCACCGTCTTGGTCCTCAGCTCCAGGGCGCCCTGGATGATGTTGAGCTCCTCTTTGACCAGGTCGTGGTACGGGTCTGTGACGCGCAGCATGGCCACCAACTTCTCCCTGGTGTAGAAGCTGCTGATCTCTTGGTGCAGCATGATGTCCAGAATCTTGGAGACTGGGTAGGCGATGGGGAAGAACACCAGCATCAGTAGACGGGTGGCGCAGAGGGTCTTGGAGGCGATGGCGAGGCTGTGCCTGGAGGCCACGGAGTGAGGTAAAATCTCCCCGATGAAGAATATCCCCAGAGTGCACGAGGCTGTGGAGAGGGCGGTCATTCCTAAAATCTGGCACATCCACACCACAAAGCATGTATTTGTCAGCACGTTGCCCAGCACCACAGTGCAAAGGATGTAGTTCCCATGTTTACGCACCGACTCTATTTTCCGTGCGTATTTCTGCTCCCGCTCGGTGCCACTGTTCTGCAGGACCCGCAGCTCCACGGGGTCCAGGGCCAGCATGCTGATGTTCAGCCCGCTGCAGAGTGCAGACAGTCCCAACAGGAGCACCGAGACCCCCGCTTGGAGCCACACATCTGCCTCTGGGGGTCTCTCGACCACCGCCAACCAGAAGTCTTTGGTGCTGTAATGCTCCCATTTGACTCCATCGAAGGCGCACATGGAGTAGTATTTGATCGCCTCCCCTCTGCGCAGGTCTTTAGCGAGCAGCTCCACCAAAACTGAGTTATGACTTGAGGCGGATCTGAAAGAGCCCAGCAGCTCGATGTCAGAGCTCCGGGCGTTCTCCTCTTCGCATGGATTTCCTCTGGACCGGAGCCGCCTCTCCGGGTCCTGGCTGTCCTCGTCCGGTTCCTCTATAAACGCGATCCACGGAGCGGCAGGAGCGGCGGTGCTCAGGATGTTGTGATGCTCCGCAGCGAGAGATGCGGAGTAGTAAACCCTCAGCAGGAAGCGGGTCCCCTCGGTCGCCTTGAGTATCCCATCCTGCACGGACAGCTCCCCGCTCTGGGTGTCCTCCGGCCGGACGCCGAGCAGCGCTGCTGTCGGGGCCGGCAGAGAGGAGACGGTGACGGTGAGAAAGAGGAGAGAGAGCCGGCGCGGATGCAGGATGCAGCAGAGAGCATCCACAGCATCCGCAGCCATCATGCTGAATGAACTACTGAAGGACACGGGAACTGGGTCACGTGGTGTGCGGATGGGAGAGATAGAGCAGCTGGGTGGCCATATCTATGAAGAAGAGGGTGGGTGTGTTACGGAGAGAGAGAGAGGATGGAGGGGGCACCAGGGTCCTTAAATATACATGACAAACCGTGACGTCGGCCTGTCTTATTTGCTTTCTGCCACTTTCTAAAAATAGAAGGCAGGAAATGCCCAATCATGAATGATTAATGTGACACACGGGCACAAACAACCGTTACAACCAAAGAAAATTATTAATAGGCCAAATATTAAAAGGATATTCCACTAGATTAAGAATTAAGAATTAAATAAATGGAACGGATTAACACAAGAAACATAATTTAGGTCATTCGTGAACTATTTTAAGCAACAAAGACAACACTAGATTTGGATTGTCAAACCTTTCCCAGTGAAGATGGCTCGTTTTATGTTGCTGGTCCGATGTCTCCACTAGATGGCAGCATTATCAGCTGTTTCAATAGCAGCCTGTCCTGAGAAGTGTCGCAGCCACTCTGCAGCTCGGTGGATGTAAAAGCTTTAAGCAGGCCTGTCGCACGGGATCCTGTGTGGACTCATTTCTCTGGCATGGAAAACTGTTTTGTTTGGAGAAATGTGCAGCTTCTCACAATTCTCTCCACACAACTCGCAGGACACATTTCGAATCGCATACGGCTTTAAAACGGATCATCCCTTTAAAAAAATTACATCTCATGGAATATGTTATACACAAAGAGCACACTACAAATCACACTCGTTTAAGTATGCGTCTTTATGTTAAGAATAAGGGTTTAAAAATTAAGATTATTTCTAACTATGAATTCAGTGCAACAAGGTCAGCTGAAGCATTATTATAATAAACGCAATGAAGACCGGAAAGGAAAACAGTTTTATTGCTGCAGTTGTTATTATCAGGCGTATTATTATCATTGATGTTAATGTGATTATTATCATAATGTGCCCCACACTGCTGAGCTGCTCTCGAACATGCAGTGGAGCCCTCGTACAGTACAGCTCGCTGATCACAGTGTGACGGATTTACGAGGCTGGAAAAGGTGAGAACAGAGTCCTGCCAAGTCTTAAACACTTAAACACTGTCTGCTCTCCGTCAGTCACACGTCCAGCCTGACATTTGAGGGGTGGGGTGGGGGGGGTTTGGGGGGTGACGTTTCGCACGAGAACAGAACAGTCTGGTTTCCGAGGACCACCGGTGAAATATTAACCAATTAAAAATCCATCTGATTTAAAAACTTCAGCCGGAGGTCCTCGCTGTCTGTTCTAAACAGCGTGTCCGCCGATTAAAAAAAGTTTGACAATCTGAGTTTATTCAAAAAATAAAAAATAAAAAATAAATGATTTATTCAGAAAATAAACCCGGCGCTTCCACATTATTTTTGTCGATGTATAAACGGTGTCGGTGGTAATGATGGTAACAAGTGAAACACAAAGGAGTCGGTCGGATAAAACTTCATAAAAGGCAGTGCAGTTAATTTCCCAACGAAAATTACTCATGATGCTCCGCAGAACATTTCTGTCGATGCTGAGGCTCCGGTAATGTACTTTTCGGAAGTTTTAAAAACTTTGGGGGAAAAAAAGATACGGTCTAATCTGACCGTATATTACAATCTGCTGTGCAGTGGAGCAATATTTGTGGTGGTGGAGGTGGGGGGGATGGAACTAGGTTGTCATTGGGGCGTCCAGTTTCTATCATATA